>WBNH01000534.1:25189-99780 GCA_013401255.1 Urocolius indicus
ATGAAAGATGTTCCAGTCCCCTGATCATCTTGGTGACTCTGCGCTGGACTCTCTCCAGCGGTTCTCTGTCCCTCTTGAGCTGAGGAGCCCAGAAGTGCACACAGGACTCCAGATGAGGCCTCACCAGGGCAGAGTAGAGAGGGAAAAGAACCTCCCTTGACCTGCTGGACACACTCTTCTTGATGCATCCCAGGATGCCATTGGCCGAAAATAATTTTGCCTTTTTTCAATGTGTCAGTTTTTTCCAGTGCCAAGTCAGTTTAGAGTCCCCGTGCTTTTCACTCAAAAAAAAACAAAGTAAGCAACCAGTCACTGTTACTTAGGATGTCAGCATTTCAGGCCAGAATCACAGTTACTTGGACACACAGATACTCCTGCCACAAATTTGAAGAAAGAAAATATAGACAACCCACACAGAAACAAGTCACTACTGCAACTTCAGTACAAAAACATACAACTGATTAGTAGTAACACACCCTTTGTCTGCATGCTTCCAAGCCATTGCTGCATTGTTTCAGCCTGGGACTTCTGCTCTAACAAACCAACCTGGGGCTGCATTGGGCAGAGATAATTTGATCTGCAAAATAAGAGTTAGGTAATCAAGATTACATCCATGGCATTTGCTCAACAAAAGTTATAACATTACAGCTACAGAAACCACAAGACTTTCAGAACATTTAAGAAACCAGATGGCATTTTGCAACTCTAGACAGCGCAGAACGTGTTTCTTTTATGGGGAATATTCCTTGGGTAATGCAAAAAAAATAAATACTGTTTCCAAATTGAATAAAAAGTTATTACTAATTTTTAGCACAAAGTTAAGCCTGTTAGAACTTGGTAGTAGACTCTTGGAACTGACATAGAATCACAGAATGGCTTGGGTTGGATAAGGCCTTAAAGATCATCTTAGATCCAACCCCTATGCCATGGGCAGGGACACTTTCCACCAGACCAGGTTGCTCAAAGCCCCACTCAACCTGGCCTTGAATGCTTCAGGGACAGGGCAGCCACCACTTCTCTGGGCAACTTGTTCTAACCTCATATCCTGAGATGAGCAAAAAGCCACTGATAACGCTACCAGCACTGGCTGTTCTTACATCAATTCACAATATAAGAAATCACCTTCTGAGCACATTTGGTTAAAGTTTATCACACAGAAGGGCTCCTGTTGCATAGTAGTGCACAGAATGCAAAGATGAGGCTTCCAAGAACAGAGAAAACATCCTAGCATCACTTGTCAATTTGGCACCTGAAGTGGTTTGTATCAGCTGGGGAAGTCCATCATTGTACAAAAAGAAGCCAGGATTTTCACCCAGAAACTCCAACAAAGAGTAGAGCAAATTTCAGACACTTATCTTTGAGTGTTATTTTCCTTTCTGGTATGCCAGTTTTATAATCCATCACCTGATCTACTTAATTTGTTGGGGTTTTTTCCCCCCTTTACCTTGTCTAAGTTTAACGGAAAAAAAAACAACCAGAGCAGCAAGTCCAAATGTTGGTGGTAATCACACTCGGAAAACCTTCTACCCTACTCCATCTCTCTTCCACAAAAAATAAATCTGCAAAGCTTTCTACTACAATTATTAGGGGGAAAGAAATGCTCAACTTGCTGCACATGGAAATAAGTCAATCAGCATATTACCAGGATAAATAAGCACTACAACCTAGACAGCTGATGTGCTGCATCTGTGAACTCTAAGATAAGGACAGTGGGGAGATTAGCGTCTATGTCACAACAGTGTCAACTACCATCTGCTCCTAGTTAGTATGCAAGTGACAAGTGTGGAGACTTTTGTCACTCGCTACAGATTAGTCACAGGAAAAATCATGCATTTAACATACAAGGCAACTCCAAGTTTAATCTTAATAAAAACTGGTACTTACTGTGGTTGATCTTTTACAGGTGGAGATATTTGCTCTTCAAAAGAGCCAGAACTACTAGAAGTCTTCTCCTTAAATATTTCTCCTATATCAGTATAGCTGTTTGCAGGTGAAAAGCATTCTGTCTTTTCCCTTGTTCCTCCTTTAGGCTTTGAAAGCAGTTCCATAGAGTGACATCTCTCAACAATATTCGATATGCCTGGAGTCTGACTGTGGGATGTGCCAGACCTATCTGAAGAGTGGGCTCTCCGGAGGTAGCGCGAATGTGGTCTCTCTTCAGTGAGCTGCATGGTTCTTCCCCTGCCAGTTATGCCAGTTTCTTTTCCCTGAATTCCCCACTGATGAAAAGAACCACTTCCATCTACGGATGAAGTATTACTGGAATTCTTGGTTTTGGGAAAAAAAGTAATTTTGTTTGGGAGCGGCTGTCCAACTAACAGTTTCTTCTTTTCCTTCAAGCAACCACTGGTACTAATGCTGGAAGAGCCTGTGAGGGTTGTAGAGATGGTAGCATTTCCACTGTCCATGGAGTCTTCTGAAGTTCCCGAATCCTTACTCCGTGCAGAGCTACACCTGGACATAAAAGGATGATCCAGCACTGAGGAAAGGCTCAAACGGTCTGCTGGATTTTTGCGAAGTAACCTATGGATAAGGTCTTGCGCCTCTCTGGATAAAAAAGCTGGCATTTCATAATCTGCTAATACTACTTTATTCAGCGTGTTCTTGACCGTGTCGGTGTCAAAAGGTGGCTTTCCAATAAGAAGAGTGTAAAACATACAGCCCAAAGACCACACATCAGATTCAAGTCCATGTGGACTCCTTGTGGCTATCTCTGGAGAAATGTAATTTGGAGTTCCACACATGGTGTAATGCTTTTCATGAGGCATTTTCAGCTGAGTTGCTAGTCCAAAATCAGCAATCTTGACATTCATGTTATTGGTGAGTAAGATATTAGAAAGGGTGAGGTCCCGGTGCAATATTCCATGAGAATGAAGGTACAGCATACCTGTGATAATTTGATGCAAGAAGTGGCGGGCTGTCAAAACACAAACCCGGATATTTTAGTCACGAAATGGAAATCACAGTTGTGAAAAGATGAGTGCTACTGGTCTTGCCCTTTTTTTTTTTTTAAGTAATAAGGATGTTTAATTGTCATGCTAATGAGAGAGGAATTAACTTTTTGCTTTTTCCTTTAACCAAAAATGCATGACTATGCTCTAAGACAGTTCATTAAAAAAAAAAAAAAAAGTCCTGTAAGGCAGTAAATAAATGTTTCTTTGCTAACAGAATAATGTAAACAGAACTGGACATACTTTCAATTGGTCTGAACTTTTTAGAATTAGGTTCTTAAGAATGTAAAAGGTTGTTTCCCAGTTTCAAAACCAGCAAATATACAAAGTCAAGCAGCTGCACTATGTGCAGATTATAAAATACAGGAGACAATTTGGATTATACTTATTAGGCTAGAAGTATTTCAGTTTCTCAACAACTAAGTTCACAATACCAGGCTAGTCTTTCTGTTCTGTTACATTAGAAACTCAGAGGAATAATCACAACTTTTAGCTCACAGCAGAAATAACAAAACCTTATCCAGGCCGAAACATCATCGATTATTATCATATTGCAACTACAGCAATTTTAAGAATGTTTTTTTCTAGAGCAAACAATTTACAATCCTTCTGTTGGCAGAGGGCGAAGGCTGACAAACAAGAAACACTAGTAGAAACCATTTCTCAAAGGAAGAGGACTTTTTATCCAGGTCAGTGGTTTATCAGCATTTACAACTAAGGTACCATCAGGTGAGCTATTTTTGCTGGAGAAGATCTGAATTAAACAGAATGCCTGTTAGAGCAGTACCCTTTTAATTCAGTCCTGTGATCTGGGTTCAAAATAGTAGTTTCACAGAATTAGATTAGAATCTTATAGAGAAGCAGGTAAACTGGAAGAACTGTGCAAGAGACGATCAACAGTAAATTTGGAAGTAGCAGAGGCAATAACCACTTGAATCCACATCAGCTGAAACCAGACCAGCTTGTTTGGCTGTGGCCTCAAACATACACATCAGCTTGCTTTGCTGCCTTGGCTTTTTATTTTTTATTGCAGTACTCTGGTTAGTCTTTCAGCAGTTTGTGTTCTAACTGAAATCCTCTCACAGTCAACTGTAAGAAAATGAAACATTAGCAAATTCGTAAGTGACATTAAGGTGTATTTGCAAGACTTTTCTCAAAATGCTATTCAAAAGAGTAACATAACCAATTTTAAAACTTTTTGCATTACTCTTATAATGAACTCTCAAGGGAAGACAGAATTTTCATTGCTTTCCATAAGAAACAGAAGTAAAACCACAGTAGAACTTCTCATCAGTTGCTAGTCCTTCAAAGATGGTCAATGGACTGTCAAACTAGGTATGTCCTTGTTAACCCTTCAATCGACACATCACATATTTTCATTTCCAGACACCTTGGAACACAGTAAATGTTTTCAAGGGTACTATCCAAAGCAAAAACTCTCATCTGAAAGGCTAACTGGTGACACATAGTGCTGTAATACTGAGATGAGCAGGTGCAAGACAAAAACCAAATCTGTGAATGTGAAGTTGCCAGTTTTCCTCTGTGGCACTTCAGAGTCCTGTAATTATATGTACAATGCACCTTCTACATACCTTCTAGGATCACAGTTTGTTTTTTTTCAACCCCAAATAGCACAAGCTACTTTAAAATGCCATGAACAGAAACAGAAGTATACAGAAATTTAAGTGAACATGTGTAACAGCAATTATCTTTAGATTATCACTTAGCACAAGATTTTAAGCTATAGAAATTGGTTCACTGATGGCAGTTTTAAGTAGCCTTTCAGTAGAACTGAGTAAGCCAAAACGCTAATGCAGAGAGCTACGTAAAAAAAAAAAAAAAACACCAAACCAAACCTCACCTTCCTCTTCTGAAAAGGGTTTCTTTCTGTTCTTTATGTATCTGCTCATTTCACCATTGTGGCACATCTCAAGTATCAAGTACACGTAGTTGCTATCTTCAAAATAGTTGTAAAGCTAAAGTATGAAACAGTGAAAAAATTAAAATGTTTTGCAGACTATCCAGCAAGTCAGATATACAGTCTTCTCCACAAAAGCACGATTCTTACCTCAAGTATAGATGGATGCTTTAGCTGACAATGTATTTTCACCTCATTTTGAACCCTCTGTACCATTCCAACTCTGTGCATGGCTTTTTTATCTATCTGTAAATAGATTACAGGATATTTTTCAAGCACTGAAATGCTGGTAACATACATGATAGTTTCAAGTCAACTTGACATTTTACACGTTCAACACATTTTTGCCTGTAAAGTTAAGCAGGTTTTCACATTGTTTAACCTACTATATGCTTTTAATGAACACATATCAGAGATGAATGGAAAAACAAATTCTGAGCATATACAAATGTTGATATTTGCAATACTAACACTACTTTTAAAAGACTCTGAAATACTTAAGCAGAGAAATCTAATCCTGATTTTGCCAGGCAGATAGGCTACAGATAATACTAAAAAAGACGGCTGAACAGAGTACTATAGATAAGTTAATATGGCAGAACATCTGTGATGCACAAGTTTCCCTCACAAACTTTGTCCTGGCATAACAGGCATGTACAAAGACTGTATACTCATCTCAAGGCATTTTTTCCCAGGGCCTCTCCAGACACCTGGATTTTAAATGAAATTTTTGCCATGACAGATTCCTGAATTAGAATTATAGGGCTTACTGTTGAACGTTTAAGTTCTTTTAATAGTACTATATGCATTTCTACCAATTATCAGTACAACCTGTTTCTTTGTAGTGTATCTCTTGGCATGGAATCCTGTTATAAATATTGGTTACATACAAACAAGTGATCCAGGTATGAGTGCCTAACTGCATAACCCCAACCTGTTGTAAGTTGCTCGTGTTCACTGTGACCAAGGCTTCCTTGGCTGGCTCTCTTACCATTTTGATAGCCACTTCTAGACCAGTTTTCAGGGATATTGCTCTGTAAACTCCTGCAAAGGAGCCTTTCCCCAGGAGGTTCCCCACCTTGAAATCCTGCAACAGAAACAAATCATCAGCAGCAGCCCCCACGCAGGTTTTGATGGCTCTCTCTCAACGCAGAGCCTCCCTCCTCAAAAGACGAGGATCTCCACACGCCTCAGTGCCGAGGCAAACCCGCCGGCACCTTCAGGGTTCCCGGGCGGTACCTGGACGGAGTCCTCCGGGGCGCGGCGGCTCAGTACTGCCCTCGACATCGTCCTCCCCGCCCGGCGACCGGCTCGCACTGACACCGGCACTGCCCGCGGCCGGGCGGCGCGGCCGCCTTCCCGCCGTCTCTCCCGCCGAGAGACACCCGCCCTCGGCTCCCGCCGTTACGGCAGCGGCTGGGGAGCGACCGCCGGTCGCCACGCAAACAGAGCCCTGGGGGGTTCCTACAGACGGGCTCGGCGGCAGATTCCCGCGGCAGCATCAGGCAGCTGCCGCCCACAAAGGTTTGCTGGAAACACGAACCGCCGCGCGGGCCGCGCGCCGGGGAAGCTGCGGCTCGGCGCCGGGTGTCGCCGCCCGGCCCGGGTTCCCTCCGCGAGGCGCTAAACACAGCTTCACGGCTGGGCCCGAGGGCAGGCAGCGAGGCGGGGGCCGAGCCCNGAGCGCGGGGCCGGCCCGCCACGGCCCGCAGAGCCGCTGCGAGGGGGAGGGGGCGAAGGGGCAGCAGGGCCCGGGACAGGCCGCGCTCGGCGCCTCACCGACCACCTCTCGCAAACGAGGCGTTGAGGAGAAAGACGAAGCCTCGGCCTAAGCCCTCCCCCGCGGCCGCAGGGCCCAGGCCGCCGGCCCACGGGCAGCAGGGGCGGGACCGGCCTCCGTACCTCTATTCTCTCGCCGATGCAGGTCGCCATGGCGCCGGCCGCTCTCCCCGGGTCCCGCTATAGATTCTCCTCAGGAGCTCGGCCGCGGCTGCCCATCCCCATCACGGCGCCCTCCGCCGCCCGCCCCGGCCCCGGCCTGCTCGCTGCCGGGCGCGGCGGCCGCTCCCCTCCCCCAGCGCCTCCATTTTGAAAAGCCGCGCCGTTACCCCCCGCGCCCCGCCCCGCGCCGCCCCGCGNCGGCGCGCGCCCGTGCTCCCGGCAGCCGTCAGGGCGCGTAGCCGGGGCTGGGCGGTGTTTATCTCGGATCCAAAGGCTAGACACAAGAACGGGCGTAGGTGAAAGACAGTGTGGCCTGCGCTGGGCTGGGTGCCCAGCCTTGTCCCTGAGGAACACGCGGCTGCAAAAGAAATGTGCCCAGAGCCAGCTGAAAGGAAGGGCTGCTAATTGGGCTTTTTCCCCAAAATCCTCTTCACCCAGGTGTTCATTGAATCACAGCATGGGAGGGTTGGAAGGGATCTTTATCTAGTCCAGCCCCCCTGCAGGTTCACCTAGATCAGGTTACACAGGAATGTGTCCAGGCAGGTTTTAAAAACTTGCAGAGGAGACTCCACAACCTCCCCGGGCAGCCTGGTGCAGTGCTCGTTCACTCTTACAGTGCACTCTTACAGTTTAAATGGAACTTTTTGTGTTCCAACTTCTTTCTATTGCCCTTATCCTGTCGCTAGACACAACGGAAAAAAAAAAAAAAAAAAAGGATGCCCCAGCCTCCTGATATCTACCATTTAGATTTTTACAAATGCTAACCAGATCCTCACCCTGCACAGTGGGTTCCTCCAGACTAAACAGCCCCAGTTCCCGCAGCCTTTCCTCATATGAAAGATGTTCCAGTCCTCTGATCATCTTGGCGGCCCTGCACTGGACTCTCTCCAGAAGTTCTCTGTTCCTCTTGAGCTGAGGAGCCCAGAAGTGCACACAGGACTCCAGATGAGGCCTCACCAGGGCAGAGGAGAGGGGGAGCAGAACCTGCCTCGACCTGCTGGCCACACTCTTCTTGATGCATCCCAGGATGCCATTGGCCTTCTTGGGCACAAGGGCACATTGCTGGTTCATGGTTAGTTTGCTGTCAACCAGGACTCCCAGGTCTCTCTCCACAGAGCTGCTCTCCAGCAAGTCAATCCCCAGCCTGTACTGGTGCATGGGGTTGTTCCTTCCAAGATGCAGGGCTCTGTACTTGTTAAACTTCATGAGAGTCCTCTCTGCCCAGTCCACCAAAGGTGTTCAATCCATCGAAGGAAGAGGTGCAAGCTGAAGCTTTAAATCCTCAGTTCCCAGTCCTTTGTTGAAGGTACATCGCTATGCTTTTCTCTCCAGTTACCTGAAAAAGCTTAGGCCACTGAGGTTTTGTCAAATGATGGTGTTACTGTGTGCAATAGACTATTGGAGCACTTGCTGAGAAACTGTGAAGCCTGGAGTAACCTGTTGGAAGGTCCTCGCTGATTTGAGGGCTGTAGTGCCAAACTAAGTAGCATACTGGGATAGTAGCATAGCTTCAACATAAACTCAGTGCAAAATGGGAACTGACTTTATCACCAAGCGTGCTATGGAGCATTGAGCTGATAGTGATGATTCTTTCTGTCTAATACCTACTTCTTGGATTCTTTCTACACTATTTTGTATAAAATACAGAGATTTTTGAATGCAGAATTAAATAGGAAAGATAATTAGGACAAAGAGGAAGTTTTTTTTTATTAAAATACTATTAAAGTGCTGTATTTGAAAGGGTTTTTAATAGACTCATTAGTTCTTCTGGGAATGAAATATGGTTTGCAGTATTCCTCATCAGGTTGTATTTCTCTTGTAAAATGTAGGCATGGTATTTTGACCTATATATATTAAGGGGCATGGAGCATACTACAGATGATCCTTTCTTGGCAGATACACCAATTTCTTACTAGTAGAAACTGTATGTGCTCTGAAAGGTGGTTAAAGTGAATTGGAACAGAAGGGGGAGCTGTCAGCACGCCAGGAAAAGAAGAAGGGGCTCTGTACAGACCAGAAGATAATTCCTTTTTTTGCTCTTAAACAGAAGTTAATGAAGTATTCTTTTCTCACAATCTGGGAGCAGAAAAATTGTACTCAGTGCTCTAATGATCCTGCACAGTGAAACACTGAGCAGTAAGAACTCCGTAGACAATCTTTCCTATTAAGACACCAGGTCATCATTCTCGTACTTGTATTGATCTGAATTATTTTTCATTAAGAAGTGATCGCTTCATTTAAAGCAGCAGGTTTTATCAGTTTTTTATGATGTCCTTTAAGAGGTTTGTCCCTTTATTTTAATTGTCTGTGGCATCATCTCTCCCAAGACCTTATTGGTTTTCTGTCTGTATTTGGCTGGGGTAGGGTTAATTTCCTTTACAGTAGCTGATCCAGGGCTATGGTTTGGATTTGTGCTGGAAGCAGTGTTGATAACACAGGGTTTTGTTGTTGTTTTTTTTTTTATTGCTGAGCAGGGCTTACACTTTGACAAGGCCTTTTCTGCTCCTCACATCACCCCACCAGCGAGTAAGCTGTGGTTCCACAAGAAGCTGGGAAGGGACTCAGCTGGGACAGCTGACCCCAACTGGCCCAAGGGATAGCCCAGATCATATGACACCATGCTCAGCATATAAAGCTGGGGGAAGAGGGAAGGGAGGGACAGTTGGAGTGATGGCAGTTGTCTTGCCAAGTAGCCATTAATTGTGATAGAGCCCTGCTGTCCTGGAAGTGGCTGAACATCTGCCTGATGAGGGAAAGGGGTGAATAAATTACTTGTTTTGCTGGCTTTTGCTTTACCTATTAACCTGTCTTTATCTCAACTCATTGTTTTTCTCACCTTTACTCTTCTAATTCTCTCCCTCATCCTGTTGTGAGGTAAGTGAGCAAGTGGATATGGGGAGCTGAGTTGTCAGTTGAGGTTAAACCATGACTGTATATATATATATATATATGTGTACATAACTGGAATAACTGTCCCTGCAGAGAGGAGCTCAGGCTGGAGCAGGTTTGCTGGCAGGACGTATGACCTCGTGGAGGACCCATGCTGGAGCAATCAGTTTGTTAAGGCCTGCACCACATGGAAAGGACCCACATTGGCACAGTTCATAAAGAACTGTGGCCTGTGGGAAAAAACTCTCATTGGAGAAGTCTGTAGAGGCCTGTCTCTCATAGGAGGGACGCTACGCTGGAGCAGGGAAAGAGTGTGAGGAGTCCTCACCCTGAGGAGGAAGGAACAGCAGAGACAACAATGAACTGACCACAACCTTCATTCTGTCACTGAGGGAGAGGAGGTAGATAAAATTGGAAATAATGCACAGGAAGAATGGAGGGGTGGGGGGGAAGGTGTTTTAAAAGTCTGTTCTGCCCATGATGGTATTTTCTGAGGGATCTCCCGGTCTTGTCTTCACCCAAGAGCCTTTCATTGTATTTTCTCTCTCCTGTCCAGCTAAGGAGGATAAGGAGTGATAGAGCAGCTTGATGGACACCTGGCATCCATCCACAGGGACAAAACTTAACAAATTCATCCTTTCTAAGACTGCTGGTCCCTATTAACCTGGATTGAGCTTACTCAGGGTTGCCTTTGCCTCGTTTATCTCTCTAATGTGCTGGATGTGACGTTTTTTCAGCTGAGAGGCAAGCTGTTTTAAGAAGCTGAAACAGATAAAAATGAGTTATTTTTCAGCAGGGTTAGGTTTTGCTCAGTGCCCTGAAATAGGTCAGTGTGTGATTGTGCCACCAGCAGTGCTGGTGTGGTGGAAGGGGCAGGAGTGCAAAACAGGGAGAAAAAGGAAGGGTGAGGCAGCAGCATCTCTGTCTTGGATGGGCTGATGCTGCTGTGAAATTCCATCTACAGGTGGAAAGCAGTGAGGTGAGGCTGAGCAGCAGGAACAGCACTGGGTATTCTTTTCCTTTTGTTATGCTGTAGAGCTGGCTGGTAAGTTTGCTGATTCTGTATGTGGCTTTAAAACTACCGAGTGACTTTTTTGTGATATGTCTTATGTTGAATGTACGATAAAGTCCTCTAGCTATGTAGATAGTTTCTCACATTGCCCGTGTTCTTTGGCTCCTTCATTTAGCTTTTGTTTATTATGTCAAAGTAGCATTTAGACCCAGTCAACAGCACTTCATGTATAATGCCAAACACAGCATCTTTTTGTAACAAAACTGTTATTATGGGCTGACTGCCTTCTCCTGGTACCAGGCATCATTGATGAGTTTTCTTTCTGTGATTTAAAATATGAGTGAACATCTTCAGGTTTCATTACCTGACCACTTTGTTTACATTCTTGCATGTTTTTCCGTTCCTCTATTAAACTCTATTAAAATGAGTTTCCTCTTTGGGCAAGTATGCTCTCAAACAATATTTCGACTCAACTTCTATAGTGAACTGGTGCAGGTCCCTTGCACAGAATAAATTTTCTGCAACTTTGGAGAAAATCTTTGCTTTTTGATTTCTTATTTTTCAATAGGTAGTTCAGTTCTTTATTTCTTGGTTGACATTCAGGTGCTGTACTGTTTAGGCTGGCTGAAGCAGACGTGACTATTTATTTCCAGCGTTCCCTTCCTCTGTTGTATGTGAGGACTGTTCATCTGGCTCCATGGTGAACTAAATCAAGGAATTGGTTTTGTCTGGGAGCAAAACATTTTTTTTAATCTACCATTTGAATGACTCTACCTCATAAAGAGCTTGCTGGTTAGTTGTGTAACTTGGGAGTGCTCCCAAAGAGTTACTCTGGCCAGGGCAGACTGGCATTCAGGATGCAAGGAGCTGCACTGACTTAGCATTTCACCTTCTCCAGTGTTTGTCAGCTCATGACTGTAAACCTAAACATTTCCCCTACTGCCTGCCAAATTTCATTGTTGGAATAAAATACAGAGGTGGGTTGTAATCAAGCTGCACTTTCTTCAGAGGAGGAGGCGGCCCTGGGGAAGTTGCATGCAGTCATACACTCCTAATGGATGTAAAATGGATTGTAGATAACTGTATATGACAATTATTGAGAATACTTAAATCTGAATCAGAAGCTGAGTGCCATTCTTCTTCATTCAGGTGACACTGCAACCAGCTGATGCAGCTCTCCCAGCCTCCTCCAGGAGAGCAAGGGAGTGACAACAGATATTTGAGTAGAAGGTTGTTGTGGTTTAGGCCCATCCAGGGACAAAAGACCATGATTAGACTTAAGTACCACAGACTTCAGAACTCCTCAAGAACAGGGAGGGTTTAATTGCCGCTTATGGTCCCCAACAAAGCAGACCAGGCTACTCATCTTGGGGAAGAAAATTAACCTTAATTTAGTCTGTCTCAAACTAAAACATAATAAACAGACATATCCAACAGAAAAATAATACAGAGTAGGGCGAACGATGAAAGTGCAACCAGCTCTTTAAGATCACCTTTCCCCCACACCTTCTCTCTTCCCGGGCTCAGAGCCCTAAGCCCAGTGTCATTACCTCCACCCCCTGTAAGCAGTGCTGGAGGCAGGGAATGGGAGGTGCAGTCAGTCATGGCTCTTGCTGTTATCATACTCCTGAGGAGAAGTGCTCCTTTCCAGTCCTCCCTCGCTCCAGCTCAGGGTCTCCCACACACCAGGCAGCCCTGCATGGGCCGCTCTGATGGGCTGCTGCAACCCCAGTTCATCTTCTCAGAGTTGGGGTCTAAACTGCTCACTCCCTCTGTCCCAGAGTCTCCAGCTCTCATCCCATCTGGCACGGGTTCTCTGCTTCTCATCACGGGCTACAAGGTTGTTTCTGGTCCAGCATGGCTCCTTCTGTCCTTTCCTGACTGCAAGGTCTCTGTGGCTGCCTCCACCTTGCCCTTCCGTTCCACGCATTTCATATTCCCATCCTTAAATAGTGATGGNACCCCCTGTAAGCAGTGCTGGAGGCAGGGAATGGGAGGTGCAGTCAGTCATGGCTCTTGCTGTTATCATACTCCTGAGGAGAAGTGCTCCTTTCCAGTCCTCCCTCGCTCCAGCTCAGGGTCTCCCACACACCAGGCAGCCCTGCATGGGCCGCTCTGATGGGCTGCTGCAACCCCAGTTCATCTTCTCAGAGTTGGGGTCTAAACTGCTCACTCCCTCTGTCCCAGAGTCTCCAGCTCTCATCCCATCTGGCACGGGTTCTCTGCTTCTCATCACGGGCTACAAGGTTGTTTCTGGTCCAGCATGGCTCCTTCTGTCCTTTCCTGACTGCAAGGTCTCTGTGGCTGCCTCCACCTTGCCCTTCCGTTCCACGCATTTCATATTCCCATCCTTAAATAGTGATGGCAGAGGTGCCAGATTGGCCCATCTGGGCCAGAAGTGGGTCCAAACCTCAGAGCTGGGGGAAGGTCTGAGAACTCTTTACTGAGTCTGCACTGCAGCCCCATTCCCCTGTTACCAAGCAAAAGCAACTCCTCGCAAAACCATGACAAAGGTGAACAAGAACTGTTAAGAGTGCTGGAGCTTGCAGCAGTGGTGAGTTTAGCCCATGTTCAGAACACTGTGTATTGGTGCATTGTGTTAAGCTTGGTATTAGGCCATGAAAATGGTTATTTAAAATCCAACTTCTCTTGGATGCACTGGCTAATTTTATGAGCATGGATAATTTTGCTATTGGAATCCATCCATGTGTATCACAAATTATGCAAATCAACTTGTCCTTGAACAAAGTGGCAGAGGTGCAGTGTCAGTGGGTTGCAGAAGTGTCCATGCAACTTTAGCTTGCTTGTTCAGAACATCTGACACCTGATTTGTTCTTGTTTAAAAGGGCAGAATTTACATTCTCACTGAGTCAGAAAAGCTAGTAGAAAGCTTGGGTGATGGAGGCTGAGTGTCAGTCTCTGATGAGGATACTTTGTGCTATCTCATTGTCATGAAAAAAAAAACGAAAAAAAGGATTAAGGGTCCTGTGGCTTTGGTCTGATCTGTTTCACACCAACATGTGATCAGGTACGTGCAAAAAAACATGCCACGTAAACAGTACGATCCAAGGTTGATTTGTTGCTTTATATGCTGTTCCAACCACTGGTTCCAGTACTGGTGCAAAACAGTATGTACATGGTACAGTTATCTTTCTGTGTGTTAGTTGTGATTGTAAACAGCCAGTAATTAGACAATTTCTGGTGAAGTATTTCTTAGTCAAAGTGTGAAGATGATCCAATAGACTCAGGTTTTATTTTTATTTCTGACATTAAGAATATTTTGACGTTAAAAATGACATCAAGACGTTACGAATGTGTTTTGCTGGGTCAGATCAAGATCAAACTTTTCATTTCAGCCTTTTTAATTTTAGGTTTCTTTATTTAGAAAAAACAAATGAAGAAACAACCTGCTTGGATTTGTGGTTGAAACTCTTAATTTTAACAAGCCTTTTAAACAAGAAAGACCTACTTGTAAAACTATGAAGCAGCCAGTAAATTTGTAAAGCTGTATTCAAGAATATATGGACATGCCTGTGGGGTTCATATAGGCAAGAATATGTGTTTACAAAATAAACATTACACACCAACACCGAGAACAATTTCAGAGAGTACTTGACCACAGGGCTTACAGTTACAGTTTACAAATGGTAAACCGTCATCCTGGATTGTTCTACAGGTTTGTCTGAATCTTGGCAGCAAGGTCCATGACACCAGTAGTTTCATATACTTCACACCTCTATATATTTATTTCTTATTGCTACTTTTGACAGCTGCAGGAAAGTATTCTCAGGTGTATCTGGTGGTGTAGTGCCAGTCTAAAGCACAACAGTTAGTGATGGTGTATCCTGGGTAAATGAGGAGTTGTGAGCACGTAACGATCCATCCGCTGTGGTTTTATTTGACAATTAGAACTAAATAAAAAGAATCCACCTGGTTTTATGCCTTCCTCTTTCAGTGACACTCAAATGGAACGAAACATTAATTCTTACTTAATTAATGAATTTATTTCATTAATGAATTTTTAATTCATTGTTTGTTCTATGGTGGACATTTGGCCCTGGTGCTCTTTCCAAGTTGAGTTTGGCTCATTGTTCTGACCAGCAGATTGCTTCAGCAATTCATATCCCACTAAACATTAATCATAATATGTCATTTTGGTCAAAGAAACTGAAGGTCAGAGCAGTTGGAGAGTTTCTAAAAAATGAAGTTGTGCTATTTCAAAGAGTTCTTTCTTACTGAGGAGACGGAAAAGTTTAAATGACTTCCTGAATGTGTTCCTCCCCTGAGCCCTTTCCGGTCACTGCCCTTGCAGTACTGATGCCAAGACTTGATTTCTTTAGCTAAGCAAACTAGTATTAAGGCTGCTTCAGTGTGCCTTTAATTTGAGCATCATAAAAGTCATTAAAGGAGAAGGATATTTCCCATTCACTGATTTTTATTTGATGTGTTTACAGCGCTCATGTAGTTAAGTAGCAGAGCAGTGGTCAAGCCAGTGCTTTGGAACTCTCTAGTTTACAAATGTACATGGAGCTGGTGCCCGTTTCTCTAAGAACATGCTTAGAAACAGCACTTATAACCTCCTCAAGTCTCTATTTTATCACTATAAACAACCCAGGCATGACTACAGTGACTCTACCTTGCCTTTAGCTACATTGTCTCAATGGTTAACCATCCTCACTTTAAAAGTATGCATTTATTCCAGAGCCACTTTGCCAAACTTTGTCTTCAAGCCATTTACCTTTGTGTTTCTTTTCTGCTAAAATACAAAATCACTGTCTTCATGCTGTGTTGTCAAATATGTCAGGCCATCCAGTGCTTTTCAGGAGCCTAAGGATGTGATGTTGTATTTGGTCTGTAATAGAACTTCTCACTGACTCAATACCTGCTGTGTTTGGCGCCTTTTTTGTAACATGATGTGACTGATACTTGTGGTGCCAACACCCCCTAACTCTTTCACATCTTCTGCTTTGGTCTGCACTGATTAATCCATTTGTGTCTCGGGTTGTTTCATTGGCCCTTCCAAACTATTATTAAAATATTCAATTTGCAGTAGTTATCAGAGGGTTCCCCCAGTGTCATCATCTTGGATCACGTCTTCAATAATCTCTGTATTGGAAAGAATGGAGAGGTGCAGTCAGTTAGATAATAACCTCTAATTATTTTCCCCCTCCCTTTTATTGCTTCAGAGAAATGCAAATCTTTGCTCTTGATTTTACTGTGCTTTAAATCTAGAGCCAAAACAGATGCCTAGTTTAATTTTAATAATAAATGAAAAGCATAGAGTCCTCTGGACAGATATTTCCCAGCAAAACAAATACACTGCTTGAAATTTGTAATAAGCACTTATTCTTTTTTAAATCTGGTTTGTGGTTTGAGTTCATCTAAAAGCTGTCCAATTTTCCAGTAATGTTTGCAGGTCAATTGTGTTTTATGATGTTTTACTTCCCAGACTAAGAGCATCTCAGCATCTCAGCAGAAGAATCAGAAACCATAGGAGATCTGTATTTCCATAGAAGCGTTGTGCTCTGCAGTAGCGAGTGGGACTCAGTTGAAACTGTCCCCATTTCTGTATTTATTTAGTGCCAAGTGTTATACGGTAAGACTACTTTAAAAATCTGTTGTTTTTCTGGTATTGTCAAGCTGTTGCTTTGCATTTAGTGGAGATTTGTTGGCTATTAAGAGTATTCAAAGTAGTATTCTCTTACCCAAGAAGGCACAAAGGGTTTTGAGCATGACTCAGTCATATCCTCCCTTGTGCCCTGAAGAACTGGGATGATGGCTGTGCTTTTGAAGTGCTCATTTAGATGACATGGCAAAGTTTGAGCTCTTTGTTGCTTCAGACTTGATTTATTTATTTTTTTTAAAGTTTGTATCATTTCTGTCACTCACAGCTGCTTTAATATGCAAGGACGCTAGAAAGAACATGTTCAGCTGGGGTGAAGGGAAGAAGGAAAGAAAATAAACAACATAACACATCATTCACTATCTTAAGACAATTAAGGTGTGGCACAGGAAGGTGTAGAAAGGAACCCTGTCCAGATCTGCTTTGATGTGTTAACTTTATACTCTAGATATTAGAGAAATTACACCTTAGCTTCACGGGCATATGCACAAGAGTGATCTCATCAGCAGCATGCTTGTGCAGGGAGAGTACTTCAGGAGCACTGCGAGCAGTTGAAGAAGAAGGGCAAGCAAAGCAGTCCAGGCACAAGGGCTCGTCCTACTGGTCTTGCCTGTGTGCGTTAGCAACATGATAAAATAAGTGCAATTCTGCGAGACTTCTTCACCGGGACCAAGTCCAGCAACTGTCAAGGAGAAAAACAGCTTATTTTTTTTAAAATTGCAGGTTGTAATTATACAGTCACAGAACTTTAGTGGGACATTACCACTGAAATGCATGTGTTGTTTTCCTGGTTATCTTGAGTACCCTGTGAAGGAAGAGCCCCTTCCAGTTACTGTCTCAGTGGTACCACACAGGCAGTTTTCTCCCATATCCTTTTTCCTGTATGGTAATGCTGGAAAAATTAGGCAGGGAAGAAATGATTTGCCCAAAACATAAATTTGACTTAAATCCAGCTTAGTTTGCCATGGTTTTTGTTGTGTATTTTTTGTTAATGTATTTTATCCAAGGGAAAATTACATGATCACAGAGGCTTGGATGTCTGTCTCTTTCACTAAATAGAATTATGGGCATATAAAATCTTATAAAATGGAAATTTGCTGTTTCACTACCCACCTACACAAATGTTTTCTGAGTTAACCGTTCAGCAAGAGAACTGAGCTTTGCTTTCAGAGATGAGAAACTTTGCTCTTGTTATTTAGAATCATCTGTCTGATGAAAGCTTGAACGCTGAAAAGCGAAGTTTCTGTCAGTAACAATTCTTTACTGGCTGCTTGTTGCAGTCTGCCATTTCAACAGTTTGATTGTTAATTTTGGAGTGTCCTTGCTTGCTGTTTACAGTGATTTGCAATATTCACACACTGCTTTGTATGTTAAATGTGGTAACGTAATAATTACAATAAGTATATCTTACAGATAAGCACACAAAAGATCTCACCACTTACATGCTTTATCTTAAAAGGCACCGTGCCAAAATTTGTGAAAACAAAACCTCTGTATCTTGATTATACTGATGTTTGATGTTAGAAGTTTTGGCTTGATTAAGAGCATATGACTTGTTTCTTATGGTTATTATCCACGCCTTCAGTGTCTGAAAATTTGTTTTCTACGTTACAAACTGTCAAAAATATTAGTGTTCTCCTATGACTCAAGATAATCTGGGAAAAAAACCCAACCCAACCCAAAAAACTCTTAATGTTTGGCTTATGCAAGAGGTATTCCACCTCAGATTTTATGTATGCTTAATTCAGCCTGCCAAAAAGCCTGGAGAGGCGTATTGCAGCATCAGTTTATTGCAAACGTATTTTACCTGAGTAAAGGCTTCAGTCTACAATTTTTCTTTCTGTCTTGAGTTTTCCAATATCCAAAAGTGACACTAGCCTCCGGATCACACACAGATGGAATTTTAGCTGTTTGTCTTCATCTCAGGAAACCTTGTCATCCCATGTTGGTTTACCTTATCTCTTGACAGCTGAGTGACTGAGTGCACTGGAGATGCAGCTCCACAGATGCACGTTGGCTGACATGTATGCTCAGTGTGGTTTGGCATCTGAGGATTCACTACTCTGTTTTCAAATCCTTGCCCAATCCCAGCATCTTCCCCCCTACACCCCCGCCCTGCCCTTGGCCAGGTCTAGATATGATGCCTAAAATATTAGTTTATTTAGATATTCACTGGAGGTTTCTTTGGTCTGCCTTACTGCATATTCAGTTACCAGCAGTGGGTGTAACTGCCAGTGTTGACAGCTAGTATTATTTACAAACCTAGTCTGCTCCCCTAGGCTCAGTTCCTTTGTTAATGACATTTCAAAGACATATGGAATTATGCAACAGTCATGAGAGTAACTACTCTCTCATGTCATGTTTTAATCCTTTTTCTAATTAGCATTTGTCCCTGTGTGTGTTTTCAGAACTCAGATCTTTGCAGGTACCTGTACGCTGCTTACTATAAGCAGATGTAGTTTTCATCCGTTTCACAGACTGCAAAAAGATTTTTTTAAAAAATCTGTCAATATTCTTTTAAGACATAATGGGTAAAAAGGAGTTAAGTGCCTTTGTACAGTGTACTGTTCATTGTGCTCATGTGTGTTCATTGATTTACCTGTCTTTTATGTTTCACTCTGACAGTAAAGACAGCTAAATTGTAGGAGAAAACATATGCGCCTGTCATATGCAGCATAGCATGATTAGGTGTGTTTAATTGTACTATGAACACTGATGGCCATCCACCGAGCCATCAAGTAGTCCCTTCTGTCACATGAAGTGTAGAAATTCTTTGAGTGGACAAATGATCCAAAGTCACTATTTGCTCTTTTCTTGGGGTTTGAAACAACCTGTGACATTCATGTAAATGCAGAGGCTTGCCCTACTATAACATCTTCAGCTCCCTCTAAAATAAGGACTTAGCAAAAAAAGAGAACAAGATTTCTGTCAGTTGTAGCAATAGAGCTGATCACTAAGTGAATGTGGGTTTTTCCACCATGTTGACTGATAATATATGTGAAGTGCATGCTTAAACTGTGCAGCTCCTCTGAAGCAAGCACAAGGCAGAAACCACAGTGGACTGTTTTTGTCTCTTACATTTGCAGCTGTAGTTCTACTGAAATTAAAGAAGTTGTATTGCTTTGTACAAGAGTTCCATTTCATTCTTAGATTGAGGTTTAACATTTTCGAAGGCTATGAAGCTGCATTTCTTTGCTGATATTTTGAGCTCAATAGTAAACAGCCTTACCCATAGTGAATAGGAGAAAAAATTAAAACAGTGGGTTTTTTTCACTAGTACAATTCACGTACTGTTAGGTTGGGGATTTTTTCCTGAATGTTCCAATCTCAAGAATGCTTTGACCTAATGGTTTCACATATACACTAGTTCTCTTACAATGATGCATGCCTAGTTTTTTACCAAAGCCTGAGACGGGCCTGTGTTTGAGGATTAATAAGCCTGTGTTGAGCTTTGTGTTGATGTGGCTGCGCTAGCACTTGAGCAAGGCAGTTGAAAAATGGCAGGGCTGTCTTTACAATGTGGCTGGAGTTTGCAGGTACACAGAGCAGTATGTAGGCTTAGCTTGGAAACTCCTTTCTTTAACAAGCCCAAGCTTTAATTACTGAGCTCTTAGTTCTCCTCCCTTATAGTCTCTTTTACCATTAAGAGAACAGACTGTTTTTCTTCAAGAACTTTCCATGACATGTTTATACCCATGATACTTTATTGCTTAAGGCAATAAAAACAGTGGTGTTGTTACAGTGCAGTAGAGGCTCTTTTTCCTTTCAGTAGGTCAAGCTGTTGGTTTTGGGGTTTATTTTGTTGTTTGTTTGGTTGGGTTTTTTTACTTTCTCAAGATTCCACATGTGGCTGCTCAGGAGAATGACATTTCTTTCTTAAGCATGCTCAGAGGAAATACGTGCATTTAAATGTCAGAATGTTTGAGTTGTGAGAGACTGGGAGCTGAACAAGTATCTCAAGATGTGTGTAATTTTTTCCTGCTTTGCCTCACACAGGAAAGGGCTGTGATTCTCATTCATCTGTCTGATGGTGAGTTCTCCAGAGAGAACACTGTTTCAGACAGTAAAAAGAACTGAAAACTTCATCCTGTAACTGCCACTGCCATGCTGATCAAGAAAAAAATTATTTTCTTACCTACCCTACTTCTGTACCAGTGAAAATCCATTTATTTCAGAGATGGAGTTTTGTGTTTAAATCCATGTCTTTAAGAAACAAGTCCAACTTGCCAGCCATGTGATTCAGTTTACTCATCTGTAAAACTGACAACATGTTTCATCCTTAGCTGAGGAGTGTGGGTGGAGGGGAGTTGTTTGTAATGGAAGTGAAAGAAAAAAATTGTTCAAAGAGCATTTGTTTCTGAAACACTAGTTATTAAAGATATTCATGTTTGAGTAAAATCCTTGGTATGTCATAAGGCTTTGTTTCAATGACTAATACATTTCTATGGACATTCCAACTTTGAACTCTCCTATCAAGTCACTGGCCCTGCAGCAATGTCCCTTGGTCTGTGTTACTGGAATGTTATGTTGCTTATACAAATGCTGTCAAAGCCAGACATTCTGCTTTTGCTAATGGTGTTGGGTTACAATGTCAGCTTTTGGTAGACTAGTGATACACTCTGTGGATTTTCACCGTTTATGCCAGTGTAAGCTTTTTCCCCCCATTATCTCTTCTGTATGTCTTAGAGATATTACTGTATTTGTAAATTGGTGTGATACAGTTGAGTCCCATCCGTATAGATACCAAGTGTGAGGTTAGTCACTGGTTTACCACTAGAGCCAGGCTGACATCATACCTGTATTGTTATGGAAACAATTAGGTCATTGGTATGTTTTGCTAATTTAGATGGTGCCTTGGTTGTGAGTATCTGCCATATTTGTTACTGCATGGAATGTAGTACCAGATTGTACTGTCATCCTAACAGGACATGAATCACTGTGAAAGTAGCTTTTTTTCTGGTCTTCTCTGGAAGTTCAGTCTATGTTCCTCTCTGTATATTAGTCTGCTGTAGTTGGAAGTCATATCTTCCTGATTTGACGTCCCCACGCTCGACTGTACTTATGTTTGCAAGCTTCTTTGTAACTCCATACATCAGTGGATATCAGTATGTGGCAGATGCATTGTCTATGGAATGATCTTTGTGTTGCTGCTGCAAAACAAACACAATTGCAGAAGCAATTATTACTAGTTGTGATTAACAGCATAGTTGTGTTTCCCCTTTCTTCTCTGTTCAACAGACTTCTTGATGGCAATCAATCACCTTACAAGCACATCTGCATATCTTTGAAAATGAAACATCCTTTCCTTTCTTTAACTGTATAACAATAAAGAATAGAGACTCTAGATCAGTTTGAGATCCCACAGTGCTCAGTGTTTGGCTTATGCATATTGAGTATTTCCCCTGCAGAACTTGGCCTACGCACACCTGCCAAAAAGACGACTTGTGGGCAGGTTTGAAATTTGTAGCAGAGCTGGGGCTGTGTTGCTAATTCCCACTGCAGGCAGTAACAGCTAAAGCCCAGTCCCTTACAATAGCTATGAAATGCGTTTAGTGAGCAAACATCTTTAAAAGCTTTTGGTTGGAATTTGTGTGTGTGTATGCTCTCTGAACACACAAATACATTCTCACTATAAAAGATTACCTCCTGAGAACATAAAGTCTGACATTTTCAAGCAAAGCAAACCACACATTTGCTAGGACAAGTATACCTTTTTAATTTTTTTCTTAATGCACTTAAGGGGAATAGGTAACCTCAGAAATTTCTTTCCAGATGTAGTTTCTGTGATTCTTTTGATTGTACAGCACTTGTGATCACCAAATGATAGTTTGTAACGGAGGAAACTTTTGCAGGTCAAAGTAAATTCTGTGAGAAAGAGTGGTTTCAGTATTTGAACTGATCGTTAAGACCTGTCTTGGTCTAGAACTATCATTAAGTTTTTCTCACAGTCTTCACAAACCTCACATCAATGAAAAGTATTCCTCACACTGAAGTGAGGAATAACACAGGTGAAGGAGTTTGAAATCAGTGCAGATACTTAAGGGTTTGCACTTGTGTTACGTCCTTATGAATGGTTTTGTGCCTCGTAAAGTAATACAAACTTAAAACTAGAGGATCATTTTTTTCTGTGCAGCATCACTGCTATTTGGATACCTAGAGCTAATAACTAATTTAAATAAGAATCAATCCATCATTTCCCTAGGCTGTTATGTTAGAAATATTGATAGACTCCTTGGAAACCATTTTTGTAAACTTACTTGTAACTAGCACTTAGTTATGGAGCAAGCGGCTGGATATGCAAAGAAGCTGAATCCCTTAGGCAGTGATATCTGCTAACGTCGTTCAAATGGATTTGAAGAGCCTAATAAAGCATGCAATATGAGGTTTGAAAGCTTCCTCAACAAAATACATTATAGTATGCCTGACTGAAATCCTCATAACAGATTTCCTCACACACACCTTTTTTCATTTCATACTTTACCATCAGGGCACGTATCTGCCCCTTTGGCTTTTTTTTTCAATTATTTCAATGGTTTAAAGACATTATCAATGAAAATAAAATGTCACCAGAGCATGAGGATGTAATTTATGCATTTGTCCAGTTATTTACAAAGGATTTAGATCAGTTTAGTGTACTAAGATGACGTTTCTCAGTGCCCTTTTTTGTGGCAAACAGATGGTTGTGGTGGTTTTTCTGACATGATACTGAGGAATGCAAGACAAAACGCTTCTCTAACAGCTTGTTATATCACCAAGATGATGTAGCAAGAAGTTACTTGAAAAATCAGTTTCAGTTGTCTGAGCTCAGTTTGTCTTGAAAAAGCACTGTTATGGTAATTCAGAAAATCGGAGTGTGGTTGTTTATTTCCGCGTGAGCAAAGACAAATGCAAATAGTGTATTTCTGTCATTTAAAGTTGTAGGAAAATGATTTTTTAAATTTCCGTAGTCCTGGCAACTTAGTGGATTTAGAAACGTTTTATATTTCTACTAGTCAAATTATATTTAAAAGTGTGTATTTCATACTTTCTGTAATATGGACGAAAATGAAGCTTTCCCATGATAGACCAGATCAAATAAATCCCCCTTAAATGTCTGGAGTCTTTAAGTGGATTTTTAAGATTCCTAAATTGAAATCTGTGATTTCTAAACTCACCAATTCTGTCTAATTTAGAAATTAACTCAATCTTGTTTGTTTTGCTCTCATAGATTCACAGCCATCCGTAGTTGTGTGCAGACACAGCACTGTCTCAGACCCGTAGAGCTTGAGCAGCTCCAGGTCTAGCTCAAGCCTGAAGTCAGACCCCGAGTGCCTCTGCCAGTGTCTTTGAACAGCAACATGTCGCCTGAGCAGGTTCTGCTCTGTAGCAAGCACAATCACTCCTTCTCCAGAGTGGCCAAGATGTGGGTGGAGGCTGCCTTCCTCTGCGAGCTGCAGTGGAGAGTATCCCACAAGCTGGAATAGCAAGGTAGAAATGGAAAACAAGCTCAGGTGTTACAGAATCACAGAATGGTAGGGTTGGAAGGGACCTCTAGAGATCATCTAGTCCAACTCCCCTGCTAAAGCAAGTCCACGGAAAGACCAGGTCACACAAGAACTTGTCCAGGCAGGTTTTGAAAACCTCCAGAGAAAGAGACTCTACAACCCCCCCGGCAGCCTGTGACAGTGCTCCCTCACCCTTACAGTAGTTTATCCTTAAGTGGAACTTTTTGTGTTCCAGTTTTGGTTCATTATCCCTTGTCCTGTCACTGGACATTACAGGAGAAAGTGCCACCCCATCCTCTTGACATACACCTTTCAAATACTTGTATTCATGAGATCCTCCCACAGTCTCCTCTAGACTTAACAGCCTCAGTTCCCGCAGCCTTTCCTCATAAGGAAGATGCTCCAGTCCCCTGATCATCTTAGCGGCCCTGCACTGGACTCTCTCCAGAAGTTCTCTGTTCCTCTTGAGCTGAGGAGCCCAGAACTGGACACGGGACTCCAGATGAGGCCTCAGCAGGGCAGAGTAGAGGGGGAGCAGAACCTCCATTGACCTGCTGGCCACACTCTTCTTGATGTACCCCAGGATGCCATTGGCCTTCTTGGCCATGAGGGCGCATTGCTGGCTCGTGGTTAGTTTGCTGTCAACCAGGACTCCCAGGCTATACTGGTGTATGGGGTTATTCCTCCCAAGGTGTAATATATTTGGGATAAATTGTTTTTATTCTGTAAGCAGCTCTTTTTCACACAATATTTGAAATCTACATCCTCACAATGCATTTCAGCATTTTGATGCACATACTTAGTCTGACAGTGGAGCTATGTCTTTAATTCCTTGAGAATTTTAGCTGGCTACCTTAAACTTCTTTTCACATTCACCTCATTTTGCTAGAATAGCTGACTCTCCTCTTTTGCAGTGTAATGGTGGACTACTTTACTTGATGCCGAGTTACTTTGCACAGCTGGTCAAAACTGAAGCATAAACCAGGTCATTTAGTCTGAGATGTTCAGGCAGTGAAGTAGGTCAAGGGTACTGTCTTCCCCTATATTGACTGCTGTTAACTACATGGAGTTGATTTTTAGGTCGTACATTTGTATATACACATATGTATGCAGAGATACATGTAAATAGACATCTCTTTTTAATAGGACTTTTGCCCACCCCTAAATCCCAAATCTTATGAAATTAGTATTAATAAAATGTATTGGATTTTATTTATAGAGATTCAAGTATGCAAAGCCTGAAAGAAATGCAGACTTTGTGAAGCTTTTAGTCTATATCGAAGATGGCTGTAAACATGCTGAGTCATGTTGTTGTAGGGGGATGCAACTATTTTACAGACATTGCACGTGGATGGAGGGATTCTCACTGCACTGCAGAGATGAAAGACCTCCTGGAGTAAGCCCATGGACTGCTGCACTTCAGGATCTTCTCAGAGAACCACCACCACCCAAAAGCCATCAAGTTCCCCATGATGCTGGAAAACTACTTTGAACTTTTGTGTTGCAATACATTATTTTAGAGAGATTAATTACTTTAAATTTAGCAGTTTGTGCTCACCAAAATGCACAAAAGTGATTGTAGGGGTGAAAATGACAGGAGTTGCCCAGAGTCACCACAGTACTATGGGCTGCAGCGGGTGGAGGAATCAGTCCCAGTGCTCATAGGTAATTGATCTGGTGGAGATTGTTGGTAGAAGAGTCTGCAGCTAACTGGGACAGAGAAGCATGAGAGAAACCGCACCTAAGCAAGCAGGACAGGGTGAGCCACCTAAAATGACTATTTCTTACCTGAGGTCTTTTGGCCAAACATACCTTGGATCAATCCATGACATCAGACAAAGTTTCTTTTAAGAACACTGATGTAAAAATGAGGTCTTGAGTGGTCGTTTATGGTTCAAGTAGCAGTTTATATATTTATTATAATTATACACAACCTTGACAATCTCTATTGCCATTCAAAAATAAATTGAAGTATTGTCAATTTGCACATGATCTGTCACTAATAAGAATCCCATTTACATACAGAGTAAACATTTTGCATACTTAAAACACTGCTTTAAATTCTAACACTCCCATCTCTTCCCTCCCCCCATCCTGTGGAGATATGTTTAGACTATGTAAATGAACTTTTCCAACTATGTGACATTCAGGGACTACCACCTTTTTAAAATCAAATTCATTAAACCATTTCAACACTTGGTAGAGGTGGCCGGTGGGTATAACTCTTCATTGCATTCTTCTTTACAGTTATTATTCATACCTCACATTGCAGCAACTCCTCCTTTTCATTGTTTGATGTATTTCCTTCTAACCAGGAAGATGGAAAACAGGGTCTACTATCAATGAAATCACATGAGCACATTCCTGATTCAGTATGCTGCAGTGCTACCAGTCAAATTGAACTGGTTTTGCTGTTATTTACATGTATAATAAATGGTTAAAGTCTTCAAATTTCAGCTGTGGAGAATTAAGAATTCAGCTAAGAGTCAGACACCACACACCTTTTCTAGCTCCTAACAGTTTGTATTTATTCTCCAAATGTTATCTTGAGAGTTGAAATGAAAATCTGAAGCATTAACTGCCTTAAGTAACGTATTTTTACTACCTCTTTAGTAAGACAGCTCGTCTTCTGGTGCCTCAAAGGCCAGAACACAATGTAACAACAACAAAAAGTCTAAGAGGCCACGTAATATTGTTCAACCCCAGGAACAACTCTCAGCCAGTGGTAGCTGCTCAAAGCATCCTCAGAGCCTGTGGATACTATGCTGACCCACAGCTGATGGGCATCTAGGCTCACAGATGTCAGCATACTAGTCTATTAAAAAAAAAAGGATAAGCCTTATTTTGAGAAACAAGGTTCGTGATGACACTAAATCTATGGTAATTGAACTTGGCTTCTTTTCCTACAGCAGCTGGCTTAGGGGTTTTGAACCAGCAAATGCCACCTATGTATGCCACTGAAAGCTAGTGGTACAGAGCAGTGGAAAGATTGCAAGGTTAGGGCTGTGAAGTTCTCTCACAAGTTTCAAAAAAATAATTGGAAAGAAAATGCTGTTTCCAGAAATAGAGTATCTGAGATCAGTTGGTAACAGGACAAATCTATAGCACAGGGGAGTCCATCACACCAAGTCAGCCACTTCAAGTGCTGAACAGCTTAGGGAACCTTATCAACTGAGATTAACAGCTCTCGCTTTTCAGTGGCGCCATCGGAAACTTCCCCCTGCGTGCCATGGCCGTGGTACCCTCTGGCTGCCCAGCAGTCATGGAGAGTACTGCAGTTACAGGCCTGTTTGCCTCAGAAGCGGCACCCCACTAACTGCAGTTCCTGGCAGTGAGCAAGACACACAAGCACCTTCCCCCTCACTCTTGCCACACTGTCTCGGGAAGCCAGGTAGGTGCTTCAACTCTTGGGGAATTTGGAATCAAACCGACTAGTGTAAGTTTTGCAAGCATGCCCCAAGGGCAGTGTTTTAACAGTGAAAGAAGGACATTGCCAGAAGCAAAGAAAGAAGAGGATTCTTCATTCAAATTCAGACACACATTCAAATTCAAACCCAAACAAGGCAAGCAGCTGCATTGGGTTATTTTATTATGTAGCACCCTTCTAAAGCAAGAATATTAATGGTTTAACTTCAAGGGACTGTTAAAAAAACCAAAAAAAATCAGATTGTTACATCTGAGTGAAGATTAAGCTACTGTAATAAAAGATGTGGAAAGGAAGCCTAGAATCAGTTGTAAAGCTGCTACTACTTAGTTTAGAAAATGAATTTTAAAGCCCTTTCTTGAGCAAGTGTGTTACTGCTCAAGCCAGGAGAGAATCCGTCCTCTTTAAAGGGAAGAGGAAAGGTGTCAGTGGTAGAATAAAAATGTATTCATGTTGTTCTGTACCTAAACTTTTACATGAAGGTGGGAATTGGGACTAGTAACTTATTCTTTATTTAAAGAAAGAAAACCCGAAGCTCCTCCTGCCTTCACAAAAACGGTGTTACTTCCTATTTTACCTTTTTGTGGGACAGAGGGAACATAAAACATTAGAAAAGTATCTTGCCCTCAGGAGGAGAAGACTTCAACAACACGTGCCTGTTTTTAAAAGAAACAAGATGCAGAGTAGAATACAACTGTTGGTTCTCCAACAAAAACTTAAGTTTCTAAGATACTTGTTCTGGTGCTGTCAGGGTAGCCACAGGATAACTGTCTTGTTGGAGTTCAATGCACAAAACCTCATCCTCAAGTTGGGTATAGCTTATATATGTACTTGAGAACGTTAGACCTGTGTCCTGGTAAAGTTTCTTATTTGTAACTGAAAACAGATCCCCTATTAACAACTTGTATGTTCGTGTTTATGTGAAGCCCACTGTGGAAAGAACATTTTTTGCCCTTCCAATGGGATCCTTAATATGTTCATCAGCAACCAGTTACTAGCGGCAGGCTGGGGGTAGCGTTCTTCTCCACCAGACCTAGAGCCAGAGCAGATGGACAACAAAAAACCCTGGTCTAGTAAGAAAACCTTACTACAGTTGCTTAACCACGCTGTTTTTAAGCTTGCTCTAGAATTATTCCAGCCTTTATGTATTAGAATTGCCTCAGACATTTGTAATGCAGTATTAAGCATCTGATGGCCATGAGTAGAACACTTTCTCTTCTTATACATGACCTTTTAGTTATTGGAGAGCTTACACTGGAGACTTCCAATGTTTGAGCTCTTCTGCAAAGTATCAGGACGTCTCCCAGACAAATTAATGTGTAGATGAATTTTAGGAAGCCCATACTTAGGAATGCTATTCATTACACTGCTGTGGTGAAGCCATTAAGGGATCAGTGATGTTCATGCCTACAGGACCAAAGCTAGGCTCAGTCCTGTACTGACTTAGGACAGCGGTCACTCAAGTACAGTCACACCCCCCCACTGCCAAAGATGTATGACTACCGTGGCAGAACTCAAGACTGATGTTGCAGAGTAGCTCCAGGGCTCTTCAAGGCCACTCTGTTTTTGTTCAGGGGCAGTAAACACGTAAACTCCAAGTGCCAGACCATCCACAGTTATTCTGTAGAGGGAACAGTAGGACAAAGTAGGTGCATCTCGGTCACTTGATATCAGTCCTGAAGATACAATTGTGGCACTTGAGCTAGTTTAGCAGGTTTCTCTAACACTGTGATACTCCTTTTTCGGTGAAGATATCAGAGTATAGTTCACCTCTACCAAATCTAGCTTGGGGCACAGACTGCTGTCTTAGTAGGATGAACAGTGGTGGAAGACAAAGGACACAGACACAGTTGGAGACAGTATGACCCTTCACTTGTTTAGAACAACTTGTACAGGAGAACTGCTGCAGAAATGCCAGATAAACACCTGAATGCATTTCTGCAATGAAGTTTGACTCTCAGAAGCTTACACTGCAACTGCTCCTCCTCTCTGACTTGACTTCACAGTTAAGAGTGGCCCACTCCTATTCTGCTAGTAGAAGCACCGAAAGTCACAAGAAAAGCGACCTGCTCTAAGTGCTACAGTACTTCAGTGACTGGCAGAAGCATTCAGAATATATGAATACACATTGGACCTTGACACAATGTCTAAGATCTATCAAAGAAAACAGTGACTCAACTGTGTAATACATTACAGACACTTTCATTAGATCAAGTAAGTGACCAAAGATAACTGCAAGTTACGCAAGTTCATCAAGTAGGTTCCATCTTTGGGGTTAACAACATCCAGTTTGTAAGCTCTTTTGTTTTGATCCTTGACAAAGAAGGTTTACATGCTGAGTACCAAGGCTTAAATTAGCTCTCAGTACTTCTTTCAAGTTTGCAACAAACAGCACTTCAGCAACATCAAAACCAGGGTGCCAATATCCAGCTTGCACAGCGCAATTTTTGTTGTTTCTCCACCCCAGCAGAAGATGTGATCAAGACATAAGATTTCAGTCAAAACAAAACAAGCAGAAGTATTAACATGTGCAGTAAGACATTTGCAAGGGAAAGGTACACAACAGTCCTTTTGAAGGGTACCCCTTTTTGTACTATTCTCCTTAGCATCACCCAATCCTAAGCACAGGATGTTTACATACAGCCACGTGCACCCAGACCCTTGGTGAATTTCACTTCAGCGCGTGGCACAGCCATTATGCTAGCATTTTGTAACTAAGGTTGTCAGTGGTATGGGCATCTAAAAGATGTTTAAGCTTGTATTACTCAGTTTATATGAAAAAAGACCATACAATTCTTATGATACATCGACAAGATGGACTAGTATGCCAACTAAACTCTATTTTAATATTTAAATTATAACAATACATTAACTAGAAAAGGTCAGTGCTTTGGAGTGACAAGTTTTGCCACTTCAATTCCAATATTTTTCCAAAATAAAGATGCAATTAGATCTACATTTGAGCATCAGTAGTGCAATACAGTATCCTTTCCTGAATAAAGGAGCTGAGGTTTATCCACAATAAAAGCTTTAAATAAGGTAGATTGTTGCCATTTATATAGCAATTCTGTATGTTTGATATAAAATATATTGGGAAAGCTTAAACTGACTTATACAATCTACATTTGGCTAAAGCTCCACATAAGCAGCATCAGTGGAAATGAACAGAGGTGTACTTAATATAAAACACTTTGAAAACTACTCAGCAACAAATGACAGAAAGTTGGCTAAGAATAACTGAACATCTGAGGTGTGTACCAGACAAAAAGAATGGACCCTGTGGTTACTTGCACTATTTTGATTCAGTAAAAGAAATGCAAGATTTAGTCCACTTCCATTTCTCCAGGTGGTTTGGTCTGCTGAGAATTGTCCTTCGCTGGTTCAGGTTTTGTTTCAGTACCACTCTGTCCGTTCACTGGTCCGTTGTGTTCGCCATTAGCTTTCGGCTGCCCATCACTGGGAGGTTCTATCTTCGGCTTGGGCTTGTATATAATGGGATTACAGAAGCTATCCAATTCCTAGTTGTAACAGAAGTGAGAGAGCACATTCATTTGGTGGCACAAGTAATGGCACTGAACTAGAATGTCTCGAATTTGTTTCAGGTTCATAATGACCTAGAGTTTCACTTTGAAGGACCAGACTTTTCTACTCTATCAAGAAAACCTTCCCCTAGCAAAAGGCTTCCCATCTGTCCAAAGCCTGTTTGGCAATCCATTCCCAGCAAGCCTGGTTCTGTAACGTTATTTTAGAAAGGGTTGTTCAGAGGTACTATTGTAAATCAAGAGCCAGAAGTGCACCTTGGTAAGATCACTGCTCCCCCTGTCTTAATCTTTTAATAACTTGAAAATCTGTGCAGGTGCAACAGTCTAGCTCAACACAGAAGCTAAAATCTTGTTGAAGAAACACTTACAATGCAACATGTACAATGTTGGTTTGTTTTTTTTTTTTTACCTTAGATTTCGTCAGTATTTCTGCCACTTTGACAACTGGATCCTGTGTTAGGCTTAGTTTGTTCTGGGCATTCATTTTGCTGTTCAACCAATTCATAGCCTCACTAATGTGTTTTTCAACTTTTTCCATCTCAGCAGGATCTAAGTGATCATATTTTTCATCCTAAGGAGAGAGATAGTTATCATTAATGTATGCTTCCCACCCAATTAAGAATAGGGTAACATCATTATAACCTGCTGGAAATAGTCTTTAACAAGCTTGTAGTGTACAAACTTGAAATTTTGAACTTAGGTGCACACTGCTGAAGTGCAGGTTACTATGCAAACTACATAAAGGAAAAAGCATCTGAGGTTTACTCTAATTTGGTGAACCTCAAAAGATAAGTCTTCTAAGCTAGAGAAACAATGGTAACAGCCAGAACTTAAGATGCTCATTCCAGGAGTACAGGTCAGCACAGGCAGTGTGACTGTGCTTCTTTTGTGTTCTCATGACAAAACCATTTTAACTATCAATCCAGAACAGTAAGAAGTTCTCAGGAGCACAGTTGCTGTTTTAAAGCAGCAGAACACATAATCCTACAGGACTACAAAAAAAACCCCACCATACTGCCAAACTCAAAACACCTGTAATAGTTAATTCCCTCATTTGCTTCTACCTTATTTTTGTATGCTTCTACTGCTTTCATAAGGAGCTGAATCTTCTTTCCCAGTTCATTCAAAACTTTTGGTCTCTCTTCGTGTTCCATGTATCTTTCCTGAATAGGCTGTCCAAATTTCTGGAAACACAAGCACAAAGATCTTGACAGAATCCAAGTGTAATATATATAGAATACAGGATTAATTTACTTTAGTCTGGTCTAAGAACATGGCATTAGAAGGAAGGTTGCCTTTCACTACTTCTCTCACCCATTCAAGAGCTTGGTCTTTGCATTTTGCTTTCGTGCAACACAAAAAAAGCCCAGAAGTTTTAAACACAGGGGTAGTGTCTGTCCTTACTATGCTTAGTATTTTGCAGTTACTTACTAGAGAGCATTTTGAACAATATATTTGTAAAAGAAACATGACAGGATTTACATGGATGGTTTCATTTTGAAGCTGTTAAGTTTAATTTTCTCCATTGTTTTTTCCTTCGCCTGAATACTGGTATCCAGGGCAAGGAGACAGTTACCAGGATCTACACTGCTGTTTCCATCCGTTATCCCTCTCCTAAAGAAAGTCTGAATTGAGAGAAAATGGTTGAAGCCCAAGAGTTAAAGCAAAACTAAACTACAAACCAGTGAATCATCCGTCAGAATTCACATTTTCCCATGAGATGGTTACAATCTGGTATGGATTTTCTGGTCATTACTAGTAATTGATACAGTGATTACTAGTAAGTGATACAGCCCTGTTAAAGTATGCTTCAGCATTTACAGCTAAGCAATACATCTAAAATTCAGGTCTATGGTACAGCTACAGAAAGCAATGGAAACAGGAATAACAGAGTATGTGTTCTAGAGTGTAATTCTGAATACTTCGAACAGCAATCAAACTACTCAAAGGCCTCTTTCAGACTGCACACAAGACTGACAGGAAAGTACCACAGCAATTAATTCTCTCATCACTAGCGTCAGTCTACTTTATTTTCACCGTTTCCAAGATAAGAGCACGACTGATGTTAAACTGAATTTTATTTCTAGTTCTAGATGCTTTCATTTCATAACTTAACTACAGCCAGATACAATGTGAAAGTCCTCACTTAGGAGTTCATGGATTTACAACACTCAGATGGCTATGCACCCACACATCTCATTAAAAAGAGCTTTGCTTACTTAGTCATAAATATTTCTCTGGATCCCCTCACCCCCAAACACACAAAACAACTTTTCTAGAAAGGAACTTAAAACCTTACTCTTAACTCCTGAAGCTTATCCATGTACACTTGTTTTGGCTGGTCCTCTCCATCTTCATAAAGCCAGTTTTCTGTGTCTTCCAACATTAAGGTCAGCTTGTTTGAATCCTATGGAGGAAGTCAGGGACACTAGTTCAGAAGGGAATGTGACAAATGAGACACACAGACCACTCCCTACTCAGAAAAGGCCGTTTCCAGCACTTTAAAACATTTTAAGCGACAGTGTAAGAGTAATTAACAACCCTCAGAGCCAAAATTTTACAGGACAGGAGAAGCAAGAGAGCCCTATTAATCTGATTTGCAGGTGAAGTTTATGGGAGTTATGTAACTTCAGGACTGGTTTTATTAGAAAGCACATGCCATCTCTTCACATCTTCCCATCTCTTCACTATTTTCTTTACATGGGAAGTTCTGCTTTCAGCTTCTCAGATAGCAGGACAGAAGCACACAAATTCATACCACTACACATACAGTTGAAGTTAAAATTGTTTCAGCTGTACTCTAGTGGCTAAAATCAATGGTGGTGTCTTTATTTAGAAAGATAGATCTTATCTGTCTCCGTAAAGTTTTGAAACTGCAGTGTGAAAGAGCCTCACACCCTTGCGTTTATACTGGAAAGGCGGCTGTACTGCAGTGCTGGGTTGATGACCAGGTAATCAATAGAGCACACCTCTAACCTGCTGCTGGACATTTGCCTTTTCAAGAACTGGTGTCTTATGTATCAGCAACTTTTATTCAGATTGCTGTTACAGAGAAATGATTACACAGTTCTTTCAATACTGCTTTTGCCAAAGCCTAGTGTATGGCTTTCTTCTTCAGCTTCACTTGAGACTCCAACAACATGCCAAGTTCAGAAGACTTAAGTGGGGAAAGAAACATTTTTCTAAGTTAATGAAATTAGACAGTAAAACACAGAGCTGCAAACACTCAGTTACTGGTCACTTTCATTGTAATACTACCCACGCATGGTATTTAGGAGCACCCAGTGCTCCACCCATTTAGGAGCACTCCCAGCATAGACGTCTTCTTTCCTGCCTGCACCCTGAATCTTTCCTTGCCACTGAAACGTGGGACGATACAAAAATGTACACTTGCACGTCAAACACTAGGTGTTAAGTATAGTTTCAGCTTCACTTCTAGAAAGTTAATCTAAGAAAAGTCCAAGAGAGACTCCAAAAACTCCACACGCAAGACTTAAACACAAAGCAATTTTTTCCATCAGTTGAAACCCAGGCGAGTCTTACTTCTTCAGTGATGAATTTCTCAAAGACTCCACAGAGTTTGTCTCTGAAGTCATACACATATTCTTCAACAGCATTCTTAGCATCATTTCTTTCTTTCTCAAGCTTGTCTTGCATCATCATCTTCCCCTAGGGCAGAAAAAAACCCTTTTTTAAAGAAACAAACAATCTACAAGCATTTATAGTGTCAAACTTGATGACTACTCTTGAAACCATAACCACAAAACTTTACAAAACACAGACAGGACTGCAAGTCTTTCTATGGTAAGTAGAGACCAGTCTTGACCCTGGTTTGAAAGTCACTACAAATCATTCTGCCCTACAAAAATTATTTCCTGTTTTATTCTTCCAGAAGAACTTACACTGGTGGGATCTTCACACACAATACCTAGAAAGTTCAGAAAGGATGCTCTGAAAAGCAAGTTTCCTAACATCATGTAATACTTTCCCACTGATCAAGACTCGACGGACAAAACTGTGATGTAACTAAGCTTCTGTAAAGCACCAAAATACACACAAATGCCACAATCAGCATTCCTGTGCCATACTATGCAGCCTTCTCTGGCAATCCCAGGCCTTTCCTGCCTAAGAATGGAACAGGTTTAACTCAGAGGTCTGCACGTTAAGTCCAGTGAAACTGATTAATTTCACCAACAAACCCAAACAAACAGGTCCCCTTACAATTAAGGGCAAAATCTCAAAGAATTCTAAATTCAATAGTAAGTTTTTGGTTGCAAATCCTTCGTGGATAATTTTTTACAGTATCATTAATTTGCATGGTCATCCGTTCATCATGCCGCTTACCTCGTTTTCTATATAGCAATTGATCAGATCTTGTCCCAGCTGTCGATAAAGGCTTGCTTGTATAGGTAGGTCAATGCTCTTAACTTTTGCTTTCACCTTTGGGTGGGCTGGAAGATCTTGCTTTTCTCCTGAAGCAGCCTTTAAGAAAACGTATGCTCTTAAGAAACTTTGAAGCACAGAACCGTGATTGCACGTACGCTCACAAAAAAGACAAAGCTAGTAAAGCTACAAAATTGATCAACGTAAATGAAGCACCTAATTATTCCTCTGCTATTCAAAATCACCACTACCCGAGTTCTGAAACAAATCAGTAGACTTTAGGGTTTTTTTTAAACATCATGCACTGAGAAAACTTGTTCAAAAGCTAAGGGCACCACATACTGCACTTCACAGCATCTCTCAAGTTCCCCTACATTTCACCTTCACTAGAAAACTACGTTAAACAACAGAAGCTTACTTTAAAGTCTTAGTCATACAATTATTTGAGAACACAAGTGCAAAGGCAGGATGCCTAACAACATTTCAATGTACTACCCTGAACACAGTCTCATCTTTTGCAACTAGTGATATTAATAACTTTGAGAATACTGGGGAAAAAAAGTCTAAGGGAAGCAACATCACATTTCCTTATCAATACTGAATACGAACTTTTGTTTCAGTTCCTGCATTTTCAGTTTCCTCATCTGCTTGGTTCTGTTGTTCAGCTTGGCTTTTCTGAATACCTTCATCTTGATCAACCTGCATTTTATCCTAGAAAAAGAGTTACATAACTGAATGCAAATGTTTGCTGTGTAATTTAAGACTGAGGTCAATTACAGATCACAGACAATATATGGACTTATGAATCAAGCATTTTTGATTCACCATGTTTAAACAGGCATTCGGATACAGTACTTGGATTCACATCTTTCACAAAGGCAATGAAAAAAATCTGCTCTGCCTGTGCCACTTCAAATAATTATGATGTTGACATCCGTCCCCATTACAGAATTACACTAAGCCTTGTGAATACTCTGTTTTGAATTAGAAATATGTTAACATAAAATATATGCAAAAAACATTCTAGAAACACATCACCAACACAGGCAATAACAACAGGTTCTCTATGGAACAGCCAGAACTTGGACCTCCTAGTATTTTTTCACCCAAACTTTCTAGTTTGTAATCCAAAGCAAAAGTAATGTAGTTATTGTAATTGTTACCTCAGTCTGTCTCACAGCACCATTACAAAAAAAATAGTGTCTGTAGTAGCCTTTTGGAGCACATGACCTGTGCTTCTATCCCTGCCACCCAAACTTAAGGAAGTTTCACTTGCATTTATCTGTAGTTCACCTTTGCCTTGAACAAGGCATGTAATTTAAAGATCTGAAAGACATCACTCATTACTAGTGCTGATCACTAGGTTTAGTTTGAGTAATACTAAATAATACTGTTATCAGCAAAAAAAATGTTACTAACACAGTAAGAGATATGTCTACAGTTTTCAGGATTATTCCAATACTTGGAGATCCAGAGCACCAATAACTAATGAAGTCTGAGGTCTGAAAGGTCCAAGATTACTTCCATTGCAATGAAATTAAGATTCCTGGATTTATAAGCTACATACACATGTGAAATCATTTACTGTTAGTTCTTTGAAATGCAAGAAAAAGGTGACTGAAAGAATTGGAACTCTAGCACTGGTGCTTATGTTGCAGTTCACCTATGTTAATTGGTTCAACGAGTTTTTAATGATAGAGGTTGAAAAACAGAAGCCTAATTGTCCCAAACTTAAGTTTGGTCACCTCAAAGAATATAGTCTTCATCTACTGTTCTTACTGTTCACACAGAAACGGCAACAACTGGAAGGAACTGTTTCGCCTACACAGAAAAGCTAGAGGGGGGAAATAATACATATATACACCACAAACCTCCTCCTCAGGCTCGAAGGTATCATCCTCAATAATGAAAGGTAATTGCTGACAAGCGCCATTGTGAAACAGAAGACATGTTAGATGGATGGAAGTACTACAGATTGAAAGCCTGGGGATGGAAGTGGTTACTCTTGTACTGAACACAGGACACCCATCTTGGTGGCTTCCACATGCAGTACTCCTGCTACAAGTGACAGCTAGGTCACTTCCCACCATTCGTTTGTACACAAACATCAGATGCAGGGCACCTGTCCACAAGTAACTGCATCATCTTTGGCATTTCAAATACGCTCAAATTCCTGGAGAGCAGTACATTTAAAGGAGTTAGTTATGCTTATTAATTATATAATATTGTGTAACCACTTGCTCTAATTCCTATAATATATTCAACTAAAGTGGAAAAACTGCTAAGGAGAAATTTCTAAAGATTATGTCAGGAAATTCATTCACTCCTTCCTCTGAATAAAGGTGCCAAGTGTTTGCTTTCTGTCAATCCTTACTCCCTTAGGAAACCTTCCCTCTGTACCCCTGGTAGTCTGAGGCCAGTCACTCTGCTGAGCACTTTGCACACTGCTTAATCCTCTTTGGCACTACATCTCTTTCCCCTGTGAGCTGTGCCATAAGCAAAATCATAAGCTATAGAACAGGACACAATCCAAGAAGAAAGGCTACCAATGCCACTACTGGTGTGCCATTCCCAGCTGCAAAACACTCCCTGTCAGCCAGTCCTCAAGCTCTACATTGCCAAATGTGGTAGCTGCACCTCACTATTCCCAGAGATCTACTTTCAGTATGCAAGTCCACTAGCAAGGATGTCAGCTGATCCTCCCTGCACTACCATAAGACATGATTTTGTTAATTTCTCAGTATGAATGACAATTTATTTCTAGTAATTTTACCCTATGGGCTTACAAGCCAGTCTGTAGGAACTGCCAGTACTGAAGTACATAAAGAAATGCCCTTAGTGAAAAATGTTCTTTAACATATTTATGAAGTTCTTCCATATATAAGAAATACCACATATTTTGCTAAAGGTAAGTGTAGTACTTGAGGAGAAACAAACACTTCAATTCATTTGTCAACAGATCTCATTGAATACATTGCCATTTGATAGCAACATTAACTAATGCTAAGACTAGTCAAGAGATGCTCAAGAACAACGAAAAATTGTTTTTCTTTAGAATCTGGTTTTATATTTCTTTTTTGTTTTCAGTGCCACCCTCACCAGAACTTTAATAAGAAGAAATGTATTATGTAACTGAAGAAATAATTGGAGTGAAGAAGTAGTAAATGACAAAAGCTTACACTATTATTTAATCTCTAATTATTGTCTCTCGTCAGAATTCAAGGAGTGTAGATATTTAAAAGTTTACATACCAGCTCATCATCTCTGCCTTGGTTCTTACTTGATGATTCAGTGTCCATAGGTGTGTCATTGTGATCTCCCTCTGTGTGCTGCTTCTCTATGATAGAAGCATTGGCCACACTGAAAAGGCCATGAATATTGACACGCACTTTGACCTTCACTTTGGAATTGTCACCATCATGTTGGGGACCAACATTTTGGATAGTGAAACGCCCTTAAAAAAAAAAAAAAAAGATGGTTTTAATTATTGTTCCAAAAGATAGTAAAAGAAAAAAAAAGTAGAAGACACATTCCTTGAAGGGTTTTCATTTCAATAGCAGCTTCATCTAACTTCAACTATGTGGAAACTTCCTACCTTGTTATCAATTCTACAATGTAAACCACAGCGAGATAAATTAAAACAGACAATAACTGGGGAAAACCAGGTCATTGATACCTAATAAGGTGTTTCTGCTTTTTCTTGACTTTTTAATGAAATACAGGTTAATACTCTATTAGTTGTTCTACTTCTCTGTTGCCTCCTTTAACCATTACACTTGACAAATTACTTTGATTCATCTCAAAAGATTACTTTCACCCATGTAACTCACACTTTGCACTGAAAAATACAACATTACAGAGGTAAAACATTCCATTTTAATTTGTTAACATGGATGCATTACACATTTTGGAGAAAGAACAGTATTTACCAAGGCTCTGGAAGTTGTAAGGCTGATCTTTATTTTGCAGCTCACTGGAAATTGGATTGTAAATTATGCAAATGGTGCACATGTAAAGAAGAATGTTCCTTCCTAAAGGCGACAGACTCCTTGCACAGGCTGCTGAATCAGTAGCACCAAGTTCAGCTCCAAATCATATACCAGTAAATAAAACTGTGACTGAGTTTTAAGACACTGAGGAGTCTACTAGTAACTGCAAGTAGAGTAGTATCAGCTACCTTAAGGAAATTTATATATACCAGCTAATACTTTAGACTGTACTATAGATGCTGAGGTGCAGGAAATGCTTGTCTTGTACGTTGTTAGATTAACAGAAAGACGCGACAGACACCTGGACTATCTAGAACTACTAGCTCCTTTGACTCGATGTCTGAAAAATCCAGGCTGGTGGGCATATGAGTTTCTTATCCATTTTATTCTGTTTCAAAGAACCAGACGATAGAGCACTAAATGCTTTGCACCTACTTTAACAAAAACATTCAGAAACAGTGAAGAAGAAAGTAAATTACTACCAGAAGTTGATGTTGGTAAATGTTTGGTTACTGCATCTAAACTAAGAAACCATGCTGAGTCTTTCTGAAGAACTTAAGAAATCTGGAAGTAACTTATCTTCAAAAAACAAGAGAACCCCTTTTCTCATTATCAGTAAAAAAAAAGTATGGGGTTTTTTATTCAAATGTCTTTACCTATTCTGGAATCAGGATAAGGCACTTCCTGGGGATGGGTATAATAAGCTTCCAGGTCAAAAGGCTCTTTCTTGTGAAAAGTAATTACTTTTGAGAACGGAGCAGCATGGTTCTTACTGAACACTTCACATTCCCTAAAGCAGTAAAAAAAAAAAAAAAAAAAAAAGAAGGTTAAACCATCAAGGAGAACACTGTGGATAAGCAGCTAAGCAATTTAAGTGACCTCATGACAAGAGTTGCAATTTGAAGGCCTGTAGGTCTCAAAGCTTCATTACGCATTCTATGCCACACTAAAAATTAAGCAACTTCACAAGAACATTTATTTCCAGTCATTAAGCAGTTAATTAGAAATCAAAAGGTACATATACACACAACAATAAGAAAATTACAACTGTTTTGAGTGGATTAACCGCTTCGAAGTCTGAGGCCTGGTCTTTCTTTTAGCTCAACATTTTTCATGATACACACAAATGCACATTTTTTACTAGGCACCAAAAAAAACTTACCCTGTTCCTTCTTCATAAGAAGATTTCCATCTTAATGTTACAGAATAAGGAACAACATCTGTGATGGAAAATTCACGCACTTTAAAAGCTGGGGAAAGAATTGCACACTAAAAAACAAAGACAAAGTTTTATTACATCCATGTGGTCAAATAAATACAAAGTACAATAATAAACACTGAAATGCAAAAAGGCTACGAGTCATATAGGTCACACGTAGGTCTGTCTTATCACAATTTCTAAACAGAGGCTTCCTATGCAAAGTAGAAAGTTAACTGAATGGAAAGGCTTAACTAAATTAAAGTAATATATATTAACAGATGCTAATTTCCCATCAAAGCTTCCAAATGATCACACAGATGTGAGAACAGTGCAATTTGGGTCATCAAATTTAACAGGTCTCTCAACAGGACCATCCTTCTAACATGAAACAGCAGCAAACTAATGAACGTAATACAATCGCTTTTGATATAGTCACTTACACCAGCTCTTGAAGGAGCAAGTAAGACCCTTCATCTTATTTCAGCTCTAGTTTGCTTTTTGTTAGTTGGATTTTGTTAGTACATGATGTTAAAGAAGCAATACTGAAGTTGCACGTCAATAACTATACCTGCAAGGCACAGCCTCTTGCAACAGCTTCGTCAGCATTTAACGTGGTGCTTATCTCTTTACAGAAAAAGTTAGAGATCTGTTCTTTCACTGCTGGAATTCTAGTAGCCCCACCTACTATTTCTATACTGTAGATATCTTCACGTTGAAGTTCTAGAAAAGAGAGTGCATGGCCTTCAGTTATCATCATGATGTAGTAAAGCTCTCTTTGGACAACCAAAAAACCCAACCCAAAAGGAGTTCTCTTATCATCTAAGCACTGTGACAAGCACTGAATATATTCAAGGCTGACAAGATCTTTAAAACCAGATTTGCCATGATGTGTCCTATTCAACATCTTTTTCCCTCCTGCAGGCTACTAAGTTTTCTAGTTGCATAAACCTGGAAAATGCAGAAGCCAAGCATCAATGAAGATAGCTGTTATTTAAAATGCATTGTCCATGTTTATCCCCCTTCTTGTGTGCATAAATTCGAGAGAGAAATGGGGTTCTCTTCAGAAGCCCCACACTCCTGGACAATACCTCACCCCTCCCAAACAAGAACACATTTAATCTCCCGTTTAATTTTGGTTGCCAATAAAGAAAAGCAAAACCCCTTAACTAAAGATATATAATAAATACATTAGAATGTGTTTGCAGGGATACTTTTTAATCCTGAATTCAAGATATCTGTACAATATCATCTCAAAAAACTGTCAGTCCTTGAACAGCTGCAGTTATTCCAGTTATTTCCTGTGTTAGCCATCTAGAAAAGTCACAAGATAAACAGAATTCTTCCCTTTCTTTTGGTTAAAGGTGCTGCAACTAGAGGTAAAGTCTTTTCTTTTATAAGTCTGATTTTCTCCTTTATACTACTTTAGGCAAAAAAAAAAAAGTAAAAAGTTATTTGCACATGCTTCAGGTAACTTATTTCAAGAATATACTGCCAAATTCTCAGGTCAGTGAGGAGGACATGTATGTATCGCATATGGAACAGGCTGGCCAGACAGTTCAGTAAAGAGTAACGGTTTTTCCCATCATAGTTTTGGTTTGGTTCTTTCGTGTTTTTCAATTAAAAAACTCCATCTTTTCAGTGCCAACCTTTTCCATTACACAGGGTGAATGAGGGTCAATAAACCAAGGTTGCAGAGTGTTATGTGCACTAGATGAGGCAGGAATGGGATCATGCATACATGACAAGCATATGAATGGAACTTACATTTAACTTTTCAGTACTTAGCTTTGCAATTCTAATAAATACAAAAATATATTAAAAAGATAATCATTAAAGAGGTCTAGGATAAACTGGATTACTAGTTACTTTCTTGAACCAAAAGTAGAACCTAAATGAAGTCCTACTTACTGGCTTGATCCATGGCTGCTCTCAGAGGAGGTTCCACTCTGGACAGCAGGGCAGCACACAACTGTTCAAACTGAGCTCTGCAGGAGGAAGGAAAGCATTTCACATTACAAGGCAGCTCAGAGATCACACTTCCCTGCACTGCAGTGAAAATAATGCACAGTACCTGTTCATCTTACTGGAGACATCAAGGTCGTTCATGAAGCATTCAATATTGAGTGGAAGGTCAGAAGCATTTGCACTCATAAGCTTCTTTAGTTTTTCACATTCCTGATACAATCGTAGCAGCGCCCGGGGATTCTCTTTTACATTCAGTTTGTATTTTGTCCTGAACTCCTCAGTGAAGTAGTCCACCAAAGCCTCATCAAAATTCCTACCACCTATGAATGGGTCAAAAGTAGTAGCCAAGACCTGCACAGAAGTGCAAGAGCAAAGATTAGGAGTTATTAATTAGACACTGTTTGGTTAGATATAGGGATAGCTTTCATACAGACACTGGTTTTATACGTTAACACTTTTAAAATCAGCTTTGACATGGGAAAATTCTGTGTGGCTTTCTCACCATCTTCTATTCAACAACTGCATAGAGCAACTTAAAAAGATGACTCCTCAATTATTTAGTTTCTGTACTCCCCAAATAAAACACTATTGCCATGTACCATGCTATTTTCTACCATCTTGCAGCACCTACTCCATTTACTAGCTCACTAGAAGGCAGACTAGGATAGCTCTTTTGTTATGCTATTATTACTAGTTCTGGGTCATTGACTGAACCAGAAAAACACTATCATCCTCCACCTTGGATGAGTACCTTTTGCTACCAACGACAAGTTGACAAAAAAAAAAAAAAAAAACCACAAACCCAAAACCAACATTCAGCCACTAATAACTTAGAGAACAATATCAAAACCGGGAAGTGATGACTCTTCAGTTTTAGTTCATATCCTACTGAATTTAGGCCTTGAACCATCACAGATGGCAGAGAAACATCATCATAGTACAATTCAGGGAATGCAACAATTTCACATACACAAGTCAGTTGCACAACTGCAATGCTTACAAAACTACCAGAACATGCAAGTACTTCCGTGATATAATATGGCACAAAAGCTGTGCAGTATGCAAGTCAAGCACTTTTCCATGCTCTGGGATACTACATTTCTGTGTTTTATAAAAATTGATCTGCTGAAACAGCCCAAAATAACAAAGTTTTTGTATTCAGCACTTCAAATATACTCGCTATAGATATTTATTTAGCTTTTTTAAAAAAAAAATCAATGATCTTTCTACAGAACAGTATACAGAGTATTTCACAATTAAATACTACAATTAAATCTAGGATTTTAGCAGATGACCTGAAGTATTACCTTCAGCTTTCCCTTGTTAAAAGCACAGATTGAAACTTGATAGGCAGAATGTCCCATGTCTACAAAGACCACATTTCTTGGCTTCTCTTCCAAGGCCGGCAGATCTTGCTTGTATATTCCATAGGCCAGTGCAACTGAAAGACATCAACCAACAGAAGCTAAGGGAGAGCCATATACAACCATAAAGCCTACAGTGAAAGCACTACCTGAAGAAAGACGCTACTTATGTTTAGTCTAAACACCTCCAGTGCTCTGCTCAAATAGAACTTAAGGGTCAAAAGTTTTAGACCATTAGGAATTGCCACATTCTGTAATTTGTTTGATTTCTAATTCAACTAGTAAATTACCTCACCATCATTTAATGTAATCGACATTTAAGTACTCTGTAAAACCTAACATCTCCTTCCAACAACTGAGTGCTTTGAAGGTACACAGTACAAACTTCAAGTCAATAGCATATGTGCCACGATGGGTTAAATCTAGACACTGAAGTTCAATAAAGTTAACATGTTGAAGACATTTTTCCACTGTCAAGGGAGGAAGTGGATGGCAAGCAAAAGCTGAACACTACTAAAGCATAACTTCATATTTCAGTTCTGCTTGTGGTCAAATTAATATTGTAACTGTGAAATTGCACTAAGTATCATGCCCATGTCTCTCCTTTGAAATGTCTCCCTTTCAGGTTTTTTTAGCTTTGAAAAACTCAAGCATGCTCAAGAGATGCTTTATCTGACTTCACTAGTGTGAGACTTCCATTATTAGCACCCATTTGGAAAGTTAGCTGAGACATTCTAAAAGCAAAAAATTACATCAAGAAGTAAATAAATAACTGTCTTAACTCCAGGGTTAGCTTCCATGAAATGCAACCTATTTCTATACTTTATCCTAGAACTCAGCCAAGCCAGAGGAGGGCAGTAAACAAATTCTTTTTGTAGAAATCATGGTTTTGCCAATGCTACAGCTGACAGAGCTGCCATGAGTTTAAGCTGTTATTATCCCATAGACTCATGCTTGACTTCATGTGAATACTCTGAAAATTCACAGAGTAAAAGTTGTGTCTAAATTTGATCAGCAAGTCTGCTTTCACAAAAGCCTCCATAAAAATGCAGTTGGTGTAGAAGGACCTTTTAAAGCATAAATATTAAGTAGCCAAAAAGGAAAAATCTTTGAATTCTGCATTTACAAGTTTTCTTTCAATGTATTTCACTTCAAATAATTATCAGCTTATGATAAAAAAGTATTCCTCTAATATTTTCACGACATTTACTTCAGCACATCCATCTCCAAGCAAAACTGAGAAGAAAATTAGAAGACCTCATTACACTATGTTAATCATCTATTTACTGCAATGTTTCAGACAGATGCAGGTTATATCTGATAATGCTGTACTATACTATTATTTAACACAACTGCAAATTTCAGTCAGGTGTATACCCCAGGTGGATCACTAAGAATTTTTTAAGCTGGCTCAGGCCCTCCTCATACAGCTGCTACAGCTCCACAGTAGCACAGAGAACACAGATACTAGCTTTAGCTGGATCACTATGAGATTCCTAAGCCGGCTCAGGCTCTCGTCATACAGCTGCTACAGCTCCACAGTACCACAGAGAGATGAACACACATACACTAGCTTAATTTCAAAAGCAGGGACACCATATTCCTATTAGCAAACCCTAACTGTCATTCTGTCTTCTAAGCGCTGGAAACTACACCACCAAAATGGTTGCCGTGTTTCCAGTTCCCAAGCTGGACTGGCCAGTGCTAGCCCGGATAGCTTTTTCCTCCAAGTCCCTGATTGTGTAACAGGAGTATGTCATCACTCTCACAGCTTCAATAGCCTGAATCGGCAGGGGGAAAAAAAAAATTGCTGCACTTCTGCCCTTTACCTGCTGTAGTTTCATTCATCAGCTTCAGGCAATTTAATCCTGCAATCTGTGCAGCTGCCATTACAGACCTTCTCTCAGCATCAGTGAAGAAGCTGGGTACCTGTTTCAAAAAAATAATTACGTCGGATTTAATGAAATATGGATTTTTTTATTTAAAGAAATCAGACTTACCAATTAAGCAACTCTATACATTTCAAAACCACAAGAAACTGTTATAAGCTAACCTCGGATTAATAAGGCAGTGTGAATAAAACTGCTAGGTAATTCATTGTAGTGCACTTTTTTAATTAAAATTTGAAAATAAACAAAAATTAAATGACATCCAGAGTGGTTTTAAACATCATAGGTTTAAGCATTGATAAAAACCTGAAATCATTTATCAGATTCTTCCATGAGTCTTTGATCTTAAAAGTCATCACCAGTTTCTCAAAACATTTGTGTAGCACTAAGTCAACACAATAAATATCGATCCATTGCCCTAAAATAAAGTATCAAAAGAAGGACCGCAGTCGTGCTGGGACTAAACTTAGTACTGAACTGAACTTTGTGTTACAACTGAACCTGTCATCTATTTCTTCAGCTATCAGCTCTACCACAGTGCCAGCTTACAGCACGCTACACAATACTCAGTTCCACCAAAAATAGCCAAAGCACAATTGGAGCCCATTTAGGAATTGGCTGCAGTCAGCTGGCATATCTTCAGCTTCAGTCAGGCTTCAGACACAGGATTAATTGCATTCATAGTGTCTTTCGTTAGTTACTATTGTGGTGTATCACCAAGGATCCTTGTTTGTGTAGGAGGTATTCGCTGTCAGTTGTCTTTGTATACCATAAGGAAGCAAGGAAAAGATTAAAGTAGATTTCTAACAGCTGAAGTGTACAATTTTTCAGTTTCCATGTCTCCATCTGACACAGAGGGAATAACCACAATACTTCATGCCCAGACTTCTCAGAGCAAGAGCAGTAAACAAAGACAATGTGAAAAGCAGAGAGTTAAGATACCTTATCTGGAACAAAAACCTCTTTTTCAAGCATTAACTCCCTCAATGGGTGAGGACAATAGCTAAAAAACAAAAGCCAATCCCAACAAAACAGCCAAATAAAAAGACCTTTTTAAACAAATGCAAGTAGTCTGGGCTTCTCAAATTGCCACTATGACCCTCAAAGCCACGAAGTTCAGGCAAGTCTAAACTGCACTACAACCCAACAGTGTTCAACTACACTAAAAAGGAAGAAATTTAACACGAATCTGGGAAGGTTTTTGGAACTGAGGGAGATATACTTACACATAGGACAGTCCCAATGTGTAACAACAACTACAGTCAGCAGGATCATTACATGTATGTAGCACCTGGAGTTAGTCAGTCTGAACCAGCCTGAACACTATGAGCTTTCTGAAAGCACACTCTTGATTTAACAAATTTTCCATCCTCTTCCACATGAGATCCTGAAAGTATTTTCATTTGGAAAAATCTATGATGAAGGTTCATTTCAGGGGGAATGCAATTTCTATCCACTACTCTTACCAGTGCACCATGATGCAAATGGCTCTAGCTTGCACGACATTATCTATAAAAAGAACTGCGATAAATATATTGGAACTTACTGAAATTACACAGTCTGCCACTGGTTTCTTCAGAGCACTTTCTGAAGTCTCTTTAAGTTTGGCCAATAACATTCCTGTAATTTGTTCAATTGCAAACAGTCTCTCTTCATCAAGGTATCGCACCTGAAACAGAGAATTGCAATTCTGTAATACATCATCTCGACTTTTCTCTAAGATATGCAACTTGGACATTTTTTCATAGCTTTGAGAACTGAGACTCAAGTTTAACACTAGACTCTAGACACAAAGAGTATTCTGTATCAATTGATACTATAGATTTGTGGTACATACCACAAATGATAACCCTTCCATGTGGCTGAGAATTGTTTCCTGGGAAACAAAATTTTAAGACCCGAGTTCTCTCAAGGGGCTATTCACAATGTGGAATCTTTTTTAAGTGAGGCTTTGTTTGTTTTGGGGATCTTTTTGTGTTTTGTTTTAAATTTAAAAACCCCACACCATCAAACAGAAAGTGTGTAATATACCTAGAACCACATTTGCTCTAACATGAGCTAACAAGGAGGAATTGCTTCCTGTAAGGGTTGTTCAAGCACGAGGCAGGAAGTGGGCAAATGAGGTAATTCTAACACTCCTGTTCCACTTGGGAAACAGACTTGAGTCTTCAGCCTTCATATGAGGTTTTGCATCCTGAACTCCTGACAGGCTTCTGTCTCTCTAGCAATCCCAAACTGTCTTGCACAGGGAAACTCAGAAAGATGATCAGTGCAGCTACATTTACACTGGCAAACCAGTACGATATCGGCAAATATAAAGACCAAAGGACTCACCTTTACTCCTACGGATCCATTCGGCATCCTCTGAAGTTCATAGGGAAGTTTGGCCCTTTCAGCTTGTATGTAAGGATCTTCAAATGCTCTTCCATGCAGTTTTTTGAAACCATGTAATGTATTTTTTACATTTGTGACAATCTGTGGAAAAGAGATTGTTATTTTTCATTCCCCATGACATGCAGCCTATAGAAGAGCATCCAGAAAGGAACACCTGTTATGCTGAGCTTTACATATACACTGCAGACCCATGTCAAGCCTCACACCTTTTTACTGGAAAGCAAAGTGTGCTGAGAGAGAAAGAGGCATGTGATTCATGAATCTACGGTCTCTATTACAAAAACACACATTAGCTTTCCTCTAATATCCATTAGCTTGTTATCATCTTTCCCTATACTTGGTATTTCAGAGTTTTCTGATAACAGCATGAAATACTAGATAATAGTACATACTGTCTGTCAGCATGAAGAAATGAAGTTATTGCCTACATTACCTTTAAATGAAGCTTCAACAAATTCATTTCCTTTAAAGTACTCCTCTAATTCAGACTCCATCAGGCCACAAAACCTTCCCACACCTGCTCTCTCATCACCGTTTCAATCTAGTTACTTCTAAGGACAGACTTTTAATTTACAAGTGAATTGACAAAGGATTAGAGAAATTTTACTTCTGTTCAAAGGTCCACGAGAAAAATTTGCTTCAAACCAGAAAGATATCAAATGTATCCACTACTTTTCTTCCCACAGTTCAACATGAGACAAGACAGGTAATTCAAGAGTTTGTGATCCACTTACCTGGCTCTTAGCTGCATTCCCGATGGCCCTGGTCTTGGACCCTAAAGATATACATGCTCTAGGTAAAAACAGAGGGAAGAGGAAAAAAAAAAAAGCAATTTAGCTTTTAATGGAAAAACATTGTAAAATATTCCCACAGTACTTCAAAACACCCACAAAAATTAAAGGAGTAGAACAAGGATGTGGTATTTGAACAGCATTATTGCATGAAACACCAGAACTTGCAGTGGATTTCCAGTTATTTTCTTCTTTGCAAATTAGTTTAGAAACTGTAGCAACCATAAACTGTTTTCATTATAATTGCATTTAAGGAATGCTTTAAAAGCTTAAGTGTTCTACAGATCTTATCATGAAGGTAAGGGATTAATAGTTACTTTTAGGTCACAGCTAATAACCAAAGAAGCCTGTGACATTTCGTTTTAAAACTCGATACAAGTCCATTTCTCTTGACTCAACAGGCCTGGCAACACCACGGTCACACTGGAAGAGCCACTGGCAACAAGAATCATAAAACAACAACAATAAAAAACAGATGAAGGCAGCTGAACAGCCCAGTCCTGCAAACTTGACAGGGGACTGCCAGGTATATAGGGTGAACAGGCAAAAGGGGAGATGCCTGAGAGCAGCTCCCCGCCACCAAGGACTCGATCAGGAAGTCCACGGCCCTCTGCAGCTCAGGTTACCAGCAAGCTCCCCTCTCAGCCTTGCCTCTGCCTCTAGCAAAGGCTGTCCCAGATTCCCAGCCACCATTTGGCCACCTCGCTATTCCATTTGGAAATTGATTTTTTTAGTATTGTTTTTTTGCAAGTTACCGTAGCCATGCCTCCACTTTACAGAACTGAAATGGGACTCTCTCCCCAAGGAAACTGATCCAGTTAAACCCACTCAGTAGTAAATAACAGATGCAACGCGGTTCAAATGTAATTGTTTAATGAGCACGTGAAGGTCACACCAGGAGATTGCTTCCAGCCTCCTCTCCATCATCACTGCTATAAGGGCACTGGATGTAATTGGATCAGTATTATCTAGCAATCTCTCCTGCTGTAACATCACACCAAACATGCAAAACCTTCTTCAAATTTAAGTGCTGCAAACAGACAATGCGTTGCCCTACATTTTCAAATATGCAGTTCGGCTTTCACAAATGGCTTTTACAATTTTTAGTGTTGCTTAACACTACAGTTTCCCAATTACACTGTTTCCAATTATAAGAAAAATCAGATAAAAGAGCAATATAGGAAGGGTGCATATGATTTACAAGACACTTTATGGATGGTAACATGCTAGGGCTATTACACCACACTTCTCAGTGCAGGAATTTGACTCTGTTGACAAGACAGCCATTACTTGCAAATACCCCTATGCAGAGCACCAAGCAACCTAGAGTTTCTCCCACGGTTTACTTCAATTAATGTGCCAGCACAAGTGATGGATGGTTTCTCTTTCTTGTGGCTGGAAACAGACTGCCAAAGAAATCTCTGGCTCCAAACACTTCAGCTGGATCCAAGGCAGCCCTTTAAAAAGCATATCCACCATGAGGACACCAGTGTGACAACTCAGCTGTCTCCCCACTGCTGCCCTGAGCCTACTTTTAAGTGAGCTTCTGAACAGTATGTAGACTTTTCTAAAGTAGCGGATTCTTTTCACCAGAAGGACACTGCCATACTCTCAATCATCATTTTGAAGAAAATGCCACCTCATCATTTTAGTTAGTGATTAGATTAATTGATTACATGATCTGAAAAAGCTTACTAAAAATTACAAGCTACCAGCAATCAACCGTTTTCCCACAAAACCAGACTGAATATGCACACGTGAAAGGACCATTTCCTCATGAGTTTAACATGCCGGGCGTGCTAGAAATGTGTACAAGAGACTTGCTGGAACTCTCAGTTCAGAAAAAGCCAAGTGTAAGCTAACTTCCAAAAAAATGCCAAGGCTAAAAGCCTTAAAAAGCACAAGTTATAACAAAATGGATGGCTTAATAGCAGAACCTTATTCTCCTCTCTCCAAAATACTCGTGCTGCAGCTTCAAAGATGAGATACATTTTATGAATGCTAAAAATCCCATGCCTCTAGTACATAGGTTTTAGGCAACCACTATTAACAAATGATCACCTGAATGTTTTACCAACCAAGACACTGGATTTATGACTTCAGAGTGCTGTAGTAAATTATAATACATATCTTCCCCAACTCTACACTCCTTTCCACTGTAATGCTGACACTAAAGCTGTACTGCTCACAGCAGTATTACACAGGTATCTGAACCAGCTCCAAAACTGGAAGCTAGCTGCACTAATTAGCCTTCCTCAGGAAGAGCAATTAGCCCTGTAGAGTACAGCCAAGACTGTCCTACCTTCAGGACCTAGCTCAGTATCTCACCACAGTTTAGTAACACACTGCACACAAAAGTGCATTAGCTTGTCTAGAGCTAGTTCAGGTATTTTTACACCTCACTACACTAGACACAAGAAACATTAACACCTTGTATTTCTCTGTGTAAGTCCCCAGTATTTGGGACACATCCAATCGATGTTAATTATTAACTAACTAAAAGTATGCAAGTTATGTAAGCACTTCTATAGAAACACATACATAAAAAGTGCATTTACTGCGTATGCTAGTGTAGTAAGCATAAAAGCTTAAGACGATTTAAGAGTTGGATCTCTCTACATCACTCAAATCCTGCTTCAGGTAAGGTTTAGTTACCACTATAAACTTCTGTAACAGTAATAAGCTTGTCATATTTCTACCTACCTTTTTTGTTTGCTTCAAAACAACAGCATTAGAAAGCAAGTTGCTCATGTTCCTCTATGTTACATTTTTGGAAAAACGAATTAAAAAAAAAACAGGGAAAATGTCACTTTGAGGTAACTAACTACTGCCTTTATTTGTCTGTGCTGTCCCAATGCTATCTTGCTAACTGTGCTTTAAAGTCTTTTCATAATCACTCTGGAAATGTTTTGAAAATGTAGTTACTCTAGCATTAGTGTGACAAATATTAAATGCAGGGAAACCTATGTGAAGTCTACCTGCAAAGAACACACTCTAAGAATAGCCAAGAATTAGAAAGGCTTTTCATTATAAGGGGAAAGCAAACTGCACCTGCCTGAGGATGCTTTGGGTGCAATTTGAGGGGATTCCTTGCACAGAATGGGAAAGGCCCCAGAATTTCAGTTCTCCAACTGTGCACAAGAATAATGTCTTCTTGAGAGTTGAAGTGAGAGGTGTATTTTTTTCTAAGTGGTAAAAAGAACGTTGACGAGTATTCCCATTAATACAAGCAGTATACATTTTGTCACTCGATTTCTTTACACTTAACCCCCCCCCCAACTTTTTAAGCAGCAAAACAAAAGTTACGGGTTTTTTTTTTCCCCAAAAGACGGCCATGTTAAAGTTACTATGGCCTCAAATAGCAGAAACAGCTTTCTGCTGCTGGCTGCAAATTCCTTTAAAGAAATCACCACCCAAACCCTCATTTTTACGATTACACGAATTCCTCCTTGAAAAATCCGGCGGAGACGGAGCTGCTAGACGTATCCCTTAGAAACAGTCGAGAAAAATCTCCACCTACTCTTGCGTATCCCATCATCACGGCCGCTGCCCGCTGCTCCGCACCCCCGCCTCCTCCCCGCCAAGCGCCGGGAGCCCAGGGCCAGCAGCTGCAGCACGGTGCGAGCGAGCACAGGCTGCTGAAGAGAGAGCTGGCCGCGCCGCTTCCCCGGTCCATCAGCCGCCACCTGCCCCGCTCCACCACACAATGGTTAACGACCGTGCTCCGACCCCGGCAGCCGCCGGAGAAACACACGAACTGAACCGAGCTCTCTGCTACACCAAAGCGTAACAAGGACACCAAAACAAACGCGTCGTGCCCCAGGAGCCGCGCGGCTCGGGCGCTGCTTCAAGGACACGGCAGGCTCAAGCGCGGAGGGGAAGCTGCGGGGCGGGCGAGCGTCCGCGGGGGGCCTCCCGCCCCGACACGCGCGGCGCTGCGCTGCGCTGCGCTGAGCCGGCCGCAAACACCCCGCTCGTCACCAAGAAAAGGGGCTCTCGCCCGGCCGCTGAGCCTCGGCCCCGCTCCGGCCCCGCAGGCGCGGAGGCAGCCGGCCCGGCGAGAGCTATGGCCGCGAGAGGACAAGGCCCTGCGGGGCCACACGCGCGGCTCCGCCCGCCCCACGGCGCGCGGGGAACGCAGCGGGCAGCAGAGGCGCGGGGGGGCTGGCGGGTGCTGCGCGGCCCGGCGCCGCCGCTACTCACGGCGTGCAGCGGTCGCTGTACTCGTTGGCGACGGTCTCGATCCCTCCGCTCCGCGCAACGCCGATGTAGCAGTTGAGGAAGCCGAGGTCAATGCCAACCACGGACATGGCTGCGCCTGGCGCTTCCCGCCGGCCCGTGACTTACAGCGGCGGCGACCGTCTGAGCTCCCGGGAGCCGGCTCCGCCACCGCCTGTCCCTCACTGCGGAGCACCGGCCACCAACCGGCGGGTGCTCTGCTGTGCGCAGGCGCGCTGCGCCGGCCGCCGGGGAACCCGCCGGGCGCCGGCCGCCGCTTCGGCACTTTCCGGAAGGGCTCGGGCTGCGCTGGCTGCGGGCGACGCGCGTTCGAGAAAGATCTGGAAAGGGAGGGAGGGAGGANGCGGCCGCCAGCGAGCGCCGCCACGTGCCCGCGCTTGCCACTGCCGCATGAAATTGCCGGCGACACGAGATGCTTTAATGCGATCATAACGATCTGCTGCCGCAAGTGCCGGGCAGCGATTAGGCCGGTTAAGACACTCGCCCTCGGGAGCCTTGAGGTAGCCGCGGCAGCGTGCTTCATGTGTCAAACAGCGGTACTGCTACCCAAACTGAGAAAATAAACCAAGCAACAGTTTAGAAAGCCGACACTGGTTTATTGTAGTGCCGGGTGCGTTGGGGATCCTTCCTTTTAACGTGCATCCCAAGTGACAAAAGCATGCTCCTTAGAAACACGGAAAAAAAAAGGATATTCATGGTAATCTAATGCATATGCAAGTACACTGCAAAATGACCTCCCTACAAGGGCACTGTACTGGGGGAAAGGTCTCTAGGGGTCGCTGGAGGTAGACTTTTAACTTTATGTATGGTCACAACTCACAACTTCGCATTTGCTGCAGGTTTCGTANGGCTCGGGCTGCGCTGGCTGCGGGCGACGCGCGTTCGAGAAAGATCTGGAAAGGGAGGGAGGGAGGAGGCGGCATCTAGAGCGGCGCCCCGCGCCTGACGTCAGGGCTGAGGCGGGCCGCGCTGCCGCCCCTCTTAAAGGAGCCGGCGGGGAGAGGCGGCGNCGTTGGGGATCCTTCCTTTTAACGTGCATCCCAAGTGACAAAAGCATGCTCCTTAGAAACACGAAAAAAAAAAGGATATTCATGGTAATCTAATGCATATGCAAGTACACTGCAAAATGACCTCCCTACAAGGGCACTGTACTGGGGGAAAGGTCTCTAGGGGTCGCTGGAGGTAGACTTTTAACTTTATGTATGGTCACAACTCACAACTTCGCATTTGCTGCAGGTTTCGTAATTTCTGCTTTTGAAACTTAGCAGAATTGGGATGCTTGGTACTGACTGGCACTCAAGCTGTCCTTTAGCATGGAGACTTATCTTGTTTGTGCAAAGTTTACACCGAGGGGTCTTTCCTTCTGTTCTTTGCATACTAACTGTGCAGAGGGCAAAGACTTGCCTGTCTTATCTGTCAAAGGCGGCAGGGGGGTGGGGAGGTGTCTCTTCTGTTCTTTGTATCTTTGGTATCAGTACCAGGACAGGCACAGACTTCAGGCCTTCATGTCCTACTGTTCTTCCCACTGCCAACATCCACAGAAGAGCTGTCCCAAATTTGTGCCTTCATCTTCCCAGAAGCACCTCTGGCTTCATCATTTTTCTTTCCTAGAAAAAAAACCCCATGTCTTGAAACCTGGCTGTTGCCATTAACCCATTTTTTTATAGGTGACATTTTAAGTATGGAGGACTGGAACTCTACAAAACATAAGTATTTGTTTGCTTCTAAAAATGACATCTCAGTTTCACACAGCAATGTGACATCTTTCTGACACAGCACGTGACACTGTGCTACAATATTTTGTTCCACTGGAGAGACCAGTGCTAAACCACTAAACTAGATTCCCACCTCTGTCAAGAGTTTTGATTATCTCCCCAGTTGTTATCATTTCAATGGTCTACTTCACAAATAGGATTTTCCTAGGGAAGACAACAGATGCCAGTTCCCTCTAAAACCTCCAGAAGCCCCAATTAAATAGTTGTTTGTACGACAACTACTATTTATTAGTTCAAGAGATTAACCACCCGATTTTCCTTGCTATTGTTAGCATCAATTCAGTTCAAATAAATTCAGTTCAGTGAAGGCACAGTCCCATCTGCAGGTAGCCAGGGAGATACACTCCAACTCAGGTTTTTGCTGTGCCGTTTCAGTCCCTGTTACAAAACCAGTTCTCTGTGATTGAAGGTATTGCAGCATTCTGCTTCTGCAGCACCACCTGAGGCTAACTCCTGACTGAAATAAACCTTGGGCCAAGACATTATATGCAAATACTCTTGTATCCAACATTACTAAGGCAGGCCTAGAAGAAATTGTGCAACCTTGCAGGAGGGGAACAAGCCATCACTGCAGAAGTGCTGGCCAGCCTCACATCTCAGTAGGGTAGATCAGCCTGCGTGCAGCTTCATGCTGTCACTGCAGTGTTTGTTTCTGGCAGCCAAGCCAGCTGCAGTCAGAAACACAGACGTACGTAGACAATTGTGGCTGCGACAAGAAAGTGCCAATGCACTTTTTTATTTGCTTTGTCAAGACTGTTAGGAGTCAGAGATGAGATCATAACCAGGGTAAGGCAAACTCTCAAAGTATTTCATAGAAGTTTTGTTTGTGTGCTTGGTGCCATACTGATTGCCCAGTCTGCAAGTATGAACAAGAATCAGTCAAGTCGGACTGGCCACAGCCTTGCCTGAGTATGTTTTCCCTCAATCATCTACTGGCACTGTAGCAATCTCTGAATTGGTGGTTTTTGAGTCTTTCCAGTTCATGGCCTGTGGATCACATCTCAGGCATTTAAAATTCCTGCAGGTGTTAAGTGTTCTAAGTCTCTAGGTGCTTGGGTTTCTACATATTTGGGCTGTTTTGGCTAAAATGCTGTCATCCAGACTACAGTCTTCCCAATGTCTTTGAGAGATGGGACAGAGAGAAAAGTGAGTTGCTGTCCATTTTAATGCAAATTCAAAACAACAACAAAAAATACCAGACAAACCCCTTTGCTGCTTTACTTGTGCTTTAAAACACCATGAAAACACAACAACAGGCTGGAAATGGGTTTTGCTTTTACTGTGGTTCACATAGAAGCTGTGGCAGGCTGATGTGTACACGTGCATACAGGAGGCTCAAAACTGCTGCTCCCAAAAGAAACCCAGGTTCATGCCCTAATTTAAAATTCAAAATGAAGCAGATGCCCAGCAAACTTTTATCTTTCTTCAGTAAAGAACACTATGGAACTTTTCCCCAATGTTTTGCTCACTGCAAAGGAGTGATCTTTCAATTAATAAATATTTATCTGATGTAATGCTCTGTTAGCTGGTTCCAAAAGCTAAATTTAGAAAGGCTGTGATCCTTCTTCTGATGCTTCTTTTAAGCTTTACTGGGCAAGTAGAAGGCTTAGGAGTTTAATGAGGTCACTGTAGTCCTAAGGGTGCTCGGAATTGTTTCAATGCGATTAAAACTTCCATAGTTCATTTTTTTTTCCTTCTTTAGCACCACTGAAATATTTTTATACCAAGGAGGTTTCGGTTCATTAGTAACAGAATCCTCTAAAAACTGTTAAGGTCTTGACTAGCATGATGACGTAAGAGAGGTGCAGTAGAGTTTTCATCTTTCTGAGCATTAATTTGCTTGACATACAGAAACAAAGCAAAAAGAAGGATTTGTTAGTTAGAGACCTCAGCACCATGTTCAGTAAAACTTGCTTCAAGTCCTTACAGGTGAAGGAAATGGAGCAGGGAATATTCACGTGCACACAGCATGATTGTCTGTATGAGTCAGAGCTGAAGTACTGAACTCTCCCTTCAGCTTTTTCCAAGTGCTGTATGACTGAAAAACCACACCAGCGCCTCTAAGTTTTGACACTTTCCATGGTGAAGTGGAGATGGCCCAGAGGAATGGCGTGTAGCCGTTCTCTGCACAGCGGAGCGACTGGGAAATACTCTTTCCCACTGTGGAACACAGGATAGGGACAACAGCAAATCTCTCAGAGACTTGGAGTGACACCACAGCTCCAACAAAAAACAGTTTGTTGTAGATGTGCTTCCTGAACTGCCAGACAATGCCTGTATTGAAAGTGCAGTCTCTTCAGGAATTGAGGACTATATTAAGAACTGACACTGCTTTTTCTCTTAGCTAGCAAAAAACAAGCACACATTTTTTTAATCTGAAATTCTGTTGGAAAGAAGACACTTTTTTCTACTTAATGCTGAAGATTTGACAAGACTCTGTAACTGCAGAAACAGAACCTTGTTGATTTTAGGCCTTTGTGATATACTCTGCAGCTGATCAAGTGACTTTTGAATTTTCTGATGAAGGCAGAGTTAGTTACATCTTCTGTTAGGAATCAAAGTATGAGCTCATAATAGATTTCTTGAACATAAGAAATTCAGGAAGTGCATCTCTGATAAATATTCCTGTAAATCAATATAAATAGCATGTGACCATAACTTAAAGGCATTTAAAATGTTTGGTTTGACTTGAATATATGCAAATGAAAGGATATTTGGTAACAGTTATTGATGTTTGAAAAAGTTATTGTTGACAAAAGTCAACTTTGCTGAAAGCAGTAACTGTACCGTCCTCATTATTTCAGAAAGTTATCCCATCTGGCAAATATAATTTAACTGAAGAATTAAAAGGTGCTAAATTTAATTCAGGGACTCCTCCTGCATCAGAATAAGTGTCACAATAAGAAACTGTTCAAAATCACACCAATCAGCTTTATTTGTATCTGAAGCTTCAAAACTACACAAATGAAATACATATCCACAACACGTCTACATCTTCTCATTCTTGCCCTTTGTGCTGGTAAACCCATTATCTTACTTCATGTGATTATAGTCTGTGTTTTCAATAATCTCAATACTGTTCTTTATCCTAGTGGTAAATTAAGAAATACAGGCAATTCTTTGGTAAAGGCTTTAAGAAGTACAGTACCTAGGAATAAAAACAGCACTAACAGTAGGCCTACGGCTGATAAAGCAGGTAAAGCAGAATCTAAAGACAGTGAAATCATATTTAGACTGAAAGGCATAAGTTAATAAGTGCTCATGATGTTTGCCCACTTCAAGGATTTCTGTTATCTAGGGCCTATTACCAGAGGTGTAAAGACATTGCGTATGAATTAGATTATCTCCTGGGATTTTTCTGAAAGCATCCAAGCAAGTTCTGTGCCAACATATATTCTAATTCTCTTCTGACTTGCTGAAATACTGAGCCAAAAGAAGATACTCCTGAAACAAAACATAGATCCACTTCTTTGGAAGTAACAGTTCTTTTCTATTACCTGATGGATAAACTTCCTCAGAGAGGCAGGCAACAAGGTCCTGATTTTTCAAGAGCTTTTTTTTTTGTCTTTGAGGATCATCTTCATAGCAAGAATTTACATTGTTAGATGTACTTCAAATGCTACTGATCTCCCTAGCAAAAGGACATAATAGCTGGCAAAAAGACCTGGAATTAATCGCTAAAAATACAGTAATTCTGAGCTTGTACTGAGCTTTGAACGTTACCAGTTCCACCTCACACCTCAAGAACAGCTCTGTGCCACAGACTGTATTTTTCTAACTGCATTAGCTGAGCTAATGAAGGATATTATTCTACCCACAAAACTAACTTGAACTCCAAATATCTGGCTTCTGAGTAGGAAAAAAGAAACAGATCCTGTCTTTCTACCAAAAGCTCTCACCAAGCCATCAACTGAACATTTATGAGACTCCTGCTATATTACTGTTCAATTTTTATTGTTTGTCTAGAGATATTTCCACATTTGTTGAGTAGAGCCTTGCTCACTGTAAGGCTAGACAGCACTTGAATTAGCACAGCAATCTTTAGAAATCTAGTAATTTTCTGAAAAGTATTGCAAGCTAGACTATACCTGCATCATCATGTGCTTCCCGACAGTGTCAAAAGGATGAGATGGCATTCCTGAGAATGTAGTCAAAACTTGAGCAATACAAAAGGAGATAATGCGTGGAGTTTCTTTTGGATTTGGCAGTAATCCCTGCAAAATGCAACAGAAATGGAAGCCAGCACAAATCCTTTAAAATATATGTAAAACCAAGCAGATAACTGGTATAATTTTGATAATTTCTGTTGTTAATCCTACTGTAAAATGGCTTGGCTCTTGAGAAATATACTTTATTGAGCATAAATGACTGTAAAGACAAAAGCTGTAACTAACACCTTCATTAGCTCATCATAGATATTTATCATGATAAAGATTTAAAATGTGCATTTTTGTTTGTAAAAGCTCCCTTAGTGGTGTCATAGCATTCAAAATAGGAGGCTCAGGATACAACAAGCCCCTGTGCTGAAACACCAGAACCCTGGTAGAGGCCAGTATGTGTCTTTGCAATTTCAATAATGCACTCACCAAGTCCCTGGTTGCTCAGCAGCACCTAATATAAAAGAAATTTATGCATATTGTTATGCTTTACAGAAGTTCTTCTCTTTAGTTCAAGCTACTCTGCATGACTGAAACATATTGTCAAAATCATATGAAAAATATCGCAGATCATTGTCTCCTCCACTTGTGAACCTAGGGGTTTGGCCTAGATGATCTCTAAAGGTCCCTTCCAACCCCTACCATTCTGTGATTCAAACAGGTAGTGGTATCAGTTGGTGAAACACTTGCCAAATAACTACCATTCCAATTTTGTCCTCATTCAGCTGAATGCTTGAGTTCTCTTGCACTCTCTGAAAAAAAAAAAATTGTCTGTGTACTCTTAGGATTCTCCACAACATGGCAAGAACTGAAAGAAGAGCTACAAACTGTACACCTCCTTATATAGAAGGTGTCATGAAGACATTAATTCAGCACAAGTAGAGTGCAGAAGGCAATAGGTAGACTCAAGCAGCCAGTTTCTGGGACAACCCTGCTGCACAGCACAGACAGCAATTACTGTTACCTTGTCTCACTGCAGGTAAATCAGGAAAGCCAACAAGAACACTTAAAGCAGAGATTTTTCTCTGTCTCAAAGCCTTCCAGACAGTGTTTTTGGGAAATTAATTTTATCTGTTTGAAAAAATAAAATATATATGTAGAGCCATGTACTTCCCAAAATATTTGTTGAAAATCTTCAGTTGATGTTCTTTATACAGAATAAAAGCGGTCATTCATTCTTGAAGTGACATAAACCCTATAAAACCCTAGGTTAGCAAAAAGTAAATTCCTCTGGTTTCTGGTATCCAAACTTGGCAAAATTCAGTTAAACTTTTCCATATAGAATATCAAAATTAAGCAAAGTTTTGAGAGCTATGCTGTAGCACAGTTTACAAAGAATCCTGTCACTCACCTTCACACTTTTTGACAAGTTTGTACATTTCTTAATGCTTTTCAGTTTGTAATTGTGCAATGGTAAATTTTTTAAGTAATAGAATTCTAATACTGCTGCATTTGGTCTACCTCTAAAATGAAGTAAATAAAAACAACCTGAGGCACATCAGATAAAACTGGAACTGCCATTTAAGAGATTTCACTACCTTTCCCAATATTGGCAGCTAAATGAGTTTGTGCGAGGTCTAACGGGTACACTGCACACATGGATGTTGGTCCTGCTGTTCCCCAGAAGACAAGTGTGCCAAAAAAACATTTCCAGAACTGAAACACAAAATTTGCAGTGAGCAGTTCTGAAAATACACTATTACAATACCCTAATATTGTAAATAATAAATGAAACTTGGAAAGCACAAAGCGTAAGACCAGTCTAACACGGGGTATTTCAGAATTTCTACTTGTAAAGATTCCTGTCTATTCTTACATTCATTAAAAAAGTATTTATAAGGTGTGCTCTTTTTCAGCTTCTGAATTAATCATCCAGTCCTCCATAAAAATCCGCCTGTGGATCTCCCCGATACAATTGCACATCAACTCTCTATGATGGTGGGTTGGCCAAACAAAAATCAATGCACTTACTTGCACTGTGGCCCATACTGTTTACTGAGGAAGAAGCAGCTAATCACAGTAGAAGAAACACTTTGGTTAACACATTTTTAGGTGGTGATACTTGACAGAGTTCTGTTGACTTAAACAGCATCACATGCACCTCTTGTGTAGTACATGCAGACCACGTAGATGGGCCCCAGATCACTTTCTATTTGCTGGTTCAGTAACAGCAACCCATAGCTCTAAGTAGCCTGGAGTCCAGCATAGCTTAACTGCTCTTGTATTAGCTGTACAGAAGGCTTTAAAACCTGCCACAGCATGATCAAGTTGCTGCATAGCAGCTGCAACTGAAAGTGCCTGACTGCCCCAGTATTACCTTCAATACTAAGTGTCTGGCATGTAGATATAGTCTGTCATCTTTAACATCTTTAACAGAAGTTCCTTTGCATTTCACAATCTAAAGGGTTTAGGATTTATTTTTAAAGATAATTCAGCAACACAAAAACTTGTGCATGTAACCATATTGTCTTCCCCATTTCCTGTCCTGCACAAAACAGGTAAGAAAGCATCCAAAGACCTCAAGCTCCAACAGGGAATATGCTACTTTGCTAAATATTGTACTTCTAAAGAAATTACTCCTGAGTGCTACTCATGTCTTGAATTTGAGTCATAAGCTCAGACACATGTAAGCCATCTGGAAACACTTCTAGGAGGCGGAAAGGAGATTTGAAGAACTATAAACACTGTGTTACTTACATCATGCACGTTTTACTTTTTCCACTATAAGAAAGGAAACAGCAACTTTAAAGTCTTTAAATTATTGTAATTGAAAAAGGACTGCTTAAGAATTTGCATGCAATACAAGGAGATTAATCAAACTTTAATGACTGACAGTTTCTGGTCAACAGCACCAGAAAAGCCTGTGGCAAGAAAAATTTCTGGCACTGGAGTGAAAAAATGTCAACAAGATAAAGTGCAGAACATTATATTTTTGTTTAAATTATCAAAACCTAACCAAAGAAATCCTGAAACCGATAATGAGGCAGACACAAAGCAGGATTTCCAGCTACTTTCAAATGAAACAAATGTAAAATGAAGACCTGTAATTTGCCAATTACAATTTGTCAATGCCAATATAAACATTTCACATTCCAAGACTAAGACTTCTTGTAATGAATTCCGTGAGTGTAGACCTCTCTTTGTGTCCTTCAAGAAGCCAACCAAGTTAAGGGACTTTTCCCAAGTACACAGAATTACACCTAAAACTGTTCCTTGTTTTTTTTGGTGCACTGTACAAAACAAAGCTCATGAAATGCTTTAACTACTCATAAGTATGTATCTAGCTTTATATGTAGCAATAAATAATTTTTCAGTGTTAGGTATTGCTTATATGCAGCAGCAAAATGCACTTTACTATCTGTAAGTTTTTTGTGATGCTTGCTTACTAATTTTTATCCAGAAAATAATCTGAAAAAAAAAAAAAGAGATTTGCTCGAGGGACACATCTAAGAACTTCACACATTATGATAAAGGCAGTTGTAATTCCACATGAGTGAAATTGTAAGTATAAAGGGTTTTGAGACTACAGGTTAATATAATCTTAACTGTGAGAATATAACTGAAGTTCTTGATGAGCTGCAGAAACATAGGTATTTGAGTCCAAGATTTTTAACATCCAGCTTAACACTGCATCAGTTGACTCCAGAAAATTCTGACTGCAGTTATAAAATATTGTTTACATGCACCTTACAAAGTTATGAATCATTAAATATGCTACTGAGTATAAGCCATGCTCAGCATTCCTCGTTATAAAATATGCTGTGTTATAAAATTACAAAATCTTATCAATATACCACCACTAATTATCAACCATGCTGAAAGAACTGCACAGCTTGAGCAGATCGTTTATCAAAGAGATCTAATTTGCAAGAGGTTATTTACAGAGTCACAGAAGGGTAGGGTTGGATCTAGAGATCATCTAGTCCAACCCTCCTCCCTGAGCAGGTCCACCTAGATCAGGTCACACAGGAACACATCCAGGCGGGTTTTGAAAACCTCCAGAGGAGACTCCACATCCTCCCTGGGCAGCCTGTGCCAGGGCTCTCTCACCTGAACAGTAAAATAGTTTTACCTTACGTTTAAATGGAACTTTTTGTGTTCCACCTGTTTTTCTTCATCCCCTTTGGACATGAACATCTGTTTGTATTTGCCCTTAAAAGCAAAGTTTAGAGCCTGTGTTAGGAAATACCATATAGCGTTTGCCAAATTGCCAAACCAAAAGCTGAAAAATCCTACAGAAAAAAACCACAGATCTTTAAAATAACATTTCTGAAGTTTATACTACACCAAGTATATTACACAATATTCCTTTCAGTGTTTCTAGTTTGATGTGAACTGTAATAAAGGCCAAAAATGTTCCTTTTCAGGTCCTTTTTAGGCACTTGTTGTTGGAAATCTGGATTTATTCTGACACTTACCAACAGATGTATGCATTCAGTATTAGCAGAAGAAAATGTAAAACTGCAAGAGAATCATCCATAATGCTGAGAAAGAAGTAAAGATTTTTCCGTTTCCTTATTTCATACATTTCTAAGACTAGGGATATCTAGACAAAGTGCAATCTGGAAACAGAATATTTAACAGAATTCTTAAGTAACCTGCCTATGCATTTTTGCTTCTATAGGGGGTGCTCAGGCTCCATATGACCATGGCTTATACAGGGTTCAGAAACTCAGTAGGGCTTTTGTAATGATACTCTTCTTAATTTAAAAATCCTACACCCCTTTGGTCACTTAGATAAATGCCTGAGAAGATAAATGGGCCTGAGGAGGTAGCGTGGGAGCAAAACTTAGTGGATCTTAAAAAAGAAAAAAATGTATGTGAGGACGTTCAGAGACATTGGGCTGGCTACGAAAGGTTTGGCAGAGCAGTGACAACATAGTGATTGCTGTAATATGTAGCTGTGCTCTTCATTCAAATAACTTCATTTTCTCGTGTTGCTGTGGCTGAAGACAAAGTCTCCTTGAAGATACAGAAAACAAAACACTAAATTTTCTTTTCTTATTTTGGTCATCGTTTTCTGCCTGGTCACATGAGGATGCCAAAAAAATGCTGCTTTTATACAACTATCAAAAGGAAAATGTTAAGGGTGTGCTAATGCTACCCACAAATACAAACAGGCATGATTTTGTGACTCTGAAATAAGCAAAAATAATCCTGCCAAGATGTAGCCTGCAGTAGCCCCCTCCTCATCACCTCCTTCACTGGTACCTGTACTCCTTTGCCCACAGAGGATGCTCCACCGCTGTCACTTCAAAGGCCTTTCTAAAAGCTTTTATAAGATTTGTGAGAGGACAAGGTGCTGGGACAGAGAAGCAGCCCAGGGTCCCTCCCTTGCTCCCTGGGGGTCCACTGTGCCCCTTGTACTGGCTCGTCCACTGGGATCTGCTTGGACAAGGCCTGCACCTGCAGCAACAGCTTCACCCTCAACAGGCACCACTGCCATGTTGGAGATGGCAGCCAGCAGGTCCTTCCTGAAAGTGGGGTCGCAGGCGTCTGTGCCCTGTGGGGCCACCACGGCGTACAGTGCCACCTAAGCCCCTGCCCTGTGATTTCCTCTTCTTCACCAACAGCACGTGGCCCAGAGGCACGTCACTTTCTTCTTTATCTCAAAAGTTAAAAGTTGATGGTCTCAGGGTACCCAGGAGCTGACCTGCTTCTGTCCCCCACCATTACTGGTCGCGAAGGTTGGACAGGTCTAGAAACTGCACCCATTTGCTTCTACTCATGGATCCTTTCCAGGGAGTGCCACACTCCCTGAGCTGATGGCAGCACACTTTCCAGAGAGCTCAGGGACTTTCCAGAAACTTCTGTCAGCTGTGGGAACTGGTCTGTCACCCCTGACGTGGAACTAGAGAACAGAAAACCAAGTAACAAAGGCTACTTGTTGATCATATTGAATTATGAGTTAATAAACATTACATGTGACAATGAATTTTAGTCATGTTCATTATACCCATTCCATTGCAGGTCAGAAGTATAAATTCCTTCTAGATTGCGGACAGCATTTTAAAAAACTGCTTCACCTCCTCTGCATCTCCTGACTTTATAACTAATGAAGGCATGAAATACCACATTTGTTCAGACAAAATGTTTGCATTGTTGATGTTTTAAGATGTGAACTTTTTTTTCTTGCATTCCCTTGACACAAGCAATTTTAACCCAGATACTCCATCAATTTGTTGTACAGCACATTGCTTTGCTAATAGTTTTATAAAGTAATATTTTAAAGGTCCTACACTTGGGCCACAACAACCCCCAGCAGTGCTACAGGGCTGGATCTACAAAATCTAATATTCAAACCTCACTTATTTTTTAAAAGGTACCATTCAGAAGTCAACCATACTATTACATATTCTTGTTTTTCAAACAGAGTAAATCTCACGTCACTTGAGTTACAGATAAGGAAGTAAAAAGACTCCTCAAAATCCTACATTTTGAAGTGAAATTTTACTAAAAAAAAAACCTTTAGAAACAGCTGATCTGTAGATTAGAAACATTTTAACAGCTTGTAGGAAAGCTGAATTTTGTAGAAGAGTTCCGATTTTGCAAGCATCTTGCCTTCTCTTGTCGTATACAGGTAAAACCTAATATTTTTTGTAATCATAGAATGATAATATCGAGCTGTAAACTGTGGAAGATTTAGTTTAACAAATATCATTTAAAGAAACACAATTGTGAAGTAAAAAAAACCCCAACAAAACAAAACAGAATAATCCTCTATTGGTGTTTGACAAATACACAATTTTTTATTATGAAATTAGAATACAAAATAAGCTGGAGTTCATGCATAGGTCTTAAAACTACCACTCCTTTGCCCTCTCCATCTTCTTTTGTGCCTTCAAAATTTCATTTTAACAAATGTAAGTATTATTTATAGTTAAAATTCATGTAGTCAAGTAAACATCAACCACACTACAGACCATTCTGGCAAAAATGATAAGCCATTAGTTTTACGTGGCTAAGTGCCATGAACTGGCTAAAAGATTTCTTTCTGTTTTGATTAACACAATGTTATTGCAAGTATTCAGTACATTTCATGCCCTTAGAGGTGAAAATTGTAATTAATTGGAAAACTTTTTTTCCCCTATCATCACGAGTTGCCAGATATCCAGAGTACTTTGAGGATATCAACTTAGCAGTTTACATTGCATATTACACACTGAACAGCAGTGAATGTATAAATGATGTGATGTTTTCATATAATAAAGTTATGATCAGGATAAATAATTTAAAAAAAAGAGCTCTGATTCTCTGAAATTTTCTTAAGGATTCAATTGATGAGATCATTAGAATCATCACTGAAGTTTTACCTGTGTCATAGTACAAGGCAGATTTATTCTTTTGAAAATGCATTTCAAAGACAGGCCATGGGTGGGCACCACAATAGAATTAATTCCTCTCTATATTGAAGTACTTTAAAGACATAATCACACCCCGCAGGCTGGCTCAGTGTTCAGGAAGCTCAGCTACGTAGCTAAGCCAAAGGACAGTTTAAAGGCCAGTTCAACAACAGCTTCTGTGACTGAGTCATGAAAACAGACATAACACTCCTGAGGTTTTGGATGTTGAATGAATCTCCTGGAAAAAAACAAAAACAAGGACAAAACATTCCCCAAGAACAAACATCACTATAGGTGTTAGCTTTCTCCCCTCTAATATGTTCAGGTTGTACTCTGAGGTTTCCATAAGATGTTATAAACAACTGCTGTGTAAGACAGCTAGCAAATTCTTTGGCATTATCCTGCATTATCTAGCTTTTATTGGTAAATCAGATTTTAAAAGTAAGTTATTCTCCACACAGTCTTTTCAAGGCTCTGTATGAAAAACACCTCCAGGTTTTCAAGATCTACTTCTGTGCTACTAGTGGTTTTGCAGTAGTCCCAGGTTTCCAGGCTACAAGCTGCAATCAAGGCACATATTTAATAATTTCTAAACTTAATACATCTGGGCAGGTACATTCCCAAATGTCAATATAATGAGCAGTTTTAGGGAAAAAGCTGAAACAGGAAAACTGTGAATTTACTTGTGCATAAGTGTGTAGTGTTACAGCACAGCACATGGCTGTGCCGATATTAAGGGACTACCTCTGGTGTAACACATTTGATAACGCAGACTGGAAGAATATTTTTAAACATATCAACAGCAGTGTAAACATTTAAAAATGCTTAAATTAAGATTTTATTTTTTTTCCAGCCCCAAGGACAGCGTACAAACTGCAGTTACCTACATTCATGGTAGGGAAGAACTGCTTTTTTAATTTCCTCTTTATACATCTGACTTGAAGGCAAACAGGTTGAACAAAGGCTTTGTTAGAGAACTTCTACATTATTATTCCTGGCCAACGTAATTAGCTGGAGATGGCATTTGCCCTCATTGCATCAGAAAAGAAGTTCTTATGCCATATTCAGAAATGGATTTTGCTGTTTTCCAACTTTCCTATGTGTGCAAATGTTGAATGGATCAATAATTATAATGCATTAAGCCAGCACAATCATTTTTCTTCCTTCATCCCCTAGCCTGCTGAATTTGTTTCTCATACAGTGAAAGCTTGGCTTCCATTTAACTGTGTATTTGAATTTTTCTTTATCTAGCACAAAGATCAAATCCTAGAATCATAGAGTGGTAGGGGTTGGAAGGGACCTTTATAGATCATCTGTTCCAACCCCTTTCCACAGAAGATGAATGTACAGAAGAATGAAACATCCTGTTGACTGACTAGTCTCATATGACTGACTGCTTACTGCAGCTAAAATGTAGACAGAACAAAATATATTAGATGGAGGAAAGAGTAACATATGAGAAGTAGTGGCTACAGAATAGAGTTTACTGGCCTGGACTTCAGTAATTACAGGATCCGATATGTTTCAAATTGTGAAGAAATGATGCACACTACTTTATCATTACATCCGATTTTAATTCTTTTTTAAGAAGCATTATTTTTAATATGTAGTGCCTAGGGCAGTATCCTGTTGTGTCAGGCTTAGCTATATAGCAAAAACTACATGCATCATTAAGAAAAAAATCACTTAGGTTTAAATAACAACACAAATCACACACAGTTTACAACGATAATGGCAGAACTTTGTAAGTTCTGAAACTGAGGAAAGAAAACTCCCCTTTCCAAAATATCTCAAACAGACAGGTTAGGTTGATTTGATCTTCCTCATTAAAAAGTCCCCAACCAACAACTACAACTATTCACCTTACTTCTTTGTATCACTGGACAGGCACTATGCATGAAGGCAAGACAGGTGTGATTTACTTTCAGAGCAGGGAATGGAGAGGTCAGAAGAAGAGTCAGAAGCACAAAGAAAGTGCAAGGCATGAAGAGTATGATTACAGCATAGCACAGTGCAGCAGTGCAAGGAGTGCTAGCTCTGTGGGGTTAATATGCTGGCCTGGTGCTCACCTGCGTTAACACATCTATGTTTTACAGCAGCACAACTTCCCAGATCCCAAACCAAAGCGACCTCAGTAAGTCAGCTCAAGTATTTTGGGGATGTACTATAGTTCGTTTTATTCTTAAAAAACACATTAGCATATTCAAAGTGGAAAATTTTGGGAGAAAGAGATTTATTTGTCTTCAAACTCACCCCACAACCCAGTAATTCAGTGTTGGTGGTGGTTTCTTCTGATCGGTCCAGTTATCAGGACAGCACTCAAACAACAGTCCATGTTCTGTTATTGGACCTAGGCTCTCACCCACCTGACTAAATTCTGAAATCCCAACGCCTGTTTTTCTCTTGTTCTGTAAAACAATTTGTGAAATGTTACTATACAATGAAATACTTTTACATAAACACTAACACATGTAACTAGGTGATTTCTTCAGGAATCTCTGGTGTCAAAAAGCCAGACTTAGCAGATACAACTAACTTGCTTACATAATTCATTTCCCCATGGTTCCTACTTCGGCATCAACAGGCTTTTCCATTGTTATACAACTTGGAAAAATATGCTCCCTTTCTTGTTTTGTTTCCTTCTAGCTGAACACTATTTCTCTAGTTAGACACCTGAGATCTGAGTGCAGTGAGAGGAGACTGCATTGCCACTGCTCATAAGAAACATTTTCTGTGAAAAATGAGGGCTTGAATTTCCTTTTGTTGCCATTCTGAAATGTCCAAGCATTAAAATGGCTAAACCCCCGTATTCTGCTACTTATAGTTCTTGAACTCAGAGTGCAACACTTTTTGCTAAGTTACAAACAAGAGTCCTAACATGAAGCATAATAATAAAATACTGTATGGGAGATACAGAGTAGTTATTTTGTGGTGGGAAAAAGAGCCATAAAATTGCATGCACACTTGGTTAGATGGTCAGAGAAAGAATCTGTCCGTAACAGTAAAAATATCAGGAGCTTTAAAAACAAGCACACGTGTGAAAATACACCTGCTAGCAAACATTTTAAATAACGAATGAAAATAATCTTGAAATACGTAGTGGAAAATGTAGGTAGAAAAAACAGAAAACAAAGCTTCCATACTTCTTTCCTCATGGACTGCTGAAAAACAGAACGAATTGACAGACAGCAACGATAGAAATTCTCAATTAACTGAGGGTGGATGGAGCCACCAAGCCGTGCTACTTCTTTGTGAGTTGGAGTAATAAAGATTCCTTGCATCGTTTCCAACGATAGATAGTGGAAGAGGGTATTCTCAGTACCAGATGTCAACCTTAAAAACAATGGGAGACTTCACTTAGTATTAAAATACTTTTGAAAGAAATTTCAGTTGAACAACATATAATTTTGTTTCGCAAGACAGGATTTTTTTCCTGGTAACTACAACCGAGTATAAAAACAGATACAGATATTCAAAAGGTGCCCCTTCCTACACCAAGGAAATCCTGCTAATTTGGACTGTTAGTATTCAATTCCACACCCAAATCAAAACAAAAGCCAGAACCCACAGCAGACTGTTGCTGTCACAAGCAACAAAGGCACACTGGGACAGTCACGGCTTCTTTGTACTTTGTACAGCTACCTAGGGAGACCAGGGAGACATGAAGTATATGTGTAGTCCCAAAACTCATATGTGATCTTGGAAGTTCAAATAAATGTGGGACACGTGCATACATTCTACTGACATGTTCTTGAGAAATAGTTAACTTTTTTAGTTCAGCTCTCCATTTAAGAGCTTCACTTCTGAGAATCCTTGCAGTTTTGGTTAGAATAAAAATCACACAGGAATTTCTGTGAGCCGCACATATTCAAAAACCAATCCAAGCATGGCCTTAAAAATGAAATACTTAAAAAAACAATTTCTTACTTGATAGCATTAAGAAGTTCTGTATCTTTCTCTGAAACTGTCTTTTTGAGGTTTCCTAAATGAAATGGATTTGGTAGGGTATGCTTTTTTCTAGTGGCCTGAAAAACAAGCATTAGAGATATGAACTAATGGATAAACCACAGGTAACAAAAGAACAGAATCAAACCGATAAATCATCTGCTTGAAAGTAAGCAATGTAGCCTTTTTTTAACAGGCCAAAACAGTTGCATCAACTTATAAAAATGTATTTGATAGCCTATTTTAGACTAAAAATGGTTAGAACCAGCTGTACAACTGTACAGCAATTTGTTCTGACAACTTTATACCATTTTTATTTTTGTGATATTCTCCAATTATTTCAGCTGCTTCCAATGCAGCTGTGCCCCACTTGAGTCATGGGAAAAAACCCAAATATTTACCAGCAATGATAAATACTGTGATGGCTGTGAAGCTGACCCAAAGCCTCCCATGGCAAGGTAAGTATTTTCCACAGAATTCAGGGGCTCTTAGATTTGTTTTTTATATAGTTACTTCAGTGAGTTTTTAAAAGAATTGCTGCCTCCCCCAAGGCCATCAGAAACTTATCAATTTTCTTTGGCATTGTTCTCACACCTGATCCACTACAGGCTGTGGATTACTGTTTTCGTCTTCCACAGGACCTTCATTACTGTGGTCAGGTCCTCCACTGTTTGTCGTAGGGCTCGGCTTACGTGTTGTTACGGAAGAGTCACCAAACAGGGTCCTTTTGCTTGCAGAAGTGGTTACTGATTTGGAAGTATTTTGTAGCTTACTTAGAATGGGTGAAGTGGTCAAGCCCTCCAGTTTGTCATGCGTGGCAGGAAGGAACCAGTCAGCACAAGATAAAGGTGGAATGGAAGGAGAATCTAGCCTTTCCTCTATGCTGACATCTATTCCTTCCAGTTGAAGTATAGTGGCTTTGACCTGATCTACATAGATACAGTCTGGTCCTGGATTCCCAATAGCTTTTGATGCACAGCCTCCTGCCTCGAGCAGCACACACAGCATAAAGTGTCTCTGTAAACATGGAGGTGACAACATTAGCCTTTGGTTTTATATACAGTATGCGCTCTATTATATTTATGTTTCATCTCACACTTGGGCAAAATACAGCATCATAGTCCACACTCATTCCTCATCTCCAGAGGAGTTAGTTTCGGGTTTTTTTGGTAATCAATCATGTCCAAGCAGATCTTTCAGTTACTATGTAAGTTCAGTTGATCATGCAGACCTAAAGGTTATATAAACTCATGAGTAGCTTGCTTTAAAAAAAAAGTCCACATTTAAAAAACTCCAAACATTTCTGAAATGAATTGTCTGAAAAGAGAAGATGGTGAAAGTAGCATTTTCAGCCAAGAAGGCATAAAAATAATGAAAATTTATGCCTAAATTTGCAAGCTTTACAAATGCATAAAAATGCTACTGTCTGAGAAATTCTACCCCATGAAACAGGTATAATACAAATATTTTGTAAAATTACTACATAAAATGCATGGAAAGTGTTATCTCACTGAACTGTAGACAACACAGGACAGTAAAACAGCAGCAGAGAGGGGACATACTGCAAACATTAACTTACCAAGCCAACTATCAGTAAAAAGTATCTTGCTTCAGGTTCCCTGTATCCTGTAAAACTTGAAACTTCACATGGTTGGATATGATGATGTGGAAATACTTCCCGCCATATCACTAACTGACCAATCTTCTGTTCTGCTGCCAAGGGTAACAGACAATAGTGCCGACAATATAAACCTATATCAATAAGATCTTCCTTTGGCAAGTGATTGCCAATCAAGTAACCCTTAATTAAACACAGAAAAGGAAGTGTATTCAGTAAGAAATACAACACCATCAGTTAACAAGAGTACTTTTCATATAGAGACATCCATGCTCCACATGCATCGAGACTGTAAACTTTCTGGCCAGAGACTGTCTTTTTGGTGTACAGTTTTACACTATACATCAAAATAACACTGAGCTTTTGCAGCACATCAGAATAATCAAAATACTGAAATATAAACAAAATATCAGCATATGTGCAAGTTATCAAAGGTGAGCTGGGAAATGCATGGCCTTAACAGTCTGCAAAACACCTAAAGAGTTAAGGTGCTTTAATTCTCATTCAATTATCTCTCCAAAAACACTGAGCTTTCATTGGAATTAATAAAATGTCCAAAGATACGTAGCACAACAGTATTTCTAGCACTAAAGGCGTTACAGTTAAAGCGCCATCACAGTAGATACTGCACAGCTCCCTTTGTGCAAACAGTTTAGTCTGATAACAGTAGCAGCATAAAGACATGATAAAATCCTTAGAATGTAAGTTTTTAAAGCAAAGTCTATCATCTTCCTCTTTATACTCTTGAATACACTATCTTGATTTAATAAATACATTTACAAATGAGGCCCAAGTGAAAGAAGCTATCAATCCCATTTCTCAAGGCTTTGATTTAAAGACAGTTAACAGACAGATCACCTGTTATCTTTGTTAAAAAAGTGGCAATGGACAAAAAAAATTCTATTAGCATATCCTACAGCCTCACTTGAATTGAGTCTTATTATTTTATTAGTGTCTGTCTCCAAACCCTGGATCATATGTTGCCAAGTTCCCATAGAACAGTTTCAGACAAGTGTTTTATACTGATCATACATCACATATTGCTTCTGTTAAGAGTGTCTGGAGTTTTAGTTCTATTACTAGAAATACATGTTTAAAGCAGTCATACTTTTTATTTTCATATTTGTGATGCTCTGGAAAGAATTACTCCATGACCGGGCTAGATTTCCAGAAGCATTTTCCTAATTTTTAGACCTTAATCACTAATACTACCTTGTAGAAGAGACAAGAGCCCATAATCATATATAATCTTCTCATGTCATAATAATCTTCAGACTGGAGGGGGGAAAAAAAAAAAAAGAACATAGTATAAATTTTAATTCTTATTTTTCTTTTGTTTAACAAATACAAATCAACTAATTCCAGTCCATTGTAATCAATATCTTATTTAGTACTATACTTTTTGATCTCCACTATTGATTTTCATGTCACTACAAGTTTCTTTAACAATTTTCAGCTCAAAAGAACAGATTTCTTATTTAGTTCTTTTCTTACAAACTATTTGTGTTACGATATGCTAATCCTCAGAAGTCTTAACACCAAAGTACCTGAAGCCTAACTATTGACAACCAGAGGCCCTCCTAGAATAAAACTTTCAAGTTTTGCAAGATGGACTGCATGCCTGACTACCCTGGATTTTAGGTTTTAAAAACTATTAAGTATCTTTTGTAATTAAGAATATGTGTGTCCCAAACTGCTCTGCTAAATATGTGATCAAACAATTATGCTCAATTGTAATATACCCATAAGGAACAGAATTTAAAACTAACGGTTCTGGAACACGAGTTTACGAAAGCTCTTTCATTAGAAAGTGAAACTGAAATGTCAATATGTTTACAACTCACTGTCCTATACAGTACAGTATAGAGCATGCACTGCAAATTATTTTGAATTAAGTTGCCATCTTTCTCTTTGACAGTATTTAAATTATTCATAACTTGTAATTGCTTTTGTAAACTGAAAAATGAAGTTCTCAGTGCCCCACTCAAGTTTTCTGGTTTGTTTACAATTGCTAGAAAGGAAACAGTTACCTACACACAAAGAAACTTGACAACAATCAGCTATGTTGAAACTGGAGTGTCTTTGTAGGCAAACCATGTACTTAAATTGTAGTCAATCATGGGTTTTCAGTGACTAGTCCTACAAGATTATAATACAGTTGTAATGTTAACCATGTAGAGAAATAAATGATAAACAGACTGGGTAAAAATGAGCTATCTTAAAGCAAGAATAATCTAGTATACATTTGCTTTGACTCTCACTTGATTTTAAAAAATGGGTGAGTTTGGAATGAGTACTTTTTCAAACTACTGTACCTGACACCAAGCCACTGAGATACTGTGTCATGCAAACAACAAAAATAAAACGTTTACCAGTTCTGCAAAATCAGCTGCTTCCAGATCACTCAGTGCTGTGTCAATTTCCATCTGAAATATTTAAACAGCGCATTTCAATAGACATTTCCATGGTACTAACTTACAATAACAGCGTAGTTGGCTCTATCTGGCCAAGTCTCAGAAGATCAGGATTCACAAGTACAAAGTGAATGGATAAAAATTTGCATGTACTTTTTCGTAGCAATATCAAATATCAAAAACACCTCATCAGATTAAAAAAAAATCCTTCTTAATTCCTGCATATTTCCTTCTTTGAAACTGTAAAATTTCTCTGCTTGTGTGCCTGAAGAACCCACTGTTCAGTACAAAGGGGACGTCACTCTTACTTGCAGCATGCGTAAAATGAGGTCTAAAGACT
>WBNH01000535.1:0-66076 GCA_013401255.1 Urocolius indicus
CCACTGTTCAGTACAAAGGGGACGTCACTCTTACTTGCAGCATGCTTAAAATGAGGTCTAAAGACTATCCCTTAAAGGCTGGAGACAACTCTGAAATCTGGCAAGCTATTGTATCCAGCTGAGTTATTAGAAAAAGTCTTTTCCACAATGGATTTAGTTTTTCTCTACAGACATTCCCAAGACTCTCTCACATCTTTGTTCTACTGAAAATGCTTTAAGCTTGTTTATTTCTCTGTTGGTTCATGTAAGCTTTACTAAAAATACTTTCCTTTAAAGAATATGATACTAGGCACTGAAGTTCATGACATTAATATGCTTCTTAATGAAAATAACCTGAACATATCATTACAAACTTCTTGGGCTTTATTAACAAGATGCCTCTAACTGAAATATGTCCAGTTTTTCAGACAGAGAAATGGCAGTGAGGCTTCTGGCAGTCAGGAACTAACCAGTCTCTCAGCTTTTCCACAGTTAAAAGGGCTTTCTGCCCAACAAAGAACTGACATTTTAATTTTTTTTTTATTCCATCCACAATATAAAGATGTTCACTAAAACTTAACTGGAAACTTCATCTTCTGCAACAACATTTTCTTTCTGGAAAATGTGGGTATCTCAGACAATTTCAGAATTTTATCCATTTCATTCATATCAACTATGTTATTTTCTAAATCCCTCTAAAACCTACCATTTTACAAGAAAGAAACAACCTGAAAGCTAAACTCAATAACAAAGTTTAATTGTGTCTCTCTACAGAAACTTGAGAGAGAAGAAGAAGGTATGGAGAGGCAAAAAATTGATCACCAAACAGTACAAGAAAAAACTGATATTTCCTGGATAGGAAAACAATGTGTGACAATAGTTAGAGGTGCATTAAGTTCAAATATATGTTAGCTTGCTGACTGACCATATTCTTCAGCTACATGTTGTATAAATGTCTTATTCCCTTTGGTTGTGGAACATGTATTTTGCAAGTGAGCGTACGGACATGTTACAAGACTCTGTGCACATCTCTTACATTTTTTCACCTGAATATCAGATTTAGCTCTAAGAGTTATGACATGAAAGAAATTTTCCCAAGACACTCAGCTAGAACATGTATAACAGAGAGCTCATACATACAGATTACAAAAGCTGAAGGCTGAGAAAATTCTTAGTTTAAAATCCCCAGCTGTTTTGATTGCGTTACATTATGGCAAATACTCATTAAAAAACAAACTCTACCATGGAAAGACCAACACATTCTAAAAAATCACTCCATCTCAATGAATTTTTTTTTTCCTGTGAAATGTTGTAAAAACTGCCCTACACGTATTGACTCAAATATGATATGCAAATGACTCTTCCTAGTTGTGCAGTTGGCAACATTTAAAAAATCACAGAGGCAAAAAACGAACCCTAGATTCACTAACATTCAAGAGGATGGAAAATGTAATTGCTGAATCCTTCAGTCATCCACTTTAGGCTCTCAAGTGAAATGACTGATAATCTAAGGGGTCCACTACAAGGCCTGCTATCCAACACTTCTAGAATGAAGGACAATATATAGACCACTACCAAATTGCAATTTAAGTGTATGTGCTCTATGGTTTCTCAACTGGAATCATAGATAGTAAAAGTTTTTATATCGTGTGTCCAATGATTGCTCTAAACAGAAAAAGAGGTCCAATTTTTACAGTATGCCTGTCTCATTAAAGGCCAGCAGATTTAAATAGTAATTATCTACTTAGTCTTATGTTTAGTTCATTCGATGAGACTGTATTTCTTAAAACATCTACAGTGTAGATTCTCTGTCTGAGCTGGTCCTTTCACTTCAAGCTCTCTTCATACTTAATGCAGAGGAAGCCACAGGAGTCCTAAGGTATGACTCATCTAATACTAAAGTAAACAGCTGAAGCTGAGCAGTTGGATTACTATTAAAGTACCAGATTTTCCTCATTAAACAACAGGAAGAGTTCAGGATTAGCACCTCAACTGCAGTCATTTATATCACAGCTCTAAAAGAAGGAGAGGTGGATGCCACCCCAAATTGCTACAAATTCAACAAAGTCAAGAAACCTCATTCTTAACCTTATTTTGCTATGAGGCTAAAAATGTAATCAGAAAAAAACCCCACCCCTATAGGATTAAAGTAAGAAACACTCATTAAATCTACAAGGGAATAACAACTATTAATACTCATAAAATTATAGAAATTGGAAGCGAAAAACCCCAAACCAGAAGTAAAACAGGGCATTTTTAACATCTTCAGCCCTGCTTAAATTTTTGCTTCAGTGCTCTACAAAATAATTTCTTGTAGATGCTTTATTTACCTGAGTGTACTGCACTGTCTTCCAAGAATAGAGCTCTTTAAGAAAACAGAGAAAATAGGAATAGGTTGCAGGAGCAAAAAAAAAAAAAAAAAAGCTTTCATTTACTCTGTGCCACTCAAAAGTCCCAGAAGGTCTTTCTGATGAGAAACTTAAAAGTAATCATTTCATTATCACCATGTTTTGAAAGTACACACTGATTTCTGTACTGTTAGCAAACTGCACCTAGCAAGACCCCCATATCTAGACCTGAACCTATTGTCAGATCAAAGCATGTTCTAGCAATGCTTTTCATAGAACACATGACACTTGGGCAGTGATGCTAAATCACTTTACAACATACTGTAACATGAAAACAGAATAAAAAATGGAAAACACTAGCCCTTTGAAGGAGTAAAGGAAGTCTTCTGGTTTGTTTCTAAACAAATATGTACTCAGTTGTTTAATTAAAGAACACATTTGGCACCAAAAGTAACAACAAAATAAAAAATCATGGTGGTTTAAAAAAAAAAAAGAAAAAACAACTGAGAGTGAAAAATGACCTGGATGCGTAACAGAAAAAAAAATTGTACAAGAAAAAACATTTCAGAGGAACCTTCTGTACATGAGACATATTATCAGCTTTTGTCCTAAATGTAAAAAAAAAAATTCACCCTATCATTTCTATTGTCACATTAATAAAAGGTACCATGATAAGTTTGTCTGCCAACTACTGTACAATATGCCTAGGACTTATCTATGCAGAGCCCAGAAGTGATGGAACTATGTTACAGCATGTGTTGCATTCGGTAACAGAGCAAAGTTTTTCTATTTGCAACCCCTGTGGCAGACTTCATTTTGCATAATTTAGTTTGAATTAATTTTGTGCAATTCAAATCTGTATTTAATTCCAAAGAATACCACAAGTTTCTGAAGAAATGAAGTATGCATTGGTCTTAAAATTGCACTGCTGAAATCTCCTTGGGATTGTTTCCTCAAAACTTGTTACAGTCATTTCAAATTGGAGAAATATCACCTTTATGCATCTTGGTAAGAGAACATAAATTCTATAGTGTATCAGAAAGACCACTTCAGAGAAGACTTGGCAGGGATTACATGTCACGCATATATAAAAGACATTATTTAAAAAATATTATTTTACTGATGATTATCCTAGTGATCCCCACACAAAAGTCATGAAAATGAAGTTTAAGACTGAAAACTATAATGCTGTTTAGTGAGATCTAGCTTTTGTCTTCTGTGCTTAACGCACAACTCATTTTATAACTGGGATGTAACTAGACACAAAGAAGTGGTGCAGAGAAACTGCACCTGTATGGTGTCCAACACATGATGTACATGTATTTATTTAGACTTTCCAATAGCTGTTGATAATTATCCTAAAGTACAAGTTACGTTCTACCTGGAAAAACACTTACATGGTCAAAATCAAACAAAGCTACACACCAAGGACTACTTTCCCTACCACATCTGTTATTTGTTAGAGATGTGGGGGGTGTATATATATACATATATTTCTTTAAATAAAGTTTAATCCCTTTGTCATCATGTTCTTTTCCTAGTTAACTTATCTAAAAGTCACCAAACTACAATCACAATAGCAATGCTTCTTGTGGGAATGCTTCACAGAATCCCAAAATGGTAGGGTTGGAAGTGACCTCTAAAGATCATCTAGTCCAACCTCCCTGCTAAAGCAGGTTCACCTAGATCAGGCCACACAGGAACTTGTCCAGGTGGGTTTTGAAAACCTCCAGGGAAGAAGACTACACAACCTTCCCAGGCAGCCTATGCCAGGGCTCCGTCACACTTACAGTAAAGAAGTTTTTCCTGAAGTGGAACTTTTTGTGTTCCAGCTTTTGTCCATTACCCCATGTCCTATCACTGGCCACTACAGAAAACAGTGTTGCCCAATCCTCTTGGCATACACCTTTCAAATAATTATAAGTATTAATGAGGTCCCTCTCAGTCTCCTCCAGGCTGAACACTCCCAGGTTCCACAGCCTTTCCTCATAAAGAAGATGCTCCAGTTCCCTGATCATCCTCGTGGCCTTGTGCTGGACTCTCTCTAGAAGTTCCCTCTCCCTCTTGAGCTGGAGAGACCAAAAAAGGACACAGTACTCCAAATTTAAATAAAGGATCCTGTAGGAAAACAGGTGGTCTGGGATAGGCAAAAAACTTAGGTAATAAAGTTGAACAATAAAAGCAGAAGATATCCGCATCAATTTTGTGGCCTCTCATACAGAAGATCTAGAGAGATCCATAAATGACATTACCTTGGTTTCCTGAGGCAGTGTCAGCCAGCGCAAGCCTGGGAGATTGTCCAAGAACAAGGCACTGCAGGTATCATAGTGCTGGGTGCTGGGGTTGGCGTTTGACCTGAGTCTTGCAGGCTGAAGCACACGCTGGAAGAGCAGGTTGAAAAAATGATCCAGGCGAGAAACATTTTCCACCTGGCAAAAAGCACTGAACAAACATGAACTCCAAGTTAGAAAAACATCGAGAAAATTGTAGCTTGTTTATATAACCCTCTGTACTATAGAAGTCTCCTTCCAGCATGATACTATGCTTGGATTCTTTATTTTTCTAACATTGATGTTAAACATAGAAAAACCCAGTAGGTTACTATCTAAGCAGTACCCACAAACAAATGAAAAAAACTGAAGCAGTACAGTATTACAGTAGATGTCTAAAATCAATTTAGGACAAGACAATAATCATCTTCATCCTTCTGGAAATTAAGATTATTCTTTTTCTTTCTCTGTGGCAAACACACTTTAACTCCAAATGGAATGCAAGCGTATGAGTAGCCTACCTTTGCAGTTTTATGTAGGTTACAGTCAGACAGAAAATTTCTGGATGATTTCCAAATGCAGAGAAAGACACTCTACCAAATAAAGTTGAGAAGCCTGGAGTGTTTATTAAAAATGTAACACTGATACTTATGTGAGCTTTACAGAGAGTGCTTTAACACAAAGGATAACACTTGCAGAGTGCTGTTGATATCCGTAGTGACTTAGCTGATGTGAATTGATTTAACCTAATCAAGGACAAAACACCCTGAAGTAATAAAGACTGTGAGTCTTACTAGCATTAAGATGGAAACATAAAGGCAAGAACAATAGAATTCTGGTTTTTGTGCAAGTGTAAAGGGGCATGCAAAGAAATTTCATGTAACTATATTAAAATTAATGCTACTGGTTGTCTGTTTCAGTGAGCATCAATGGAAAATTAGAGACCGAAAAGAAAAAAAACTTTTGAAAGAACTCACTTTTCTAAAGAACTGTACATAAATTTCAAGGTGTTGACAACATCTTCAAGAATGTTCCTCAGCTGAGAAAGTGGCACACTGTAAAATAAAAATGCAAACATACAGCTGTGTTTTAACATCTTTACTCTGAATAAGCATAGGCATCTTTTGAAGAACTTTATTCTTAGCTAGTGGTAAGAATATAAACAAAACAGTCATCGAACTGTAAGAGTGACTTGTCCATCATGACGTAGACAGTAGCAAAGCTGAGGAGAAAAAACTCCCCAAACTCAAACCCACAAAAAAATATAAGTCCTCCTAGAACACATAAATATGTAGTATTGGTGCTATTATTCAGTAGTCTCTAATTAGGACTTGACTTCACCAAATACTGAAAATTACTGTCTTCGAACCTACACCTATTTCTGAGATTTAACGACAGTTCATTCCCCTTAGAGGAAATGTAAAAGAAGATCTAATAATGGGTATATAAAAATTGTTAACAAAGTCAATCAAAGAAGTGGAATCATAAGCTGATAAACTAGCTATAGTAAAGAGTACACTCTAAGTTCCTCCTTTCTTGCCCTCCCCCCCTTTTTTTTTTTTTAAATGGAGTAGTACAATTTGAGGACACACAATAGGTAAAAAAAACTCAAACATTTTATTTGAAACTCACTTTTCTTCAGGAAGGCCAATTACAAGCAACTTGTCAGATTCTTTCCAGTAAACAACTTGAACCAGTTTTTCGCATAAGAAAAGTGAAGAACTAGAAAAATTAATCCAGAAATAGTTAACACTATGAAGTAATAAAAGACTACCATTGTAAGTCAAAATGACTTACAATGTTTTATATGCAAAGTCATACTCATGTATAATCAAACGCATGCAACTGTGCTAGGTAATTATGTTAATTATTACAGAACTCAAAGACGTTCTGATTTCTATTCCAAACAGATCACAGCAGTAGTAGCAATGTTTTCAAGTTCACAAATATAAAGCATGAACGACGGCTACTGAAGCGCCACAGTCACATTCTGAATGACTCGGGTGCTCTTTAACATCTTCCTGCCTAACTTTTAATACAATCAACTTAGAAAATGAGGTAACTGGAAGTACTAATGAGTCACTCACAAAATCATTTTTCAACATAGTACCTGAGTGGTAACAATAAACTTCAATTCTCATGCTATCTCGTATTATCTCATATAGAAAGTTGCTCTCTGAAGCTCAGCAATCCCAGAAGGACACAAAGAACTTCCACTTGAACCACAGAGTGGATTAGAACATGAAACAGAATTCTTGTGAGCAGTAAACCACATATTACACATCAGATTATTAAATTATATGTACTGGTTCCTGCTAAAAGCAAGACCTGTAAATATCCTGAACACTAAATTTATAGCTAAACAGTACCTTTCTTATGATCATGTTAGAAATTTTAAGGAACATAACACTGCTGCAAAGTGAAAGAAGAGTAAACTTTAGTTTAAACTTGAAAGAGTCAACAATTTAATTTTTGGGATATGGCTTCACTGATTTACTCATACTGTAAAATTGATGGTATGGAATAAAACAATAATACCATTTCATTAATTAAGAAATACTTTAGCGTTTCCACAGGTCACCAGAAAATTTTTATCCTTCATGTAACCAAACAAGTGCTATATTTATAAAGTGATTAACTACAAAGAAATAAACATCCCCATCCGAAAAGATACACATGTGCAGACACAATAAGCATCATTTACTCTTCTGACAGAAAAAAGCTTCATAAGAGAGTTGAAGATTATATATTTTTTTAAGAGATGAGATAGTCCACAGAGATAAGCAGAACTGCTTTCATCTTTTTATAACTAGAAAGTGGGAAATTGAGAACCTTAACAGGAAAGATGAAACTATGTTATCATGGATTTTTGTATTGTTTTTCTGATTACACCATATGTTAAATGAAAGACAGATTGATTTGTCTTTTGGATGTGTTTGAAAATCTGGACATATCCAAAATATTCTATATGCGTCAATTTCCATTAATAAGGCATAAGCATTTAAGGAGATTTAACATATTTCAGTGTTTATTAATGTGATATTGCATTAAAACACTGATATATGCAAAAGAACAAAAGCACGTGTTTGATAACTGCTGCTAAAGGGGCCAGTCCACATTCCTATTGATCACCAGATCAGTGACATGACTTAGTAACTTATTAAATAGAAGTATTTATGCGTGATTAAAGTATAGTGTAAAAACTTCTAAAAGTAGCAGGAAATTGACAACTCTGAAGAAAAAAAATTTAAAGAAACAAATGTAAATTAACCCATATTAATTTCCTGATAAGCAAAAATATTCAAAAGCACTTCAGAATTCCACTGAAGGGAAAACATATCAGTATAAACCCCAACTTTAATATATTAAACAGGCTTTTTGCCTTCTGAGGAACTCCTTAGTATTGCCAATGCTGTTTACTACTGCTTGCACTCTGTATTCTTGGACCTGAAATCACACTTATATTTATTTATATTGGCTTTTTTATATCCGTGAAAGTCTTGTGTCTAACACACAAGGTACTAATGTGCAGAAGAGAATCTTGCCTGAAATGCCCAAGAGATGTAAACTCATCCACTGACTCTCAATGGGAAGAAGTGTGAAAACAAAAAGTAGTACCTGCTATCTCACATGTAATTATTCTATTGGAAAATCATCTACCTTTAAATATTCTGTAATCTCTTGGCATATCTCCAGCCACCCCTATGCCTCTCCAAAAACTTAGGAGTCATTTTTATTAGACTTCTTACTAGACTCTGAGTCTGTGGATACAAAAATCTTTGAAGTACTGCAAGTTGAATGTGAAATAAAATGAACTTAAAAGCAGCAGGTGCTCACGAACATAACTGAATTACATTTTATCTTTTCTCAAATTTAATTGAAGCTCTTGTAGTATTTTGAGTCTGCCATAGTACAGTGCAAGACTCCCAGTTCAGATAATGATGTTTAAAGAGATCTAAGAAGTGATCTAAAAAAAATGGTGCTGAAAATCTTAGTCATTGTCAACCCTGATATAGAAATTCCCTCAAATCAATGTACATCCAGGCCAACTTCAGGCTTTCTGTTCTAGTTAAAACATTAGTGCCTTACAGGTAGTCACTCTTCTTGTGTCTAGAACTTGATGCATGACCCATGTGTGTTTTTCTGTAGACATATGGATACAATAATACAAGTTGTAATACATTATAACATTTCAAATATTTTTACCTGATAATCTGGGTACCAGTAACGCTTTCCAGTATGTCAGATAGTGTAAGAAATATCCCTCTCACACTTTTCAGTTTTTGGGATGCTTCTGATATAGGGTACTGATAAAGAATTTCTTGCTGTGAAGACAGTTAGCCATTATTGAAGTAAGGCAAAATAAAAAATCACAAAACCCCTCCCCCAGAAAACAGGATTTTTTTTTTCCCAGTATAATTATTCTTTTAAAACATGAACACTTTTATCTTGCATTTTCACACAGTATCACAACAATCAGTGGTCTGCAAAGGCATACTCAAAACTTCTAAAATGTACATGAATGTTTCTGACAGTTTTAATTTTTTTATTTTATGGAATGGTAGTACTTATTTAGAATCATTATTATATGGAGAAACATGAAATATGACCACTGCATTTCACAGCTTAAAGTACACTGTTAACAAACATGATTCCGAGAGACAGCTAATATTTGTATGGTTCTATCAATATTTAAATTGTGATTTAATTCATCATACATATAGCTCTTTAAAACCACCCATAAGTATATGAAACCTCTAGTCTCTCTATATAACCCTACCTAAATGCTTTGAAGGTACAGCACAAAATATACTCAAATAACATTTACACCATGAAGAATTTGTTGCCAAACCTTTGATCACCTCTTAAAGAAATTACACTGAAAATGAAGATCAGTAGAGATAAGTATTTGTGCCATTTTTTCTTTTTCTAACTAGTTCCTTAAAATAAATTTTTAATGTAAGCATTTTCAAAAATTTACATTAAGTATTTCAGCAACCATAAAAATATAGTACATAGTTTCTTCTGAAAAATTATGATGGGCCAGAAATAATGCAAGGAATATTAAGCCTATCCAAGGCAAAAAAAAGTATAGTAAATGATCTTTCCACATAAACAGAAGAAACACAGACATGAATAATTTTCCTATTTATGTCACTAAGCACATCTAGTCAGTGCCAATACTCGTTAGAAAATTTTCTTTCATCAACATTAAAAGAATGTAAAGTTTCATTATAGAAGGACCTGGCAAACTCTTCATTCTTATACAATTTAATTAGCTCTATTTTCAAGTACTCATTAGTGAGAAGGATTTTGTTTCTTGGATCAATCCCTCAGCTGAAAAAAATCCTGCCACTTTCTAATTATGGCATACTACAAAGGGCTAGAAAGAGACTTTTTTTACTGTGAAATGAGGCCTTTACACAAAATTCATTTGAGAAGTATCTGTACACTTTCCCAGGGAAAGAAAAGACAATTGTAACAAAAGGTCATAGCTGATTCACATATATATCTATAAATGAGTTAGCAAGGTTCAGCTCATGCTGCAATATAAAATCAGCTTTTTCAAAGCAAGGTGAAAGTTCATAGGCCAGCAACAATGGAATATTAATAAATGAGAAGTAGCTCATTTCTTAAAAAGCAAAACTCCTCCTCAATGCAAGAAGACCAAACTTGAGCAGATTATCTAAACTAACCGCTTACCAAACGGCCTATCATTTTTATTTCACTAATTTCACAAACTAAGCCTAAATAACATTCAAAGAATGTCAGCACAGTCTTTGACAATGTAAGAAATGGTTAAAGAAACTGTGTGTCAAAATGGCGTCCACCAGCACAATAATCTTCAACCTACCCATAATCCTCAAACAATGCGCTGACAATACAGGCCAAAAGTTGTATCTTATGCAAGATCAAAAGAAAAAGAGTAGGTGAAAGACAACTATGAATTATTGAAGATTAACTTAGAAGTTATAAAAACAGGGAGAAACGTTAAGAGAAAGCACAAGTCAGTGTCTGTAGTAACCAAACTATCTTAACAGCTGCTACTTAATACCTACTTTGCATGTATGCTAAACACATGCTTCCAGTAACAGTATCATGTAGCAGGAATATGGATATTATTCCTTTTAAGACAAGGTATTGCCAAAAGCAGTTCAAACCCATGAAGATGTTATAGTTGTATGCTGCTACAAATAAGATGTTGTAATTGTAATACCTAGCTTGAACTGAATAAAGAAAAGATCAACCTTACTCACGGAAACCATTTTCATATGGGACACTCTTCACATATATGCACACATACTAAATAATTTCTAACACTACTTTTCTTTATAGTTGAAGCAGATAGAGCTTACAAGTCTTAGTGGTCATTAATTCTATTTTTGGGTGCCAAAAGCTCACAAGTGGACAAGTGGACGAATTAGTTACTGGCTCTAGTTGCCACTGATTTCATGGATATGATCTGCACACCATGTCTCCTTTGGATATGGGTAAAGCAGTTTAGTAAAGGATCATTTCATTTTAATTGTGCAATATGGCATAGGTGTGCACGAATTTCACTGTTAATTTTAAGTACTACTGTAAGCTAAATCTGGAACAGTACATATACAAGTTAAATGTCACTTATCATGTACCCAAAGAAATTATAGACAAATGCCTTGAAGACAGCATTTTTTGTTAGGAAATGTTACAAAGAGCTTGATTACACCAGCAAAGCATGTCTCAACATTAGAGACTATTTGGGGTTGCATAACTGCCAAGATTTCTAAGGAAACAATTCTTCTATGGTATGAAGGGAGAACAAGTGCATTACAATCCCTCTTTCACCACTGCTCAACACTCAGGGTTAATCCTGTTTCTTGGGAGAGTGTAAAGAGATAATGGGGCAAGAAAGCAGTATTCCACTTACTCTGAAGTGCAGGAATTGCAATTAGATATTTGCATATCTATTCACCAACAGGGGAGACAGAAGCCCTGAAATTGTAGTTTTGGGTTGTTTTTTTAAAATATTTCATTATATTTATGTAAGTGACCAAGAAAACACTGATCTTTGCCTACTGCAGCAGGCCATAACTCTTCTGTCCACATAACACAGCATTCTTGGACCACAAACTTAGAATTGAAGAAAAAATTTGCAATATATAACTGAACTTTGATAAGGTATCTTATTTAATTCACAGTTAAACGAACTCTTTTTTATTACAGGGAATTACCACAGCAGAAAAATACTGCATATCATATTTAATGGAAGCTGTCTCAGGCTGGGGAGGGGGGAAAAAAAGTGAACAGAATGACTTCACCTAGTTACAATGCTATAAAAAGAAATAATTAAAAGAAAATTTAAGAGATGTTTGTATAAACTAATTTCTCGTGAAGGTACTTCCCATGAAAAAAAAGTCGTCTCTTAAACACGATTGGAAAGAACTACAAACCAAAGGTTACAGTGTTCGCATGCTTCATTGCGTGTTACAGCAAGGTACATAAATTGAAAAATATGATGTTACAAGAGCATAATTTATGTTGCACAGTCAAGTACTTCAGAATTATGAAGTACTGGGTTTATGCTTGCCTAATAAGTCTTAATTATACCCACTTATCTCTCCATCTTGTCCTCTGCACAAGACAAGCATCCTTCAGAAACTTAATGCTTCAGACAAATGTCCTGCTGCATATGTACAAAAGGGCTGAATTAAAGTTGCACAAGTAGCCATAAATCTGTCATTTCCTAGCTTTCAACCACTTGACACTGCAAACTTCACAACATTTTTACATGGTATTATGATATCATGTAATTTTCAAGGGCTCTCCTCCCCACTAGAAAATAAAAGCTCCATTATTGTAGTTGTAATACTTGTTCTCTACTACACGTCACCAACAGAGAGATACAGACTTCTATCAGTTGAAAAATAGTATGTAAAAAAATAAAGACATCTCAGAGGATGGATGGAGCGCTGACTGGTTCTAAGGATTAATTCCAGGGGAGAGAAAACAAAATGGCACTTTCAGATCAGGCAAAAGGCCAAGCTCAGCTCTCCACCCTGCTCTGAGTCTTCCCTCCATTCTGAGTGGAGTATTTGTAGCTATGGCTACATCATGAACAACATCTACACAAACTTACAATGGGTTATATTTACACTAGCAAAATTTTTCCAAAGAACACAAAAAGAAAAGAGATGTGAAAGGAAGCTTTATAAGAGAAAGGAAAAGCACTTCAGTAACTCGAAAACATTGCCCAAGCCAGATTCAACAGCTGACTGCAAACAGCAGACATGTCAGAGTGCTCTAAGAAAGGGCACATTAGCATTTCAAACTAGGAAGAGCTAGACAGATTATGTATGGGAACTGCCAACAGCTCCCGCTGGGGAAATTTTTTTGACTATGCAGATTTCATACTAGAAGAGGCATATTGAAAACATCAGAGTGAGCATCTGAGAGGCAGTAATGAGCTCCTGAATTTATCGCTGCTTTGTTAACACCTCTAGTCTGCTCTTTATGGAAAGACATTCAGCACTGCTGAAGTGATTTCAAGTCCAACTAGTGCTTGTCAGCAGTGATATTCAGGCCTTATTTCTATCAAAATGGAACATTTTACAGACCACTGAAAATAATTAGCAAATGTTTTTATGGTGGGGATTATTTTTTTTTTTTACATCAAAAGGCATAGCAGTTACTGTTGACAGTTGCTACTTTACATCTCAGTTGTACTTAGTGGCCACATACCTCATCCTTCGATGTTTCAGAGTCCAGTTTCGTTGTGAGAAACATAACAATGTGAGGCACGTCTTGTACAGCCTGCTGAAGGTCCGTACTATCTTCTCCCCACAAGAGCCGAACCAAATTGTTCATATTTGACTGTGCTTGTTTACGCCTTTGCTGAGAAGTTCCTTCAGGCTCAAATATTGCTGTTTCAAATGTAAATTTAACCTATCAAGATAAATAATTATTGTGAAAATCAGGCTGCATTTAGATTACATTCTAATACCAGATGAAACAGATGCAGTTTGAGCCCTGTAAGAGATTACATTTTCTTAGCTTTACTGACAAAGATGTAAGCATTCAAAAATTCCTGCTGTTTCAAGAAAACCAATTATATATTCAGCATTACATAACCCTGTATTAAGGACAAAGCCAGCTATTACATGCTCTATGAACCATGTGAGTAAAGCATGTGGTTTGGTGTGTTTTCATACTTAGGGTTTTGAAAATGGAAAAATACACATACTTAATGCTCGAGGTTTGTTTGAGCACAAAACCTATTAACTATGCTTTTGAAACACAATATTTTACTCTTTCAAAATGTCATCACTTTCATTAAGTACACATGCTCAAGACTTTTTCATGAGCATTTCTTCACTAGTCTGAGTGCAGTGACAGATGCATTTACACAGAAAAATCAGTTTATATTCAACTGCAAAAGTCTGTTCATTTGTAATGTTAAGTAGCAGTTTTTTCAATCTGCCAATATTTTCACTATATTCAGTTTTCTTCTGTTTTTTAAACTGTAAAGTCAGGGAAAAAAAAAATCAAAGCACAAACAGAGCATTCTCCAACAAGCTTATTTTGTAAAAAAAAAAAAATAAAAAATTACATGATGTTTACAGTTATTTATTTCTCAAATAAAGTAAAACCCAGTAATTTCAGAATAAACGCTTATTTTCTGGCTTCCAAGCAACAGAAAATACAAACTTGGTGTGTAAACATGATTTACAATTTGCTTTACAGACCTCTTTTTATGAGCACTGTCTTACAAAAATTACATTTGTTCGTTGTTACAGCAGCGATGAAAGAGTAATTATTTTTCTTTGTGAATGAACACTTAATTTTAAAAGTATGGAAGAAGGATATGTAAGAAGTAGCTAGCTCTTGACTGAGCATAAAATCATAATTTCCAAGGAGAAAAAATTGATTTATTTTCTTAAATGATACCTTAGTTTTCATCAAATATATGTGGACTAATAGGCATACTCTCACTTCCCTCTTTCATATATTTTTACTCAAGGTTATTTGTCTGCCTTAACATGCCTGTTGACTGAGAACTTCTCAAAATAATACATCACACCAAATCCTGCTTCTAAATCTTTCAAGTCAGTGACAGTTTAGCCTAATGATTGATGCAACAAAAAAGGTTTGTATTTTGCCAGTCGCATTAAAATTGAAAAGCTCAAACACCAGTAATTTATGCATTTAAATATAGATAATTCGCATGTTCATTCTCAAAGAGAGGAGCAACAGCAAGTAATGATGACGCTTTAAAACACCCACTGCCTGTCCAACTGGAACTGAGAGAAGTGCCACCAGCAGCTCTTCCAGCTACAACATTTGTGTCACTGGCTGCTGCCTTCCTGTTCCATTCTACTCCCAACACTTCTCATTCATCTTTTCCTCTCCTACTTTGGCTGCTATTTAGCTTTTCTCTTTTCCCACTCTCTTGAACAGCATTGCACTCAATCCTGCTCTCCTGCCATGTGCTACCACTTTCTTTTCTGACATTTCTCACTCTCTCCTCATCATTTCAGCTTCAATTCATTACACTGCGTATTAACAACTAGAGCAGAAACATTAAGTTGAGCAGCAGTGGCTTTTTAAGACCCAGTAACTTGATCAACCCCAGTTTTATAGATGTACATTTTCTTCTCCAGCATTCTGACTCAGTTCTCTTTGTTCCTCACGCCATCTGCACAGATTTCAGAGGACTTCCCTGTTTAACTTCTTGCAGATTTCCTCAAGGTTCAACAGTTATTTCTCTTAACTTCTACTAATCTTGTTTGTTGACCCTTATTTATGACACTCAAATCTACAGTATCTACAGTAATGACACATTGATGTAATTCTTGCTGCTGTCTACATTTTAGTTTCTTGGTTTAAGAAAAAAACACCCCAAATTCGATTTGTCTTAAGAGACACAAATGTTTGGGTCTGCACAGAAAAGCTGAACACAAATTGGGCCTAACAGAACTGTAACTCTCCCTCGTCCTGTAAGCATTCATGCTGTCCCCCACAGTACTGTGGGCAATACCACACCAGTCAGATGTGCAATCACTGTATTTTGAGAAACATCTCCCTTTACAATTTCACTATGGATTCCTTTGCAAATCTTGATTCTATCCAACAGCCTGAAACATGACATTTTCTGTTCCTCTCTACATTTGTCCAAGTTCTGACTTATTTCCTGCCTTTAAAAACTAAAGTACTGTGGAAAGACCATCTAGGCTGCAAAATGCTGTAACAGAAAATGACCAGGAGACCACACTTGTAAACACCCTAAGAAACTAATTTTTTTGTGGAGGAGAAATTAATCTCTGTCCTCAGTAGTACGCGGGACTTGATTACATATGCGACTACTGAAGTATTCTTTTATAAATAATGACTGAAATCTTTCACAACCAGATTTCATTTCTTCTAAAGAGTATCTTAGATGGCAGTTTGAAAACCAACAAAAGTTAAGGTAATACATATCAGTTACATAAATAAATCACTGCTACAGGATACTATGGAGGTCAAGGAATTTTAAAAACTAGACTTAGAAAGGAGAAGGTACAAACCTGTAAGTAATCAAACAAGTCCCTAACTACTGACTGCTTGAAGCTCTGAAAGTATGTCGGGAATTTATTTCTTAGTACCATTTTTTAAATGTTTGTCAGCATAAGAAACAGAAAATGTACCTGTTATACTGCTGGTCTGATCCAGAAAGGCATGCTTTCTGATTGTCTGCAAGAAAGCCATATGTCTTAGAATATGGATTTTGTTACAGACAGAGCTGGTGGCAATGCCTGCTTTTTAAGATTGCCTGCTACTTCCTGTTGTAAGTCTCTGTTTTCCACGTATGTAAGGTTTGCACAACTGTAACTCAAAATTTCAGGCTGAAATTTCTCATCCTGAATGTCTGTCTCAGGATGACGCTCTTTAGAAAGTTCCAGGTAAAATGGTTATGCAACTTCAAAGTATCTAGCCTATCTTCCCTTTTCTATTCTGTCCTCTCCGTCTTGTGGTGCTAGGAAACAGCAGCTATTTCGATTACAGAAATGTGAAAGTGTTTAGACTGCTGAATGTAACTTTATCATACTATCTCAGGCATTGACTTAGAGTATACTTTGGCCTGTCACATTCACTAACTGCTATAGAACTTCTAATGGAGATGTCCAATGCTTTAATCAGAATCAGAAGTAGCATTCAGACTTCTCCTTCTCTGTCAGAACATTAAATCAGCCCTTACACACCTAGAAGGTAGTTTGCCTAAATCAAGGTAAGGAAGATAAAATTCTGGAGACAGACTGTCATGAGATGTTATGCTATATGCTGCAACTGAGAGAATCTAGGAAGGTAGTTTTTGAAGTTACTGACAGTGACTTTTAACAATGAACCCAGCAGAGCAGTCACTTTGCTTATATAAATAGCTTATAACTATGGTAAAAAGGCTTGGAACTGCAACTTTTTTGGTGTTTTGCAACATATGATGAATGAGAATACATAATAATTTTGTTTGTGTAACAGTTGTCTTTATTACTACATCTCAGCAACAATAACTCTCTATTTCTTCAGCAGCATGAACGCAGTGCTCTATACTGCAAAAAAACCCCCTCCTTAAGTCTGTATTTAAATTCTCCACTGGTCTATTTCAGCAATCACTCTTATGGTTTGACTCAAACTGCACAGTAAAAAAAAGAATAATTGCACTTTAATAAAAGGTTTTGGAAAGCCAGCATGACAAACAGTTAAACGTTTCAAGTAATCCCTGTCTACTTGACAGATTTATTGACAATGTAAACATTACAGTTGCATTAAAAGTAACTACTATATAAAGGGCTGCATAACATTTTAGCAACAAGTAATGCGTATACGCTAATCTAGCAAGGCTACCATTAAATAAACTATATAATCTGTGCTTTTTTAATCATTCTGTATTTAATAACAGTTACAGCAAATCCATATTTGGACAAAGACAGGCAAGACAATGGTTTTCTACTATGGAGCTCTGCCAATACCTGACCACAACTCTGGTAGCTTAGGCAAGCTTCATACTGTCAAGTATCTTGGAAAGCTTCCTAAACTGACATGCCAATACTCAGTCTTACTGTAGTTGCAGATGTAATGCTACAGGCATTTACATGACCTAAGTTTAAAACAAAAGCACGTTCAACAAATTCTAAAATTTCCACTACTGTTTATCTCTAGATTGTAAAATATTTCTATCATCAACACCTCTTCTATTCTGCCTGAAGAAAAACTACCAAGAGGTTACAGATATACTGTAAGAGACACTGCAATTTTAATCAGTTCCATCTCATATCTCGAAGTTGCAACTTTCATCTTGTCTTCCAGTCCATCAGGAAGTGGATTTGAGCAGAATAACTCAAAATAATTTTATGCTACTAACATTCCAGGTAATTAACACTCTCCTGGTTTTATTCTGAAATAGGTATTTAATTCTTTATTAGTTATTTAATTCGCCATTGTAACTCTGAAATTGTGATTCAAATAAAAAAAAAGAAGATATATGCAGTAGGTTTCGTGAAGAAAAAACATTATTCATCAGGTCATTTTTTCATTTGCTTTTGTTTTGTGTTTACTCTTATTACAACTTCAATCTATTTATTTTCATTGTTGTTCAGCTATAAAAGATCTTAATCCAAAAGACCTTAAATACTTGAGAATGAATTTTTCTATTTAATTATGAAAGCGATAGCAATTTCTCCATTTAAATGCTCTTAAATATATTTTAATAGCACTACTTGTAAATTCAGGCTTCTTTTTATTCTCTGTGGTTTGTGAATTTCTTTTTATATTGATGAAAGATAGTTACTTAAATACTTCCATAGCAATTACTACCATTTTAAGAACAGCAATTGACAAAAAAGCCACTATTGCCCTGCAGTTCACATATTTATTAAGACATCAATGCATGCTATTGTCAGATTGCACATTTTCAGCCCTATCACCCACCAGGAGCAAGGTATCATAACATTATATATCTTGTCCTTCATTTTCTGAGTTTAGAGTGCTCAAAATAACAACACTCAAATCACTGGTTAAAAGTTTATGCAGGAGTTACTTCCCTGTATTCAACAAAAAGCAATTAATTTTGATGCAAGCACTAATATAATGAAGTTGTTTTCTGAGTAGGAAAAGTAATAAACTTGATTCTTCACATATTTACATACTATTTCTCATAGAGAAACTTGCTGCAGGCACAGCATAACCTTGATTCTCATACAGGACAAAAAAAAGTTCTAAAAAAATCAGGTGTCATGGTTAGTCTAAACTTACAAGTATGCTGTTGTCTCTTGCACAATATTGCATATGTTTTCTGACCCTGGCCCATAGTCTGTGCTTTGTCTCTCCTAATGGGACACTGGCTTAGTCAACCACTTGCACCTACCTGTTTTCACAAAACTTACCAGAATTAAACTCTGAAATTTCTACTGTAAATTTGACGGAGGTCAACCAATGTGTTCATAGAGTAGACGAGGAAGTTCTAAGAAAAAGACTGCCTAAGTTCCGTTTCCTAAGGAAAAAACGCTGGAAACAATATTAATTTTTGAAAGCACATTTGGAATAAATGTTCAGCTACTGTACCTGCATAGGACCTGGAATACAAGACAAAACCCTTTCTATGTTTTCAGAATTCACATCAACATCATTTACAGCAACTAGAGCATCTCCTGGAGATAAAACAAACAAAAGCAAAAGAAAGTTAGATGGTATTACACCAAAATGCAAGGCCAAACAATGCTTTACTTTAAAAAGTAGTATGTTATTCAAACAGTGGTAAATGGCTTTTTGTTACATGTCAGTAGATGTTTTCTACATGCAACATTTATTATGTTTGGAAATACTAGTCTGTGACCTTAAAGCTCTTAAGACCTTAGAGCCAAGCTTGTTTCACTTTGGAAAATAACTGTCAAAGCCTCTCCCTTCTATCCAGGCTTGTATCATTCTTGATCCTTAATTAGAAAACCCAGCAACTCCACCAATTTAGTTATAGCCAAGAATTACCTTCTTTTCCCTCCAAAACTACTTCTGTTCATTTGCCAGTCCTTCTCCACCATGCAAAACGACATCTCTTGTTTTCTAAATCTGACTTTCTTCCCATTACTGGAAGTGGGGAGAAAAAAACCCCAGGATCCCAAAGAAAACGTTTCTAATTGCAAATGGAAAATGTTTGAAAAATCAAAGGTACTAGTTACCAAAGCAAACAGATACAAATTAGAGTTTTCAAACTTAAAACTCCATATTAAAGTTTGATGTACAAAAATAAAACTGGGATTTCTCTCTGAAGTGAGCAAAAATATTTTAGATAAGTATCTCAGTAATAATTAGTTGACAGCCTCTGCTTCATCCCTCATAAACATTAGCGGCTAAAAGAGTGTAACATAATATGAAACAATATTGACTGAAAAAAAGAAAAAAGGATTGACTGAAGTTTCTTTTTTGAAGTTTCTTTCAAACTAGGTATTCCTGAGCTTTGTTTTCTAAGGAAATGAGGCCTCTACAGGTATACTATCAATAGCTTTGATCTCATTACTAAATTTCAATCAAATTTGGACGAGAAGACACACGTCATGTTGCATACTATGAGTTCTCTTAATGGACTGCTGGACAGAGAAGGCTCCTCTTTCTTTTGCTTCCCTCTCCTAACCCTGGCAAGTCTGTAACTCAAGCTTATCAATTACACCATTTTGTGTTCCAGGCTGGCCAGACCGTACAAGGGCAGCTCAGAATCAAACACAGCAAACAATTACTTGTCCTAAAAAGCTGTTAGATGGCGGGAATTCTGGAACTGGCATAGTAAAGGTATGTGGATATAATGTGAATCCAAAGATGTCTTTTTATTTCCTCTGTTCAGTTTGTTTTGTTATTTTTATCTACATTTATATCTCATTACACTTAGATGAGCCTTACTGAAAAAGGCAAAATAAACCAGCATGTCCCATGTCCTCACAACTAGTACCAACAAATTTGTAGGGTTCAGGGAATTATATGAATCCTCAAATATGCAGCCTAGAAGCTGCAGTCATGACACCTGTCCTTTTCTCCTGCACCAGGACATGTGAAAAGACAGAAGGAGTGTTATAGCAGTACTCAACTACACCAGCACCAGAGAAATCCTCAGCCAGGCAGCAGCTGCAAAGCTTGTGCTCTTCCAGGCTGTGTGAAGACATTAATAAAAGGATATGGATTCACAGCAAATATGTTAGTATCTATATTTTAACCCTTGACTTGGCAACAAAAATGTGCTCAGCTGCAGAAATACCGCACTGGACAAGTATAAGGTTCAGCACGTATTTAAAGTTTTTTGGGGGGAAGCTTGCTCAGCTCAAGCTAACATGGTGATGATAACGAAATGAGTACCAAGACAAAGCAGAATCTGTGTCTCTAAGGCTCTATATCCTGAGAATCTAGTAAAGACAACAGAATCTTAAAGTTTAGAAGAATTCTGACAGTTCACCATTACTTCTGTCTTCTGCTTCTGTAAAATCCCATCAAATACAACTGGAATTCTTCCTAGGTACTAGGTCAATTGCTTAAAATCAGTGCATAACATAATTAAGGCCAATGAAAGAAAGAACATTCTTCTTAAATAACCATCAGTGAGGAAATACAGAATCCCTCAAAATGCAAGCAATATCCCTCTTCAATACACTAGGCATCAAATAGTTGCTCACTGTTATTTTACATCAAAAGAAAATTCATTCCTATGCTTTTCTACAGCAAAACCAAGAAAAAGTTAGAAGTTTTATTTTACACCTCAAAATGTTCTAATTCCTTGGAATTCATTACATTGCTTTTTTCTTAATAGTTGCTCTCTCCCCAATCTCTGTGTTTCATGATGTGTGGTGCAGTGGAATTTTAGCCTATCGAACATCCAACATGATAATAATTCAAAGACAGGAAAGTTGAAAGTTAAACAGCATTTAAAAAAAAAACTCAGTAAATCCATGTCAGAGCACTGGAGCTTAAAAATTAGTTATCAAAAGCAGACCTTTCAGGCTACTCTAATATAACAAGAAAGCATAAACAGAATTACTATGTTCTTTGTTGAAGATAAAGGTCATCATTCACAAATGCAAGAGAAAGCATAAATTGCTCTTGTAATCATCTGGCAGGCTGTTTAAACAAAAGTTGTTTGTGTTCCATTTGTTTTACTTGAGAAGTTACAAATTCTGTTGTAAAGACAACAGTTGAGTCACACACAAGGCCATTCAAATAAGCTGCATGCATTTTCTGAAGTTGTATGCACCTTAGCACTTCAAGGGAGTATTTCTGAACCAGTTCTCCCAGTGTGGAATACACAAAGACAATTTGCAAGGATAAGATCCATCTTTTTACATGTTATATACTTGAAGTGTTTTATTTATTCGACGCCTAATGTACATATGCAAAACTTTCATTCCAGCAGTAAATATTTACTCCAGTTAACTTGTAAAAATGTAATCAAGTACCATAAATGGAACAGTGTTCCAGAAGTCAAAGCCAAAGCAGTCCTGTAAGGTTGCCTTCATTTTGCCACAAAATGCTGCATCACTTTTAAAGAACTGCTGATGTAGAACTAAGAAAAACTACATTCATCAGTATGGACTTGCCAGGGGTGAGCGGGGGTCTATTTGCATTTTCTCCTTCTTTACTTTTTGCCAAACACAACAGTATTCAATGAGCAGATACTATTAAGTAACAGAATGAAAGACATCACTGTCATGACAGGAAGTACCTAAAATTATAAACACAGAATATATTCAAGCAGAACATGACCATAAGATCCACTTTGTGTGATAATTAGTGCCAGTGAAAGAGTTGATACATGCAAGTGTGCCTTTGTTAAGAGTTTCGCATCTACATTTTCTTAGAAGAATTGTTTCTTCCCCTTCAGCAGTATCAGAAACTTACAGAAAGCAAGACAGACTTCAGTCTTTTGGCATTAAATTCAGCACAAATACAACACAAATGTGTAAAGTTTAATCTCATTCACTTAATGTTTAATCAACTTAGGTTAAATGAAATAAAAGGGTAAATGATGTTTGCAATTGTTGATGTAACTTGATGGTTTGCAGACTTAAGCCAAATTTTCCCTGACTAAAACATTGCTGAAGTTCATATGTAGAGAGACATTTCACTTGCAGAGAGAAAAAAGCTGTACAGATGGTATTACATTTTTCAAGCAATCTTATGGTCTATGAAGTGGCTGAAAGCCCCTACAACTGACTCTTAAGTACAGAGATCAAAGTGAATGTCTTCCTTTTTGCTGAAGTAGACAGATATGCTTACATAGACAAGCAGCAGACATGTGCATGAAATATTGTTTCCAAACCTGATATAAAATTTCAACAATATGTTTATATATAAAATTTTTACTGTCTAATACTATATAGACTAGCACGTGATGTGCTCTTATTGACTTGCATTTCCACCAGCTAGTAAGACCACTATTGTCTGTCACGCAGTCACTAGCATGACTAGGTGAAGAACATTAGAATAAAGTCACAGCTCCATTTTTACAGACACAGTAACTGCAACAGAGGAAATTAATTTTCTTCAGGCAGCTCCAGGATATTAGACCTTGAGCCAATAAATTTATCTTTAGAAAAATACATGTTTTTTTCTTTAAGGAATAAAGTAAGCTTTTAAAAAAAAAACAAAAAACCCCAACAAAACATAAAAAACATAAAAATCAAGCTATGGAGTTCTACCAGTTATTAAACAAGGATTCTTAGTTCACTAAGAGCCATGTACGTTCTCTACACAATGCTAAGCAGAATGGAATTTTACTCTAGTGATGGAACAGAGAGAGGTGCAAGGCAGGAATTCTTCCCAATTTTCATTGTTCTGTCTTTCTGCTTTCTCATTAGGCAAGATTTCTCACAACCAGTCAGTTGTAGCTACAAACTGCATACTGATTGCAAACATCTAGTTTGCACATGACTGATGAAAAGGTTCCTGTTTTTTTAAAGAAAAAGTTTAGAGAAGTCTTTGGGACTGCTGGCATCCCAAAAACATCTGTTTTGGAACTCTGTATCACTCTGCCACACGAGGCACAGGACTATTACTTTTATTAAGTATCCATTCCCTGGAGATGAGCCTGCAAGCACCATTTCTAAAAGGAAATCTTTGCATTAAGCCTGGGACACCGACTCATAAATGAATACATCTTCCATACTTATATAGGAAATGAACATTTTTGGCAGAATTAAAATCAGAACAATGTTGTTCACATGGGAGAGGTCTAAGGACATTTTCTTTCATGAAATTCTCATACTTAGTTTCCTCTGCTCTTGGCAATGACTTGGCTGAAGTACTTCTAAATCTTCATGTACTCTTCTCCAAAAAAGGCAAAGTATGGTACACATTCTACTGAAGAAAAGCAGATCAATTACTTGCTTTCTTTGTTAGCAGGCTGCTCTTATCCAAACTGTTTTTCTTCATGAGGAGATTAAAAGAACATAAACGATGTCCTAAACTCCACAGTGAGAACACAGTAAAGCTTACAAAGGCTCTGTATTTCTATCTTGCACACCCAACATCTCCCCTTTGAGAGTTTTTTTTAGCAAGTGCACCATATATGGTAATTCCTAATGAAAACCTCAAACTCTCCCAGTATTTTGGTCCTTTCAAGGACACATTTCTGACAGGATTTTTAGTTCTGTGTCCTGCAAATGACAAAGACAGCATTTACTTTGATTGCTGGAAGATGGCTGCAAGGTGCTTAATTTTTGTAAATGGATTCCTGCTTTAAACCACTAGTCTTTGCTACAGAAATCTAATTTAGCAAAAATGACCTTGCTTACCAAATTTCAGAAGTCCAACAGTAATATGTGCATTTTTACTATTAAAAATTTGCAAAGATTACTTGTTAAACATTTGTATCTTCAGGGAAACCACAGAAGTAACCCTACCACAAAACATCAAGAGAATTACTGGATTAAAAATCTGTAGAAAACCACTTGTCAGTGAATGGGTTTGGGATCTGGACCTGTAAACTAAAGCTTGATATAGCAGCCCCAATCTTTCACATACTTGTTCAAAACTGGATTATTCTAGTCCATCTTAACTATCATCCAAGATTAAACCTTGTTCCTTGGTAGTTTTGGACAAGTTTGGACAATTGTACCTACTTATGAGGTAAGAGAAGTCATGCAAACTGTTCAAGTATTCAGTGATGAGAGCAATAAGATCAGAAGATACTTTCAAAGAGGGTAATAATAGTATGCTTTGCAAGTGAAAAGAGCTTTCCTGTATTTTCAGTGTCATTGAAATTACTTTTCCATTTGTACTATAGTCAAGGTGATGATCATCAGCATTTATAAGAATTATCCCCTGTTGTGAATTGGATATGTTTCAATGTGAAGAGGAGATTTAAAATAAATAAATAAATAAAATGGCATTTTTTAATCACAACACTTATTTGTCTGGATCTAAGAGGGAATATTTAGTGGATCCTTTTATCTTTGAAGACATGATGAAAGATGGCACTAGAAATTTTTATACAGCAGATCGAGCTCTGCATTTTGTTAATAATGAACTCAAGCAAGAAGTTTTGCCAAAGATACAAAAGACACTTTAAAAACATGAGAAAAGTGCAACTGTATTTCATCTTAACTAAAATGAAAGTGACAACAAGAATTTAGAAGTCAATGAAGGCATTTTTGTTTTGAAAATTTAAGATGGCTGCTGAACTGTTAAATATAGAAAAAAAAGATAAATGAACTGATAAACAACACATGGATAGTGTGTCATCTTTTTAGAGCTACAAAGCAGCAGGGTTTTTTAGCTTGCAAAACTGTTGTGTTTATTTTCATATGGTCAGCGCCTGCATTCTACTTGGTTAATAAAGTACAGCAACAAGACTTATGACTTCCATATGCAATCTTAAAAATAAATTAAAGTGTAGTACAAAAAAAACCTAGAGTGTAGTGCACAAATAATAAACAGATGTTTTAAGTGTTCAAAGCTGTAAGAGACACACATTTCAGAATAAATTGAAGAAGCCACCTGAGGAAAGTGATTATTTAGAGGGGAAAAAAAGGCAGTTACTTCTACTAAAAAAAGTTAAAACAATAACCACTTAGTAATTGATTTTTTTGGAGTGGAAAAAAAAAATGAAGAGACTTTAGTGTCCTTTGTAAATCAAACCTGGCAGCCAGTTAAGTGGCTACTATACTTTTCACTGACAATTTGCCGACAAAAATACAAAGTAATCAGTAACCTGGTGATTATTTAATATCACAACCTCAAGTCTTGGGAAAAATAACCTAGAGAGCTCAAATTTTAAATAAGATGAGAGAGTTTGAACATATCAGGCATAATCAGCAGGATTTTGGTAGCGAAGTGCTGCAGGAGTCACCTGCATGGCAGGAAGTCATGAGCTGCATGTGCTGCGCATAGCCAGTTCTGAAGCTGATGTATGCAACTCAGCATGTATCAACATATCACAAAGCTACGACACCTCTGCCCAAACATATTTAAGAAAGAGCAGCAGTCACTAGGGGAAGGACTGCAGCTCATGGAGAGGGCTCATCCCTGAATGGCTATCGTCTGCAGAGGAGCCATGCTGCAGCAGAGGAGAAAAAGCAAGAAGCAAGGAGTGGCAGCAGAAGTAAAATATCACACACCAATTCCACCCTCTTGTGCCACTCATTACCTCACCAAAGGGGCTGGGACACGATGGTAACATACAGTGAAAACAAGGGTACTGGAGACTGCAGAAGGGGAGAAGAGGGTGGAAGCTGAGCCTGGAGAAGGCAGGGAAAAAGGCATTTTCTTCATTGTTTGGGTTCTTGTTTTGTTTTCATCTCATTACCTGAAACAGTGATCTAAAGTTTTATATTAACTAGCAAGAAATTAAATTCAATAACAACTGTCCAAGTCAAGATCGTTTGTTGGCAATGTGTGTTGCAAACTGGTCACCAGGAAGACCACAATATGTCATCTCAAGGTACATACCTTAAAGGAAAATATACTTAGAATTTGCTTCACAAAAGACTACTACAAAATGATCTATTAAAATATAAAAAGCAAAACAAGAACTGGTTAATATCTATGCATATGCAGGTCAACAAAGATGAACAAAGTTATAATTGAACCAGCCACTGATGCTATAATCAGTTTAATCAGTATAGCATCAGTAATTGATGCTATACTGATTAAGTGTTTGCCATTTGGGACAGTCCAAGCAGCTGCTAACGTTTGTGCATGTACTTTAGACTGACCGTAGAAAAATACGGACTTTTCCCACAATTCACAACAGGATTCCTAAATCTTACTTTTAACAACAACAAAAAAGCAAAGTTCTACTGTATTCTTCTTGAACTTTCTGTCCCACTTCAGATTCTGTGAGGATCCGAGACTACTGAACTACAGTTGCTTTTAAAGCAGGCTTTGGGTGCATACCGTAGCTATGCCATCCTCTGATATGCAACACAGAAGCAGTAAACCTTCTCTTTTGACCAGATTTTTTTTTCCTTTATATTCTTTATGCAGACAGTGCTGAAACCCGAGTATCTAATTTATACAAAGCATCCCTATTTCTAGACACCACATAAAAATTCCAGAATACTCAGTGTTCACTATAGATATATAATTTGAAAAATATTTTTATATGAAAATTATACATGTTATACTGTTGGCACAGAATACAGCTCATTTTCCCAGTTAAGAGCTGAGTAACTACATTATGCTTAGAAGTATTTGTTTCCAATGTGCAAAAACAAGGCAATATTGGTTGGCAATAGCCTAAGACATATTAAACTGCTAGACTGTTCTTCTCTTTGGAAAAAAAAAACCAAAACACCTCAGTTTTTTTCCTTACTAGCTTCAGAAAGCTTTAAGTGCTACAGATGAAGTACCAGCTAAAAAAGGTTACCTTTATCTCCTGGATCTGCAATTTGTCTCCTCTACTCTGACTTTACACCTGCTCTTACAAACATGCAGTTATTTATGAATTTGCATCACCAACTTACCTTACAGGTTATAAATACCTGCTCTTACACTAGTTAAACACCATTAAACAGATCAAGCTGAAACCCCTTCTTTTCTCCTCTTCGGTCTGCATCCCCCACTTCTTGACTAATCAGTTCTTTCTGGTACAATTTGAAAGTTCTCCAGTTTTCTCTCTGGAGTGTTCTTTAGCATCCCTACCAAAAACATGTGCTAGAAGAATCAGCTAGTCAAAGCACGATTTGCCTTTCTGTGCACACAGCATTGGAATTTCAGAAGCTGTCATGCTGACTTTGTGGGATTTGTGCTACTACAGTATTAAGATTTTCTAAGCAACATCACATCTTTGCTCTCTCTCTATAAGGGATCAACTTAGAGGGTAATTAAACAACTTTGTACTCTAAACAGATGCAGTGTCTCACATTTACTGTCTCTGAAGTTCAGGTCCTGTGAGTGCCAAGTCCTTTAATGGCCCCTTGATGCTGCAAGTAGGAGTATTTCTGCTCCTCCACTACCAGCCACAGAAGTTTGTTCCCCTCTGTAATTCATGCTCCGGTGCTTGTCAGACCTTTCATGACCCAAATTTAACTTATTACACCAGCAAAAACTATACATGCAATTTTTCTTCTACATTAGTGCTCTGCCAGGTTATTTAGTTGCCATCAGCTCATGGAAGTGTCTGAGCCAAACCAACACAAAGGACAGCTGCTTTAGTGGTGCACTGCCTCCTCAAACTGTATCCCACTATGGATTTGGAGGCTGTCTGATCACAACTGCTGAGGAAGCAGCTGCTGTACTTGCCAAACAGAAGAATATCCAAACAAGGCTGTACAGAAAGTTTGTAACATATGAACACATCATACTCAGTATTTTTCCTCATTTTTACACATAAAATCCATCTAAGTGTATCGAGTGAAGCTTTTTATCTTAAAGGGGTGATGTGGAAAACAATGAAAACAAAATATCTGGTAGACTATAGCTTTTCCCCCGACTAGTAGATAAGTCCCACCTCTCTACTGAGCAAATTCTATGTTAAATTAAAGGAGGTAGTGGTGGGTTGTTACTCCAAGTTCAAGCTGCTCACTCCCTATATGCTTAAAGGATAGTCATCTCTTTATTATATGAACATCTTCTAGCTTACGTTACATGTTCTTGAATGAACTAATATAATAAAACTGAACAGGTAACAAAACATCAGATGCAGTGACATTTAAAATAGTGCTGACAAAAAACAGAACTGACGAAAAAGTTGTAAGTATTTGCTTATGTCTTAGGAATATTTAGGTCAGCTACCTCAAATAAAAGTTAAAAACATCATCATTTTAAAGGAAAACTGCCTAAATTAACTATTCAATAACTTACCAATCAAGATTTGACCTGTTTTAATTGCAGAACTACCTGGCACCAGACCATGTACTATAAGCTTCTCTTCACTGATTTCTCTGGTGACTTTATCCTTCCTGCTTTGTTTTTCCACTCTTCTGCTGCTCCATGAAGACTGATGGACGATCCCTACTAAGGCTTCCAGCAGCTTATGCTGCTCATCTTCTCCAGCACTGTACAGTTTTCTGGGATTTACATAAACATACACATCTTTGTACTTCTGCTGAACAGTGACACCTGTTTTCTGCATGGATTGGTGTTTCAATATGGAAGTAGGACCAGTGGAGTGCACGTTACAGTTTCCACTGCCTTTCTTACCAGAATACTTTGGTAAAAGATTCTTCTTTTTTAATATTTTGGTCAATTTCTTCAGTTCATACTTTCTTTCTTTTCGTGATCCCTCTTGAATAACTTCAGCTTCATTTTCACGAAACCTGACATGATTCACTGCTGGCATTTTTGGACAGCTCTTCTGAAGCAGAGCTTCTTCTTCACTTTCACTCAATTCTAAATAAAATAACTCCCCGTTTTCCTGCACATCATCCAACCATTCAGGCTCAAGGTCACTGGGAAAGAAAGAAGAATAATCAGTGACAGTTCCGATAAAGCAGACTGCTATGCAAGTGGCATCTGATTACTTCAAGTAGAGAAGGGATAGAGCACCTATGGAAAAAAACAAGTTGTTTTTGTTTTTTTTTAAGTTTAAAAAAAAAAACAAGTTGCCTCCTGAATATTGAAAGCTCAACTGCTTTAAGTTTGCCATCTGGGTAAGAGCTCTTCTCGGACAAATGACGGATATAGTAAAGAAAGACATCCCTCACAAGTGTAAAGAGATTCTTCAAATACCTTACAGGAAAACAGCCACTGCAAAAAGCACAATTCTCTTTTCTGAAAACAAAACAAAAGGCCAACCCAACAAGTTTTAATTAGTAATTACATTCATTGGCATGATGGGGCTTTCTCTGAGAGAAATGCCATCCTATTTGCTCTATCCAATTATTTTTTCCTTTATGCATTTATAAGAAGGACTGTACTTCAAGCTATTTGGAAAGACATCTTAAAATCACCTCAATATAACCAAAAAGCCCAAGACAAAATCCAAGTAATACTTTTAAAGACAAGTTCAAAATAGCATACTCAAGTTCACATGCAAAAATACACCCTAAAAAAGTAAAGTGGCAGCAGCGCTACAGAAGAAGTTGTAGCAGCTGGAGTGGATCACTTAAGTCACTAGAATCAAGCTGCTGTGAAGAAAGGGCAAGGCAACTACAGGATGTACTAACAAGAGTACCATCTGCACAGCACAAAACATTTTTTGTCCTAATTTGGCAATGACAATGTGTCAACCATGTCCAGTTTTGGCTAGTACATCTTAAGAGAGATGTAAGAAATGGAGCAAGCCCAGAACACAGAGACAAATAGTAAGTAGTTTATAAACATGTTTTAAAGGGAAGGAGACTGAAGGAAATCGTACTTTTTGGCCGAGAGTAAAACTAACAAAAAAACGATAGCTGAGAGGCAACAGGCCAAATGGTCCACTTCCCCACCACAAGATGAAGCACAGAGTATTACTACAGAAAGATGAGGATCAATAATGGTCAAAGTTCGAGTACTTAGCGGGTTTATTTAGCAAAGTATTTAAGCTAAATATTAAGTGAGCTTTTGGATCAGGTGATTAGCGGGCAATGTAAGGAACAGCTGGGATGTTCTCTATGAAAAAAATCAGGGTCAAGACCAGATGATTCTACCTGACTAGATGAAAAACACATCTCACTTTCTATGAATTTGAGATCACACTGATAAAAATCAAGTAAGGAAAAACTAGAGACTTATATCCTAATTAATATCAATAATTGTTTAAGGTTAACATATATTGATACATCTTATGCTAAAACTACCTAATTTTATAGAGGATTAATTTGAATACACAGATAAATGATCAAGCTTCAAAGTTTAGCTGGACAGAGAACATTGTATAATACATAAAAGACACTGCACCACAGACCCTTTAAATACTCAAAGGCTGAATCTGGATGGACTAATAACATAGGCATTACTTCCTGGAACCCCAGTAAATTCTAGAAGACTATGACTGTTGCAGGCAGGAAGAAAGATCAGCAACTTCCCCTTCATTTGTTAATGATTTTTTTCTCAAGTTGATAGTTTTAAAAGAGCCACAACTTGTGAGAATTTGTTTCTTCTTGATGGTCACAGGTAAAGTCAGAGTTTAGATCCTCTGTGAAGTCTTCCTCAAGAAAGTATCAGAATGGTAACAACAGCTAAAGGTTGTTATGGCCAGGCAATTATCTGATCCAAGCATCTCTCAGAAAGTGGTAGGTAAGAAATAACATGTCAGAGGTTTTTTTGGTTGGTTTTTGTTCGGTTTTTTTTTCAAGTGCTCCTGCATTCTGATACATGTAAGCAAAATAGGGAAAAATCAAAATTGAGAAATGAAACATTTGAAATTGACAATATAAAATTTGGGAATAATATTTGGGTTAGCAGAAACTCCCATGCTGTATGATAGCCTTTTTATTCCTTCTTTAAAAGGGACTGTGGACTTTGAAAATGCTCCTTCTTGTTTGAGGCAGATGTCAAAATTTCAACTTGACTGTCAGTTCATGCACTCATGTTTTCCAGCTTCACTATTTTTATTAGAACCTGGTATAGAGACCAAACACATGTGTGTATGGGTTTACACTGAGTCCACTCAAACAGAAGCACTCCACCAAGAAAGCTTGTAAAAAAGGAGCACATATGGAAAAGTCACTCTGTGCAAATAAACTGATGAACTTTGGAAGCATCAGAAGGGTATGAATTGCTCTCCTTGAAGAGAGAATTGCTCTCCTTTTCATGAGTGTACTGTAAAGGAACTATCACTTTCTGAGTATAGATCCATACAGACATCTAAATAAGCAAAGTCTGAAACAAGAAATCTGCACTCAGGATGACAGGTTTTTTTCCTTAATGATATAGTTCCATAATTGATTTAAACCAACCAACCAAAAAAACCCACCAAAAAAAATCCCCAAAACAAAAACCGAACCAACCCAAAACCAAAAAAACCACAACTCATTTCCATCTCTTTTCCTTTATGCCCATGCAAGCACTTACACAATACCTTGAGCTTCTATATATGCCTTGAAGCTTCTGTCAAGGGATCTAAAAATATGGATGACCCACTTCAAGAACAGTTTAACTGATCCCACACAGATATTTCTTCTTTGGGGTAAAAGTCTGAAAAACTGTGCCAGTTGAAATTGTCCACATATGGAAAAAAAATCATACACTAGAAACAAAGGATCCAAGTTCTGCCTCTGAAGTGACTGTTCTCACCCAAGAAAACTCAGCAACAATAAAGTTAACATCTATCAGTCTCATTTTAAAGCAATTAAAGGAAATAACAAAGAGTTAACGGTTTTACTGCACTGTATGATTAAATTCCACTCAGATGATACGTTACAGAAGTTAAGCTCATCATCTTTAGTTTTCTCCACCTTTGTCTGTGCAATGATAATTACAGCTTCAGCTGCCATGCTTTTCATAGCTGTGGCTGCCTAGAGAGGTTCTGATGCAGCACAATCAGTGAAAGCGACAGTAAGTGTTAAACTGTTAAAATGGACAAAACTACAGGAAAAAAAAAAAACCCGAAAACAACAAGACTACTTTGACAATGGCATATATAAGCATTCGCTTCTAAACTCTCTCTCAAAATAGGCCTTGTGCAAAGTTACAGGTCTCTGGCAAAGCAGCCCTCCTATTGCCCGTATTTCTGCCCTCACACAAGTTTCACTTGGGCTACCTTGGGTTTGCTGCATCATCTGTAGCATTAAGGAGCACAGTTTCAACAGTCAGAAGTTATTCTGGAAGTTAGTAACTTTTAATTCAGAAAACTATTGCCAAGGTTTTTCTTTCTTGAATTTAATTGAAAATGGCTTGTTATAAAACCACATCCAGATCACCTATAGAGGAAGAAATGCCATTGTCTTCAACTACTTAACAGATCTATCATTGTACCTGTTACTTCACAAAACTGCAGTCTATTTCTCATCCCTCATTTTCATTATAAGTCACATCTTAAACTCTTGTTTCTGTACTCAGAAGGCTTCAGTGTTATAGGTGCAACAGAAGTTACTATTTGGACCTAAAATTAAAGCTTGGCAGTTCTGTTGATGCAGGTATAGAAGAGATGTATTTCTATTTATCCAACAGCATTATACATTGTGTTCTATGTTGAACAGAGTGCAATGTGGCTTTATCACCTACTAAACACATATAAAGAAATCCAGTAAATAAGCATTTTAGAGGAAGGAATTAGAAAACACACATAAGGATAGGAAAAAAAAAAAAAAAAAGAAAGGTTTCAAGCAGAAATGTGTTATTGAATTCTGGTTTATGAAGAAATGAAGAAAACAGTAGGTGTACACCCAACAGCTTTATTGGTAGGGGTTGGAAGGGGCCTTTAGAGATCATATAGTCCAACCCCCCCCCCCCCAGCAGGTCCACCTAGATCAGGTCACAATCTAGATGAGACTACTCTACAAACCCAAATGTATGTAAATACACTTCAAACCTCTCCCAATTTTTTTCTTCACTGCACTATATCATGAAAATAACATGCCAAATAAAATGCCATAGAAATATACATTTGAACTATCAAGCAGAGTTGCTTTAATGTAGGAAATGGAAAGTCAACTCTTCTACAAAATAATAAAGTAAAAAAAGCCTAGATATTGCACCGATGACTTAAAAATATGTACTGGTATTCCTGAGGTGTCCTCTGATCTACTTTTCCCCGAAAGACAGGCCACTAGAACAGGGAGACTGCAGCTCAAGAACTAAAAGACGTGTAACACGTGAACCACGTCTGTCTTCCCCACCTCTTTCTCGGGCAGTGTTCGGCTGGGATACAGCCCAACAGCCGAAGGCACGCCACTTGGAGGACTTCGCCAGAGAAAAGCAACCTCACAAAGCCACCCGCGCGGGAAAAGCGCCCGCCCCGCCCCGGGGCACCGCCGCTCGCCATCCCCCGCCTCACCCCGCCCTTACTCGGAGCTCGCAGACAGCGAGGTGGCACACGAGCCGCTCTCGCTGTCGGTGCCCGCACTCTCAACGCCTTCACCCCTCCATGGTTCCATCCCCTCGGCTCGTCCGAACCCCTTCCCGCCGGTCCCCCCGGACGCCATGACACCCACACCCCTCCGCGCCGGAGGGACACGTGACCCGCGTCCGTCCTTCCCATTGGCTGCCCCGGCCCGGCGCCATGGAGACGAGGGGAAGCCTGAAGGCGCTTCCCGGCCGGGGCCTCCGCGCGCGGAACGCGCCCGCAGAGAGAGGCCCCCACCCGCCGCCGCCCGGCCCCGCGCTTCAGGGCATCAGGCTTGGCTAAGGACTAAGTACGGCACGGACTCCTGCCCGCCTCCGAAGGAGTAAATGGTAGTTTTAGTGCAGCGTGTGGCAGAAAGGCCGCCTCCTGCCTCCTTTGGCTGATAACAGCAATCAGAAGTGTCCGACCCCTCCACAGCCTTCCTCGAAACTGCTGACTCTCACTAGTCCCTTTAAAGTCTTTCAGTGGGTCAGTAAGGAACGTATTTATGTAATGGTCTGACATCAAGGTCTCAGTGATAGCCCCATAAAAGAGACAATTGATGAAGCAGTCCTGGGGCGGGCCTCAAAACCTTATAATCAAAAACTGATTTGGAGACAGAAATGTGACATGTACAGTAGTTTTCATCAAGCCAAATGGTTAGCAGAAAACTTCTGTGCTCCGTGTTGCACTCCATTGTCATCATTAAAGGAGTTGTCAGAAACGAAGATAACTTCTATTTGGGTTAGTCAGGAGAGCAGTTAGGTTCAGAAGAGGAGGCAAAGATGCGAGACAGACCCAAACACGATACATGATTTGGCACCTTGAAGTGGTCATTGCAGTCTACAAATGCAAAATCATGCACAGTCGAGATAAAAAAAAAAAAACAAACACAAACCCTGCTCAGCTTTCAGGACTTAAATTATTCACATCCATGAAAAATAAGACCCATGGCAACCCTGCAGGCAACTCGCTGTGTAGCTATGTCAGTAAACCCATGCAGACATGCATGGTGAATAAGGAAAGGGATGAAGAATAATTGTTGGAACATTTTTAATATGTTGGATTTAATCTCTGCTCAGTGGGATATTTGCACAACTTCAGCAGTGAGGTTTTATAGCGCTGGATGTAGGAGTCACAAAATTCTGGTATGAAATTCCTCTGCTTGAAACTGTTTTAGGGAAGCATTCATTACTAAGTCTGATTTCAACTGAATTAACAAAACAGGAATATTTTAGACTCATATCCAAGTTATTAAGGCTTCAACTGGAGTATTTAGAGATACTTATATTAAATTTTGTGGAAATTCTGAAATACCTGTACAAGACTTGATATCACAGGTAAATCAAAGCTGTGAGGATTTTAAGACTACAAAAACCTATCCAAAGGAGGAGGCAGAAATATACCCTACCTACAGGTCCAGGGGGGAAAATTGGCTCAAGTATGTTTTCATTCAGTTTAGGACAGGACATAGTAGATAGCTTACAAGTTTTTTTTCTTTCTGAGCTGGTAACAATCACTTCACACAAAACATATAATCCACACATGGTAGCCAATTCTTTTTTAAAAATAATAATAATTTAAAAAAAAATCAATAAACACCCAGATCTTTGGTTGTTTCCAACTGTCAGAATACAAGATATGTAGCAACTTTTCTATCACTTCCAGAAGAACAGGTAGAAAAAAAATTCTGAAAGTATTTTACTTCCCGAACAATTTACTTCGAGAAAAGAAAATACTCTGCACAAACAGCATTTCCTGAAAAGCCTAATGAGTTATGATTTTCTAAAAGGAATACTGCAGGAGTTATAATTTTAATAGATGTATATGAGATACACTCTCCTGCCCTTCCCAATTCTGCTTGTATTTGCAGGCACTTTTAATACACCAAACATCACACTGAAGACCTTCTGTAGAGAAGCAATAGTCTGTACCAGATGGTCCTGTGTTAGCTATGTTAAATTTCACCAAGTTCAAGAGCTGGTGAATTGTTTCCCGTGGTTTGCTCAATAAGTGAGAAATACAGGCTCTCTAAAAAGCAGGTGGCAGTCATCCTGCTATTTTATAGGGATAACCATATCATGAAGGAAAGGATGATGGAAGATTTCAGGCCACAGAGAGAGGTGGTTGGGAGGCACCTAAGTATATTTTTCTGAAATGAATGTGGATTTTTTGCTGCTGTGGGAGCAATTAAAGATGGCAAGTTGTAATATAACTCACATAGCAGGATTTTATTTTAGTGAAGACATAAAATTCCCACACAATCCCTCTTGAGAGGAAAAACCTCTCCTTTTTTTGTGCTTAAATATTAGGAAAAGACTTGAAATAATTTGACTTCTGGCAGATCCTTTACACTTAATCCAAGCAGCTGGGTTGATGCTGTTCACTATGAAGTCCATAAGCCATTCACGCTAGGTTGCTCACATTAACAAGCAGATTGCAAAAATATGCCACAGGGCATCATTAGCATCAATACTACTGTTTACCCTTACTGGACAACTGGTTAACAAGCATTTAGAAGTGGATAATTAAAAAGCACTCTCTTCTGGCTTAAGGTTGCTCTGATTAGCTGTTCCTGCAAGGAACTAAATCCATGTGTGGAAATTCATTTCAGAACAAGAGCTCCTTGTTACTTTTTTTTTGGCTGAACCTGCTTCAAAAGCTATTGTGCTTCAAAAATATCAGTCTACCTTGATCCACACTGACATTCAGGAGTAGATCACAGTTAAAAGAGGACAGTGTTTAGGACATATCAAGAAATATACCAGTTCTTTCCTAATAAAGAAAATAACTAAGGCATAACTTTTTTTTTGGGTACTGTGGCACAGATACTTATGAACTCCCTACTCCACCTAATGTCCAATGTAAACAAGTAAAATTTTTTTCATCGTTACATGCTGACAGGTAATTTTTTTTTCCAAGCCAATGATGCAGAAATGAGACTGGAGTTAAGAGCCTTTTCCTAGCAGTTAGATGGAAGAGCACAGGGAAACTTGGGATTTATTTTTATGACTGCTCTCACTTGTCATGTTTGGTTTTGTACAGTCAGGCCTAATTTTAGCAATTTTCCTGGGACCCATGATTCACCGATTGGCTAGCATGGGTGAGGAAGGACAGACTGCAGTGCTGTCTCTGGACTAGCTGAACAAACTGGGAGAACTATCTCTACACAGGCAGAATTCTCTGACTGGATCTGATAACTTTTTGGCTCTTACATACAGCATAGGCAATATAAATGGGCCAGAACAACACGGCAAGACAAAGCTCAGGAGACATACCTGGGCTATAGTTGAATCTGGCTTTCTTACACTGGCTATGCATATCAACAACATTTTAACCATCTCTTTGCATTCCTCCTCCCATCCATACTTCAAATTACAGCTCTTCCATTGTCAATAAAGAAGCGAGAAGGCCTAAGTGACTTCTTATTGTTTGGTTTTTTTCGTAGTTTTTTGGTGTGGTTTTTTTTGTATGGTTTTTTTGTTTGTTTGTTTCGCTTTGGTCTTTTTAATTATCACTTTTCTTTCTGCATGTTTTCTAATCAGATAATATCTCCAGGAAGGCTCTATCAACAACTGGACAGATACATATATTACAGATTTAACACAATAAGTTACAAGCAGATAAAACTAAGAGGAGAATATTTTGCAATTTGGTTAACAGTCCTGTTTATTTCTGCTAACACATGCTTTACTCAAATATCTGAAGAAAAATTAACAGAAAATCTGGATTGTTAAAGAGTGACATTCCACACTTTTCTGCTATGCTTTTTTTTTTTTTATTCTTGCAGTGCACAGCATCAACATAAAGGAGACAGAAATATTTTATTCATTTTCAAGATAAGTAATAACAATACAGCTTTCTGCTAGCCTGATAAAAGTCTTTCTTTACCAAGAGACAAAAGACATATTTACTAAGCATCCCGTAGTAAACAAGACTTTGTGATTATGGGGTTTACATAAAACTATATGATTACAAAATCTGTTCACAGCTTTTCTGACATTACTGCATAAAGACCATCCATAGCAAAGCAGCAATCAAATAGTGATATACTATACTGTCATTTTCTTTGGGATATTTACACCTAAACAGACTAAACGGAGAATAAAGGCTACCTTTGTGACCAAAGGAACATTTTGTGAGGCAACACTCCAGTGCCTAAAAACCAGACTGTCTTGACTTTTTAAGCTTTCTCTATCAACATCTCTCTATGCAACTGGATTACAGAATGTATTTTAGAAAAACATAAAACCAACAGAAGAGACATGAAGAATTCAAGAAGACTTAGCTCAGTCCATCTCTTTTGTTTGAAAAAATAAGATTTTTTCCTCCTGTTCTTACTTTGCATTAAATCTACAGTTTTTTTTTTTCCTAGGATCACCTGCTATGCATAGCAGGGCTGTTAAGCACAAAACAAACTCGTTATTTGCAGCCAGTCAACACACAAAAGTTTTGAGGATGGACAGTACCTTATTACACTGAAAGAACACTAATATTAGTAATGCCACAGAGCAGCGTGTTTTTAATACAACTTTGAAAAGGGACATTTTCTGTTAAGTCATTGGCAAATGCATGCACAGAGTTCCAGATAGCAGAGGGTCTCTCTGTAGCATATGGGCACATTTATGGCTTACAAAGTGGCTTCAGAGTGCAGTGAAGAAGCAGACTGATTCCCGTGTGCCCTACTTGCTGCACTCCAGCGTTCACAGGAATGGATTTTAGGTGACTTTTCAGTTTGATGCTTTGAGCTGGAGAGAAGCCGAGTCTATAATGAGTTGTTAATTTCCATAGCAAGAACTGTTTGGAGTTGGCACTGCGGAGAAGCATACTTTTTCTTTCCAGTAGGAAATAATCTATCTGAGAAAACATGTTAGGAAATGAGCACTTGACAGAACAACTGGAGATGAGCATATCTTGGATACTGCTGAATGGGATGGTGTTTGCCTTGTCAAGTTTAAACAGCTTTTGGCTAGCACAAAGAGAAAATGGCATTGAGGGTGGCTTTGAAAGTCGTTTGAAAGCCAGAGTCTTACTGTCAAAATGTTCTTATGCGGGGAGATACCGTGGACAACTGCAGTTAGAGATAGTGAAGGTGAGGGAAAAAAAGCAGCTTCTCTTGTGGTGTGCTTCCAGCACATCCACTTCAGGAATGCCCATCTTAGATTTGTGCGTGAACTAATGCGCTTCCCAACAGGACGGTTCAAAACGCTTACGGAACCGATTCAACGGAGCTTCTCTCTGTCAGCCCCTCTCCTTCCACGCGTGAGAAATCCCGACGCAGACCCTGGGCTGCCGCGCAGTCCCACACGGCTGCAGGGCACCCCTCAGAAGCGCACTAGGCACCCTCCCTCACCGCTTCGCAAGGAAAGAGGGCAACCCGAGGGCGAATCCATGCCCCGCGAGCAGCCGCCCGTTGCCTTCCCTCGCACACCGGGGCAGCCCCACCGCCACTCTGCCCCCTCGGCGACGGGCACGGCAGCTCCCCTGCCCGGGGAGGCGAACAGAGGCAAGGACGCGGCCCCTCTCGCTTCCTGCCTCCACAACCAAGGGCTCCCGCGGCGACCCTCCTCTCCGGGGAACCTGGGGCTCGGCACTGCCCCACGGCGCCTCGCTGCCTGCCCGCGGCTCCTCGATGGGCTGCGGCGACTTCCTCCTGCGAGGGAGGGTCTGGGGCACTTCTCACCCGGCCGCCCGTCCCCCAAAGGCGCCGGAGCCTCTCACGGCTGGGAAAGCAAACTCCAGCCGTGCCCCCTCGCGAAGCCTGCAGCGGGCCGGCGCGCCGTCTCCGCCACTGACCTGTGCAAGAGGACGCTCTGCACCGAGTCCAGGTCCTCCAGGTTCCTGGTGACGGGCCGGGGGATGCTGTACCTGCCCGCCCCGAACATCGCCGTCGCCCGCGGCCCCTTCATCGCCCTCCCCGCCGCCGCCGCCGCCGCCTGCCCCGCGGCATCGGGAACTGCGGACGGCCACGGGCAGGTGGGAGCCCTTCAACTCACCCGCCTCCGCCGCGCCTCCCTCCCGCGCGGTCCTAGAGCCCGCCGGCGCCACGCCGCGGGGCGGGGGGGAGGCGCCTCCCACGCAGCTGAGAACCGCAGCGTGCGCTGGAGGAGCGGTGGCCTCCCGCCGCCTGCCCCGTCGGGGGTTGTCCCACCTCTCCCTGGCCCCTGAGGAGGGCTGTCCCACCTCTCCCTGGCCCCTGAGGAGGGCTGCCTTACGCCCGTGCACTGTGTTGTTTCTGTCAGGATCTAGCGCAAACCCAAAGTTTCGTGTGAACCCAGCGAAATAATTTCTATCTGCAGCCGTGGATATTTTTTTTCCCCCCTAGAGCTGCATCCACCACACCCGTTGTGTGAACATAGGTTTTCCCCCATGTATTTTCCTGTTGGTTAAAATAATGGAATCGTTCAGTTGATTCTGTTTCCTATCAATATGAAAAAAATATCAATTCCACAAAATCTAATCCATTCTTTGTTTCCCTGTTTCACAAAATAGTAACTACAAGCGCTTTCAGATGATAACTGAGTTACAGGACTCCTGACTAGTTTCTCGTGTACGAAATTCTGAGACAGTATACTGAACCAACAGGGATGTGAATGCATGAAAGTGGTGTGACTCATATCTTCACCGGGTTTTATGTCTTAGCCATGAACTCCCATCATTTAGTTTCGCTGCTCATTTACAAAGAGATTAGTTTTCTCTGATGGTGAGAATTTTGGTATGAGTACACAGTGGTTAAAGCTCAGTTTGGAGTGGGTGAATGAAAAATTGCCACAAGTCTGTGGTTGGGATTCTCACTAATACTTAGGTGTCTTAATATTTTTTCCTTTTTAAAATTTTGCTTTCTTTACCAGGTAGAAATTTGAAGAGAAGAACATTCTCCTCTGAACTCCTCTACTGTCAAAGATGTGGGAACGACCATCATCCACTGAGGTAAGCAACAGCAGCAGTTCTCTCTAGGATTATGACCATAAAACCTTGGTCATGGTCGTTAGCACGAGGGCCATGGTGCTAGGGAAGCTGAAGGTATTCTAGGATTTTGGGCCTAAGTAGCAGTGGCTGCAGGAGTTTAGGATGTACAGTATCAGAATAAGCACAATGCTTTCACAGTAGGCACTGAGCATATAACTTGCAATAGCCACAACTTGATTTCAGAAAACTTACAGAAATTGCACGGCATACGCGTCCTCTTTTTTGCTCCAGAAAAACTCTTAGCCACAATCCATGTTGCTAAGGTGAGTGTACCAGCAGGCAATCTGGAGCTTAGAATGTTTAATACACAGATATTCCTGTAAGTATGGATCAGATGGCAATGTCAGATATTTTCCTTCTGTTTGTAGATACAGCTACTTTTGTGTCTTCACAGTGTATCAGCTATGGTAAATGAGCCCTGAGAATGTGGGGAAGAGACAGGGCAGGTCATTTTAAGCTGTATATTCAGTCTTGTCTACATACTGAATTAAAAACAACAACAACAACCTGCAAAGATGAGCTGATGATGCTTTAAGGTAGTATTGATTAATCAAAAAAATTGCTTCCTTTTTGACATAATCAGCCTTCAGCAGCTCAGCATCTGACAGCAGCATGATTAGGCACTGGAGCTGCTAGTACTGTGTGTATTTTCCTCAGGCAAATGAGACGCAAATGTCCCTACACATGCATACTGAGGCTATAAATTTTAGGCTAGAATTTCATGTAGGTCTGAGGCTCCAGCAGCTTAGCTGATCTGCTAGATGCTTATCAGTCCTGTACAATGTGGTCTTCAGAGCAGCACTATGTAACAGCAGCAGAGCAAAAAGCTGCAAAAATTTACTTTGCTTTTTTTTTTTTTTTTTTTTTTTTTACCTCTTAGTACTATTTTTATGGCCTGAGAGAGCAGAGATGTTTAATTTTGTACACAACAGGAGTGTGTTTTCCCAGTCTTCTTAGGATAACACAAACCCACTTCTAGGGCTGGCATTTGATGCTAGAAAACAACAAAACCCCCAAGTATTACCATCAAAATCACAGTACATTGCCAGAAGGCCTTTACAAGATGCTTGTCAGCTATTCTTTGTCCCTGACTTCCTTATCTTTTTTGTTTTTGTTTGCTTGTTTGTTTCTTGCAACTACTGACCTAATGCTGAACTTAACGATAACATCATCTGCTACTAATATGGTACTTCTGTATGAGCTTAAAATGAATGTGAAGATCTTTAATAGAATTGCTTACGACTCAGCAATACTCAAATGTGTAAATAAAAAAAAAGACTGCCTCAAAACGTGTAAAATATTTAAAAAAAAGGTGATTTAAGTTTTGTGTAGCTTATAAAATGGCAGATTTAACAGTACCACATTGCTCATAAACAGGTAAGATAACTAATTTTTAAATAAAATAGGATGTTTTTCTAGGCATGAGTTACAACTTTTACCACATTTAGTGTGCTTATGGATGGCACAAAAAGAGGAAGAGAAATGAAAAAGTGAATCAGTGGATACTTTCAGAGGCATATTATTTTTGCCCTGGATATATTTATATTATGTTAGCCACAAATAAGATTCTTAAGTTAAAAAGAGAAAATTCTGGGATAGCATTAATTCTGTAATGCAACCTCTGCCTTCGACATTTAAAATAATTGTTTCAGCTGAGTCTTACAGATTTAAGTCTCACCAAAATATGAAGTGCCTTTTCATTATATTTTCTGCAAAATTTTAGCACAGGTACAATAGGCCACAGGAAAAGCAATGTCACTGTTCTCTATGAAGTCTATCAGCGCTTGCATTTAACTACATGTAGAGAACATGACATTACAGTGTATTTCCTGAATCCAATGAAATACATGCAACTGGAGAAAGATGAAAAAGTTCTAGCAATGCAGAGAAGCAAAACCATTAGGGAGTGGGGAAAGAGGAAATTTAAACAGGTTAAAAACAGAGCAATGACAACAAAAAAGAATTTTAACAAGCATCTTGCATACAAAGTAATTGTAGTATGCCTGGGTGCTTTGTGGTACTTCTGTGGCTAGTTGAACTGCCTTATGAAAGCCCTTCTGCTTTATTAAAAAACACTTCTGGTGTTTGCGATGTAAAACAAAAAAAAAAAAAAGGAAATTACAAAGTATTATGATATTATGCTTATGACAGAGATCTGTTTCTGAGACTGTAGTGTATTTTTTTTTCTTCAAGAAGCAGCTCTTGATTATGAGACTATTTCCTCTGCTGACGGGATAAGAAGTTTTTGATCCACATTCCCCTTTCTAAAAATCTAAAAGAAGTAGTAAAGATATTTTTGCTTTATTTGAAGACCTTTGACCACTTGGCTAGCAAGTTTTAGCATGCTTTGGGATCAAAGACTAACAGCCTTTTATTGGCTGCATGAGATGGAAATCAGGTTATCATTGCTCCATATCGTCATTGTTATTGTTAGACATGAGATGTTAGCACTCTGGGGATTGTTGAAATCTTTCAGAAGGGGAAAATATTAGATAATTATTAATTAGTCCCTTGCTCTTGGCAACACGTACTTCTTAGTCCAATATCCTGACAGTAGCCAGCTGTGGGACAGGAATAGGTTAAATATGAGGCTTGAATGAAAGTGGGTTGACTGCAGCTCCATCCGAGTAAGACAATAATTGTGACAAGATTGTAGGAATTTAACAGAAACTACAAGTTCTGAGCATATAGGGTTTGGAGGATCTGTCTCTTTTATATCATGCCTGTGACATTTTTTGTCCAGGTGATAATTTTTTTTTTTTATGCTTGGTTATACTTATGACTAAGGGAGACTGCACCTTACTGTACTCAGTTCCCAAAGTAAGGGCAATGGCAAACCATTGTTTGCAGCACAAGGTTACTTTCCCAGCTGTTCTATCCTTCCTCACCTCTTTGCTTGTGAAACTACCTCTGTAACAGAGGCAGCAGAATAGGCACTGAGAATGCACCTTACCAGCTGCCACTCATACTCCATCATATTAACTTAAACCCCCATCTACTTTCATTTACTTTGTTAATAAACTGTGTCAGCTGAGTGTCAAGGTCACATATCAGTCGGATTAAGGTATGGGAACCAAAAGAATAATAAACCAGAGATGACATTTTCTACTCATCTAAAAACACTGAGATTTAACAGCCTACATTACCACAAGGGATGAAAGCCCATCAAGGAAACCAATCAGCACTAAGTTGTTCTGTGTTGTGTTACATTGCCCTTTCTGATAAGTGAATTCATTAACAAATATGTTTCTACCTTTCTTAGAAACTTAAGAAAAAATGCAAAGTTTAGTAAAAAGCAGTGATTTGTGTTAGTGAATATCCTTCTTCAGAATCATGACTCAAAGAGAATGAATATAAACTCTGCCATTACGTTGAGAAACTTTCTTCAAGCCTGTAGTGGTTTATTTCTAGTGTTGCTTGGTCTTCTGTTGATTAACAGTGAATACCAATACCAATTTTGTGGAGTGGCTATTTCTTCTCAGGTAATGGGACAGGCTCTCACTGAAAGGTGCAGGCTGCTACTGCCTGTCTGTTGCCATGTTTAAATGACCAAGGAGTGGGGTTGGTAGGATATTATTGTCAAAGAGATGTTTCCAGGCTCTGCCTCCTTGCCACAAGCAGCCATCAAGATTAAAAGAGGCAGATGCAATACTATACTTTTCACTTCTGACAGGATCAAATATGGACATCCACCTCTGGATTTGCTTTTTATTCTAATTGAAGGTAGATGCATATTAAAAAAAAAAGCCCGAAACACTGAGATTTTAGTATTATTGCATCATGTGTAGTTCCTTCTTTTCTGTTTGTATGGAAAAAGCTGGATTCCCCAAGTTATCCTATTGTCTCACTTGTATTGTATCAGCACTGCATTGCAGAGAGCAGAAGGTTTAGCTCTGCTGTGCTGAGTTTAATGATCAGTACTTCTCAAAGTGCAGGAGCACAAAACACTGCCTGCAGTTGCCATATCATCTGCCTGCAGCTCAGCCTTCTGGCAAGCAGCAAGAGAGAAAATCCAGTTTGTCAAACAAGTTTCCAGTAATTTTGGGATCTCTTCAAAACCAGCCACAAAGGCAATGCTTTTGACAAACTGCTGAAGTCAGCAGTGCAAAAACCCCTGGAAATAAGAATTAATAGTCCACGAGAAAAGCATTAGTCCAAGCAGTAAGTGATAAACTGAAAAGCAGCATAGGATGATGCCACTCATTTTGTATTAGTTCCCCTCTGCAAAGACTTTTCGGTTTACAGGCTAGTGAGAATAAGGTGGCAACATGTGGATGCTTTAAAATAATTTGCTCCACTTTTATTACTTTCTCTAAGACTTTTGTTTTCTTTTGTTTTTTAAATATGAGGAGTCTAAATCTAATTGCAAAAGCTATCCTAAAAATTATTACATTATTGATATATTGCAAAGACTGATGAAACAGAATTAGATTTTGTTATATTGAAGCTGACAAAATTCTTATAAATTTGTCTATAAATATGGTTTGTGACCATCTGGTCTTCTGAGAAATAGATAAGAACCATAAAAAGGGGCAACTTAGGTTTTATGTGAACATCTGGGTGAAGTATAAGAATATCTGGCAAGCAGGCTAAATAAAAAAAATATCCTTGAGCTTTGACCTCAGATTTATTTTCTTAAATAGACTTTAAGGCACTCTCTTTCCCTTTTATCCCCGTTTTCTGGACTTGTCTGAGTTTCTGGAGGCAAAGGCTTTTGTGTTCAGCTAGCTGTGGTGGTTTATCCAGGTGTCCAACAAGTTATAAAATCACTCCCCCTCCTAAACTGGACAGGAGAGAGAGTTTTTGACTTAAGGACAGAGAGATCGCTCAGCAATTAGCATCACGGGCAAAACAGACTCAACTTGGGGAGAAAAAGTTTTGATTTATTAAAGGAACAGTAAGAACAGGGAGATGATAAATCTGAATCTTAAAACACCTCCCTCTATCCCTTCCTCTTCCTGGGACTCTCCCTCCTTCCACCCAGAGGCGCAGGGGATGGGGTTGCCGTCTGTTCATTACAGATGGAGTTGGCCACTGCTTCTTCTCAGTGGGAGGCCTCCTCACACTTCCCACTGCAACACTGTGGGGTCCCTCCCACAGGAGACAGTCCTTCACGCACATCTCCAACATGGGTCCTTCCCACACACAGGCTACAGTTCCTCATGAATTGCTCTGGCATGTGTGCTCCCACAGGGGCAGCTCCTCACACCCTGCCCCAATGTGGGTCATCCATGGAGAGAACAGTCCTTCAGGCACAAACTGCTCCAGCCTGAGTCCCTCACAGGATCACAAGTCCTTACAGCAAACCTATTCTGGAGTGGGCTCCTCTCTCCACACAGACTCTCAGGTCCCATCAGGAACTTGCTCCAGGGTGAGCTTCCTCCTTCAGGCATCCACCCGCTCCGCTGCGGGGTCCTCCATGGGCTGCGAGTGCATCTCTGCTCTATGGTGGTCCTGCCTCACCATGGTCCTCACCACCGGTCACAGGGGAGTCTCCTTTCCAGGGCCTAAGCACCCTCCTCCCCCTCCTTCTCCACTGACCTTGGTTTCTGCAGAGATGTTTTCACATTCTCACTGCCTGTTGCTGCTGCAGTTTAGCAACTGTGCAACAACTTCTTCACCTTCTCCAACATGGGATTCACAGAGGCCTTACCCCAATCACTAATTGGCCAGGCCTGGGTCAGGTGCAGGGTCCATCTTAGAATTGACTGGCCCTACCCCTGTCAGCTACAGGGGAAGCAGATCTGCTACAGGGCAGATCTTTGGTTAAAGAAGCCACGTAGCTCCCTCCACTATCAAAAAACTTGACCCAGGCAAAACCACTACACTAGCTCACTCCTGTCTTTTCTCATCCTTCAAGCAGGAAGTGGGCCTATTTACCTGTCTAAATGGTGGGTGTCAGGAGGTTGGGACATCCCTTTTTTTTCCTATTTTAGCTAGCGGCAGGACAAGGGGTAATGGGGTGAAGCTGGAACACAAAAAGTTCCACTTAAACGTAAGAAAAAACTATGTTACTGTGAGGGTGAGGGAGCACTGGAACAGGCTGCCCAAAGGGGTTGTGGTAGAGTCTCCTTCCTTGGAGGTCTTCTGGACCCACCTGGACACATTCCTATGTGACCTGATCTAGGTGAACCTGCTTCTGCAGGGAGGTTGGACTAGATGATCTCTAAAGGACCCTTCCAACCCTACTATTCTATGATTCAATGATCCAAGGTAAACAGCACAATGTTGTTGCATTATGATTTTGTTTGCAAAAAACTTTCCTTGAATGTTTGTTCTTCATTTATGATTCTGGGTTGGTTTGTTTGTTTTGCTTTTTTTTTTTTTTTTTTTTTTAAATAAGCTCTTTTTCCAAGTCTAGGTTCCAGAGACATGTAAAAATTTTACTTTAATTTGAAGAAAATTGTTCGTATACCTAATTCTACTGTTTTTTTTTTTTAATTCTACATGACAATGTAACATTATTGATACTAAGTAAAAAGGGAAAAATGCACTTTTATTGTTTTCAGATCTCATAATTAAAAAGAAATCTAATGGTTCATGATTTGACTTATGCTAGTTAATATTTGAGGCTGGCACTGCAGTATAGGACACCATAATTGACAGTAACCCATGGCAAAAAATATTCTGTTTTATGTTTGTGTAATAGCAATGTTGAGATTGCATATTAATCTTGTTTAATTCTGAAAGATTGGAAAATTCTGGAACATTGGTTAGAGAGCTTGTCTGTAATTAAAAAATTATTACCAGCAAATATGCATACTTTCTGTGTGCCATCTCACAATCAGCACCAAATAAGCTGAATTTTCTTTCTTGTGTGAGACTCTCAAAAAACATATATAGAATTTTTATGGGTTAAAAAAATTATATAATTAGTTTACATAAGGTTGTAAGGATTATTTTAAAAGCTGCAGGCTTTTAAAATTTTCCTCTCAAGTGTGCTGAGAATTCTCTTCTTCTTACATATATGAATATTCAACATTCATATATGAATATTCAACACCAAAAGAAATCACAATTGACTTACAGTGTAAGAAAATATGTACTTTTCTCACTCATTTAGTTTTAATCACTTTATTGTAGCTGACAGTCTTTTAAAAAAAGCAGAATAGCACCACCTGGTGCTGAGCAAGGTTTTTACGATCAATTCCTATAACTTTTGAGATCATTGCTGTACAGATAAAGTACCGTCTTTCCCAGTCTTGATTTCAGGTCGAATGATTAGGGACATAATGTTATCACTATCTCTGTTATTAATGCTTTGTGGCCTTTTCTTACAAGCACTATTTTTTTTCTCTATGTTTATCTGTTATTTGCCAGTTTTTAGGGACTTTAAACTTGTAGTTCTGGATATGTGTAAAAAGCTATTGATGAAAATCTGATTTATAGACATTTCTTCAACTGGCGTGTAGATATGAGGATGAGAAAAAACTACAGCCAAAAGTGAACTTTACCACTCTTTTTTTCCCCTTTTTCTTTGTTTCTAACTATTTCTGGGCTTCCACATGGTGCTCAGAATTAAAAGCATAATTGAGGTTAAGACGTCATGCTGAAAGGACTTAATATGCTTAAAACTTGTCAAAATCAATAGGATGTTACGTTCATGAGAGTATATTCCCAAGAATTCAATTCCAGAGCATTATGTATTTATTTCTAAGAATTAAAGATAGTGTCTCATTTTTAAGTCATGTTGTTCCTGTTTGATACTTATAGTCCTCATCTGAAGCCCGTGAAAAGTACAGAAAATCTTTTGTTTGTGACATCCCAGCAGGAATTTTTCAATTTCAGCTACACTTTAAAGCTACTTAGAATTATAGCTGAAATTTCAGTCTCTGGCTGCACTGTTGCTCTTAATGCTTTCTGATTCTAAAGACTGCACAGACAATAAAAGGAAACCAACATGTCATCATTAATGAAAAGAAACCCTTTCCCCCAAAGCTTAGCTGCATTGCTCCCGATGCACCTTGCTCTTAAACAGTAATTAATACCACTTGGGAAAAGCATTAAGCCTATTTTTTTTCTTGTTGAAACTATTGAATGCTGAAGCTATTGGGTGACAGGCTGCCATAAAACTTTATATATTGGCAAAAGAGTTAACTGATCTTGACTGTTACTTGCTGAGAAGGACATGGAAGAGCAAGGTGTTTTTCTGTGTTGCAGTTCTCCATTTTTTCCCTCTGGATAGTAACATTATGATTAATTTATCCCATAAAACCAATATGTATAGCATTGCTTGGATTGTGTTACTTTTTAAAGATGACATGTATAATTTTTTATGAAGTAAAAAAAAAATTTTTATAAACCTAATATAATAATACAATAAACACCAATTCATAAAATAAACAATAAACTAGGTAAACTGTTACAAATAATTACAAATTATTTGTGAGTTTATCTGTTTTGATTTTTTTTGTTTTAATGTTATGTGTTTGAAGTATTAAAAACAACAAAACCTGATTTTTTTTTTAGCTTAATGAGGCAGAACTAAACCCCTTTGTGTTCAGAAATTGCGGACCAGGTAGGTAATGTAAAGAGATATTAAGGTCATATATTCATGAGTGCACAGAGCAGAAGGGTAGAGACCTCTCTACTACCACACCAAAAACTTCCAAAATAAGAGCAATACTTTATGAGATACGTGCTTGACCCTAAAAGTGTGATCAAAGCTAGTTGCCTTGAGCACAGTGCTGTGCTATATGTCAGGAGATGTGCTACAGCACATGCTGCTGCATACTAGATACCAGGAAATCAAAGCATTCACAGCTCTCAAATAATTCTTCTTATAAGAAAGAAACAATAAGATTTCTTATAGTTGCTAGGTAGCTTTGTAACCACATTGTATCATATCTTGGCCTGGTTACCTCTTGTTTTCCTGCATCCGTGCTATTTCTCACTGTGCACAGATATAAAAATCAGTATATCACAGAGCTGTGTTGGACAGGAGACTCTCGTTGAGGTAATGCACTTCTAATCAAACTATCATTCACTTTTAGTTTTTTCTGGTATCTGAAATCCCAGCTCTTTGCTTTCCATCTTATCAAGGCACTTTGATCTGACATATTCTACTTGCTCAATTTCTTCTATGTAGCAGATACACTTGGTTGTCTTGATCCAATGCCTAGGATCACACAGCTGAAGGGAGACTGTGTGCTGGAGACCTCAGGAAGATTCCCTTCTTAGCTATAGGTGGTATCATGGCTTCTTTCTCACCATGTGGCTGTAGATACATGACAGTTCTTGTGCAGGTATATCCTGAACACATAGGTTTACGAGTAAACAGGGTCTTCCAGTTCGCAGGAGAAGTTGAGAGGCCTGCTGTTTACTCTTTCAGTTTCGAACACTGAAAGCATTCCACAGCCTGTCTTAATTGAGGACAGTTTTCCTGAATCTTCTATATTTCACGATATGGCTGTATTTATAGTGGATTTGTTTTCAGTATCCACAGAGAGACTTAAAAGTCCAAGTAACTGACCATGCTAACATGTTTTCACTGACAATAAATTTTAATTTGCAAGCAAGAAACACTAGAGGGCATTGAAACTTCTGTGCACAGAAGTGCTCTACTTTAATAGTAGCCTTCTCAATGTGATCAACAAATAAAAGATTACTAACATGATGGGAAAACGTGTGGACCATCACTGTATTAGGGGGGGGGAAAAAACCTTCTGGTGCTTAAATGACAAATACAATGACTGCTTTAGTCAGCAAGCACATGCAGCACACACCAACACAAACCAACATCATATGAAGTTACACATGGATTTATCTAAAAATGGAAGCAAAACAAGATTAGGTGCAGCCATTTTTGGCTGTATACGGTAAAACTGTGTAACTTAGGACTGTCAGCTTTTGGTCTGAGAAACAGAGTAATTTTTTTTCCCACATGAATTGCACAAATTTAGTTCAAAATTTAACAAAAATAGTGATAATTTCACTAGTTTCTGTTTTAAATGAGTTCTAAACTGCAAGTATTCTTTTAGAGAACAGTTAAGACAGGCTGAGTATATGCAGAGAGATGATTTTAGGAGTAATTTAGAAGTCATTTCTCAGTGATAGGAGTAGAATTTGCAAGATAGTTCTTTGATTTTCCTAAACAAAGTGCAGGCTCTTCAGAAACTTCTGTGTGCTGAAGTACACATTGCTGACCTTTCGTGTTGGAAATGATAATGCAGGAAAAATTCCAAGGATGCAAAAAGCTCTTGAGAGACAACTTAGCAGTGGGATACGGCAGAGGAATGTCTTTTTCTTCAGAGAAAGGTTGCTTACTCTTCCTTATTTTTTTATCCATTTTATATTTCTGTAGGGGTCTGTATATGGCAGACTTCAAACAGGATCTTTTTCTTAAAACTGCCAATGCTGCCGCAGTGTCAGGTGTGATGCAAAGTGATGCAAGGAAAGGTAGCCTCCTCCTGCTTCTCTGATTCTTACCAGTTTTGTAAACCTGCACAGAGCTGTGCACCATCACAGGTCAGGGTCCAAAATACTGGTTTACTTGTATGTAATTCTGTGTAATGTACTTGTATGTATTTCTATGTAATTTTAACAAAAAATGATTAAGCCTGGATGTTTTTTTTCCTTCGTAATTTTGTATACTGCTATCCTACCCAGCCCAGGTAGCTATTTAACACCATCTGTCAAAACTAAACTGTTTTTAGGGATTTTAGAGATTTCCATGTAAAAAAGTAATTACTGTTTTTTTATGACTCTGCATTTTCTTTTGGAAAAATCAGAAGAAATCAAGTATACTTGATACAGAACTGCACTAAACAAGAACTGTTGACTCTAAACTAGTCCCAACAATGGCATGTTCCCATTAGAGAATGAAGACACATAGTAGATAGGACTCCTATGAAGTATCTTCTGCAGTAAGGAAACAAGCAGATAGCACTTTTTTTCCAAAGGGGACTAATTCTCTATAGCTATTTTAAAGCTTTTGAGCAAAATCCAATGTAGAACGTAGTATTTGACTTGCATATAAAGTAATGGTGACTAAAATGGTGCTTTAACAAGTAGAAAATAGATCATTTGAAGATTTGAGTTATGTACTATGGCTACAATATAGATGATGATGTCAAAAAACTATGTTTCGTAGAGGAAAAGATAGGGAAATTATTTTTTTCCATCACTGTATTATTGTTTCAGATTCACTTTTGAAAAATCTGACCAAATTAAACATAAAGTGAAATATAACCACTTCTGAGAACACTGATGGCAAGATTGTACTAAACTGTGTATTTATGTAGTAACAAGAAGAATAAAGAACAACTTTTAGCAAGAGAGAACATCAAATATACTTTACCTGTCTGCCCCAGGGCTTACAAAAGTAACAGACATCTTATTGCATCTTTCACAAGTTGTAAATGAAAATTGACAAGGCTTGAAGTCACACAGAAATGTTTTGAAATTACAGAAGATCTGCAGTGGAAGCTTACAAAGTGAAGACCTGACCTCCCATAGTGTTTCCCAGTGCAGCAGCATGATGTATGTGTTTACTAGTTCAGGCTTTTGTGAATATCGTTCTTTTTCAATATGACCGACTGCTGGAGTTGCCACTAGTTACAGTTTTTCACAGAACTATTACACTATGGGATCAAAAAGTGTTTTTGGTTTAAGTCTTGGATGCTGTGGGTTCTGCTTTTTTGCTAGCAGCTGTTAGGATGGGGAATTTAGATGCAGGCAGATGTACTAAAGTCGAACACTGATGAAAGACGCTAAATGAGAGGTCTTCAAGAACTGAAACACAGTACCTGCTCCTTCTGCACCTGAAATATCTTGTGTGTTGTCATTATAATGAGCTTTAAAGCTTGCATTCTTCAACAATTGTTTTTCTGTTTATAGTTAATTGTAGTTAAGATGTGGCGCAGCTTATCAGTGCTTAATTGTTGCCCATTTCTGGCAGTGGTGAATGATACAATCTTTTTTCTAGTTATGACTAATCAGAAAATTATTTTTTCTTTGTTTGGTACTGGGCTTGCCACAGTGATCCACGCATAAATCTGCAACTTTCAGCTTCCAAACAACATACATTTTGATGGCTACTGTACCACTGGAAAACGGGAGACAGTGTAACTGTCATTCAAGGTCGGTTGTGGTAAGGTGAGATGTACCATTGTGCTCTCTGAGCCAGACTGTTGAGGGATTTCTAGCATGCTACTGGCATAGATCAAGTACAACATGGAAAAAGTATTTGTAGCCAGGTTGAAGAGTCAGATGCACAACCAGAGCCTAGCCAAAATGCATTTGCATATAGCCTTTTATCTTGACTTGCTGCTGTGTAACTTGGTTGTAACAGCTTTGTCTTCACTAGAAGATGTCTAGTGAGTTGAACATTCAAGTCATAGTGTACTTAATGCAGATGTAATTATATTTTTAGTAACGCCTCATTTCCTTCTCAGGAGAATCATGAGGCAGTGTCCTTAATGCTGGAACCTGCAAATTATTAATAAACCTTTAATGTGCACAAAATGTCTGCCTGATAATATTTGGTAGTTTACTGAAGAAGAAAACCAGGAAAGGTTCATCAGGAACTTTTTAGATAGAGAAACTACATCAGCGTGTTGCCAAACAGGAAAGCAATATGAAAGCTCTACAGGGTGTTGAAGGAGACTGGCATGATCTCTACAGTGAAAAAACAAAAATCTTCCTCTGTTAATGTGGAATATATAGGAGGAGAACTTAAACTTGTTTGTAATATCTGGTACCTGCTGCACAAACCACTTCAACTTATGTTTAGCTAGAGGTCTCTTAAGCACAAGTGGTTTATATGAAGAAAAATTCAACTGCATTACAGCAGAGCACATATCTTCAATTTAAAACAGCGTGCCAAAATAATACCAATGCATTCAAGAAATATCTGTGAAGGCAGAACTAATGCAGCTCTGTTTTTATTAATGCTCAGTTACGTCAAGATGCATAACAGGCCTTCATGATTATAATAAATCAGTACAAGGTATGCAATAAAAGTCACACTGTAGCTTAGAGTTGTATTTTCTGATTGGTAACTGATGAAGTCATACTATGAATTTACTGGAGACTGCTGGAAGGGTAAGGTGTAATCATATTGTTTAGATTATGCACTAGTTTCCATCTTCCAGTAAACTATAAAGTACACCTATTTTTTTTTTATTGTTATTTTAAACATTTAGAATATTTCTGCTTATATTACACATGGACATGGTACATATTTTTTAAAAAATACTTAAAAAAAAGTAATTAATATATAAACACTTTAAAGCTCACTGATCTTACTGGCTCTGGCACCTTTTATTGTATTGATAAGTACCACAGTGGTGCTATGCATAGTTTTGGATATGTATTTCTTAAAACATCCAGTTTTCCCTTTATCTCACTGAAAACAGCAGCTGGTCAGTGCAATTTAAAAGACATTCTTGGAACTTAGAGAATTTTACTTGATTATCAACTTTAAGGTGTATTATAAAGATAGAAAACTTTGTAATTGATATTTCTTCAGTTATATGGTAAGTAAAATTTTGGAACGTGTGCAAGTTTTTAAAGAGTAGATCAGAAGCTGACTAGAAGAAGGTGTTTACAGAAGAGTTTCTCTGATTTCATCCTAAGTATTGAGGAATGGAGTGAGAGAGCAAGTTCAGGATGTTCCTTTTCCCCCCAAAGTAACAGAAAAATAGCAAGTTACTTTTTGGAATCTTTTTGAGGTGTATTTGTGTCCTGATCACTTTCATTATTCTGCAGGGCAACACAGGCAGCTCTTTCAGCTCTCTTGCCTTCTAGCTGTTAAAGGAATTCTGTAAAAGTTACATAATTATATTTCCAGAGGGAATCCCCATTTGATTTCCTCCACAAGAGGCCAACAGTAACAGCAGGGTGTTACTGACTCAAGGCTGGAAAATGCAGACAATGCTATTTTAGAAAGGACCAAAGAAAAAATTAATATTGTGCAATTTGAAAATAAATTAGAGCAACCATTTAAAACCAGTACTTATTTCATCAATTCTGATGATTTTTAATTTTATAAATCATTGTGCCTCACAGCTTACAGTATGGCTAACCTTTAAATAATATTTCTGTACTTGAAAGTTTTTCTGTTTTTTTCTGAAAAAAAAATTTAAAGTCCCAGCTTGTGCTTTGTTCTCAGTATTAATGTGTTTTATTAAGTACAGGATTTAATGGAGTAAATTCTGCTTAATCTGTAGGTACCACTGAAAACAGCCCCAGCTAGTTACTTTCCCAGAAATCATGGGAACTTTACTCCAGTACTGAGTCTAGGAAAGAGGCCAGGTAACAACTGACTGCAAATTTCTTTGTGTAATGTTATTTAATATGAATTTCCTGGAATTATTTTACACTTCTTATGTTAATGTATATTTTTGCAGTACTTCCCTTAAATGACACTAACAAGTTTCTGATGTGCTTTTTCTATACCATGGGTCATTAAGCAAGATTTGAAACAGCAACTTTCACTGCTCTTGCTTGGACCAGTGGTTTCTGAGCAAAAGAAATCATCATCATCTGCCTGGTAGCAGTGATAAGATGGTGTCCTCTGGAAGAACATAAAACATGTGTCTTTTTTACATAATTATCTAGAATTATCCTAACTCTCCTAAAATAGCTTAACCCTCTTTCTCACCTCTAGATTAATTTAGTTTAGTGAAACAACCTGAAGATACCTTTCTCGCCTACGAGTAAATTAAAAATGAGAAGATTTTTTAAAATGACATTTACTTATTATGAAGAGTCTCCATGGCAGTAGAGTTGGAATGAAAAATGATAAGCATCCTGGAAGAGCAGCATGCTTGTTAGTAGTGAAAATGCCTGCGTAATACTTCTGTTACATGCTGGAGCCTAATCACATCTTATTTAGGATTTGTTTATACAGTTGTCAGAAAAGAACACACCAATCTTGTTTGTACTTCTCTGGAAGCCAAAGGCAAGTGGTTTTTTCAATGGATGCATTAGGAGTACAATCTTGGTAATGGAGTATGCCTAAATTATCAAAAAAGATTTGTGCTACATAAGACACTGATAATAATTTTGCCCAAAGAAAGCAACTGAAATAGTGCTCTTTTTATCTAAGCACCTCAGTTATATCAAATGGTCCATTTCCACAATTTTCAGATCTATAAAACAGGTTATAGGGAAATAAAGCGTTTGCTTGTGTTTTTGCCATTGCTTAGGGCTGCCATATCTGGATACAGTAACTTTTTCCTGTTGGAAATTCTAAGCAGCTTTTGAAGGTCTTTTGTACTTGTCTCACATTTTGTCTATGAGGCCATTAATGCAATTCATTACTCTCTACTATTGATTTACACATGTACAGTAACTTTTGAAACATCACGAACACTTCAGATCTACCTCACAAGCTCAGACCACCTGCTTTATTTCGCATGCACTATTTTGCAGAAACTTCTATATCAGTTCGATAGCTTTCTGTCTTGTGTTTCACTAAGAAGGTCTCTAAAATGAAAAAAACATTTACAATTACTTTCCTAATATGAGTCTCTATTTCACTGTCCATCCCTTTGGCAGTCTCTCTGGTAGTCAAGCTCCACCTACTTTTCTCCCTTATTTCTTCCTTAATCTTTGTTTTCCTTCCATTTCTTTCTGCTATCTGTGATAAAGACAATTTCTTATTGTAACTATTTCATTGTTCAGCAATATTATCATCTCTGATATTCTTCCTCAAGATGTATTTTTGGTGATACCTATTAGACAAACAAAAATGGCTATATTAGAAAAAAGCAAGAAAATAATATTTACAATCATAGACAAAAAGAAGTTTATTCTTTTGAACTACTGAATTGTGGACATTTGGATGATTCTTCTCTCTATCTCCTTCCCTATTTATGTAGTAAAGTAATGCATTGTCTTGAATTGGGTCCAGATGGTAAGACACATGCTTAACTTTGCACATTGTGAGGATTCCTGCTGACTCAGTATACAGCTCAGTGTCTGCCATAATTCTTTATAAAACCAGGATTCCAGAAATAGGGCAATTAGAAATTTTTTAACCCAGCAGCCTTGTATTATACCTAATGCAATTGTGGCTTGACTTCCAAATTGGACAAAATTTGCAATTTATGTTACTCTGATATATGACTTTATTAAGGTCATTATGGTTTATAAATATTATCTGTAGTTGATAGCATTTACTGGTACAAAATTTAAAAAAAGTACAAGCAGCTGGGAAGTTTTGCAGGTACATTTTGTGAGATTCAGCTTTGTCTTTGGACATTCTGTAGAAAGTTAAAACTAAAATACTTTTTTGTATATGGTGAAATGGTGTTTTTCAGAACTCATAAATGGTGCAATGATGGAAGGTTCTTTACTATGATACAACAGGATAGCACTGTTTCTCCTCAGTAAAACTAGGAAACAGTAAGGTATACTTTCTACTGGCTTTACAGCTGAGATATTCTGAACAACTATGTAAAAACCTAATCTACCATCATTGTAAAAGGTAGTAGACTTATCTTTTTAGTCTAATCTAATATTACTGATGCACACAAACTTTAAAAAATGTAGACATGTAGGGTGAGTAGAGACCTCAAGGACATCTGCTGCAATGAGCATCTGGAGATACTGCAGATCTAATCTAAATCACTTCATTGATGCAGACTAGAGTGTACTTAAGCAATCAGATAGATCCTTAGAAATGCAAAAGTTTGCCAAACACAGCAGTTCTCAGACCTCTGTATTTAAGACTTATTTCTTATGCGACTTTTGCCTTGTCTTGCCTTGCCTTCCTCTCTGGTGGCTGACTGCCCATTGGGCTTGTTCATACTGCAGGAGAAAAGCTCGGACTCCAGCTGGGTCATGGGTCCTAGTCAGGGGGTGGCTGGTCTAACCACGTCTGAGTAAGTTAATTACAAATATCTCTTGGTAAATTGCTCCCGAACTTCCTGATGCTGGTGATTTTGGAAGGTTTTTTCCTGATACACAATCGGATTTTCATTTACTTTTGATTGTTTTTTTCCTTGAAGTGAAGTTTCCTGTCTTTCTTACCCTGTTGTCATGGAGAATAGCTGAATGCTGTGTCTTTACAAACACTTTACAGACTGAAAGACCTGTCTTACCCTCACTTTTTTTTCAAGAATAAAGTGAATTTCCCTGATATATCATGTTTTCTGAATGTGTTTCCTTCTTGTTCTCAAAATTATTTCCCCTGTGTTTATATCTTTGCTGCATGACAGTGCCTCAGACTGTGCATGCACTCAGTTGAGGCTTCATCACAGAGCATTTACCTGGCAGTCTAATCTGGGGGAAGTGATCAATTTGCACACATAAATATGTACTGGAACTTCAGTGTTTAATACTTATAATAATTTGGCTTATAGGTCTTTGTAGGAAAAGCAGTCTTGCACAATCTTGCTCCTGTTTGCTGGGCCACATGTAGAAGTCTTCATTTGGGCAAATTTAGTTAATAATTTTGTAGGTATAATGGAAAATGAGACACATTTTTGCAGATTTCCTTCTCAATTTGCTGTCCCTTTAGTTGCTGACTACCATTCTGACTCTTATAAAAAGGTAGTTAAAGAACTGTGAAGATAATAAATGGAACAATACATATATCTACCTATACTTATATGGTTAAGAACAATAAACTCATGGAGTATTCTGAAGGGTGTTTTATATTTGATAAGTCTATTGTTGCTAAAACTATGATGCACATATAGAAAATATATAGAAAATTATTAGATTTGAAATTAATTGTGTTATACAGACTATATTTGGGATATCAGGTCCAATTAATTTGGACATTTAATGTGTGGGATTGGGATCTGTGATTCCATTGTAGATAATTTAATTTGTTTTAACATTCATTTTCATTTTTATATCAAAGAATAATGTGTACACTATTTTAAAACTGGAATGAAATAATTAACTGTAGAAGTTCTCAGATGCATATATACAAATTTCAGTGGGCTGGGGGTTGACGTGCTGGAGAACATCTCTGTAGAGAGAGACCTAGGAGTTCTAGTTGATAACAAACTCAACTTGAGCCAGCACTGTGCCCTCATTGCCAAGAAGGCCAATGGCATTCTGGGATACATCAAGAAGAGTGTGTCCAGCAGGTCGAGGGAGGTTCTGCTCCCCCTCTACTCTGACCTGGTGAGGCCTCATCTGGAATCCTGTGTCCAGTTCTGGGCTCCTCAGCTCAAGAGGGACAGAGAACTGCTGGAGAGAGTCCGGCGCAGGGCCACCAAGATGATCAGAGGACTGGAACATCTTCCTTATGAGGAGAGGCTGTGGGAACTGGGGCTGTTTAGCCTAAAGGAGACTGAGGGGGGACCCATTAATACTTAAATTAAAGTATTTAAAAGTAATTAAAAGGTATATATGTCAAGAGGATGGGGCAGCACTTTTTTTTTCTGTAGTGTCCAGTGGTAGGACAAGGGGTAATGGGTAAAACACAAAAAGTTCCACTTAAACTTAAGGAAAAGCTACTGTAAGGATAAGGGAGCCATGGCACAGGCTGCCCAGAGAGGGTGTGGGATCTCCTCCTCTTGGAGATTTTCAAAACCCTGGACAAGTTCCTGTGTGACTTGATCTAGGTGGACCTGATTTAGCAGGGAAGTTGGACTAGATGATCTTTTGAGGTCCCTTCCAACCCTTAAGATTCTGTGATTATGTGATTCAATGAAGTGGAGGCAGGGTAAGACATTTCCTTCTGACATTGATTTGTGTATCGGGATGTGGACCAGCTAAAGAGAAGGAGAAAGACGTATCTCTTGACTGCACAGCAGTGAGTTCTACAACTGCCATATAAACTGAGAGAGCTGAGGGGGCCCTGGTAGAACTGTGTGAATTTCCACTACTGTGTCAGGTTGGCATGCAAATCCCCTTATCTTCCTGTTTCCTCTAAGTCCACACCTACTGATCCCCTGGAGAATATTGGACAACCTGGACCCACAGTGATTAATGGTGACTGCAGTTGTCTACTCTGTTAGTTATGACGTTTCATTGTTTTAGTAATTCTCAATACATTAAGTATGGACAGATTCATTTTAATTATTTTTTTTTTAATGCTAGAAGACATCTCTGCGTCTTTCAGTCTCTTCTGTATACTGCTACCCTTTTCCCTTCTCTCTTTAACTGGCGTAACAAGCCAAATAATTTGTTTGTTCAAACCATCACTTCTAGCCTTAGGGTGAATATCTCAGGGGATACAAAATCCATCATTTCCCCAGATAATCAGTTAAAGTAATGATTCACAGTTAAAAATCTGTGCCTCTTTTCCAGTTTAAATTTGTCTTCATTCAGCTCCAGCCATTGTCTTTCGGTTTTTTTTTTGTTTGTTTTGTTTTTTTTTTTTTGTTAAACAGAGCTTATCTTTAGTATCTCTCGTGTTTTCTGAAGATAGCAAGTTCTTGGTCTTCATTCATTTATTTGTTTATTTTAAAAGAAACAGTTTGACCTACTTACAGTTGCTCACTCTAAGGCACATTCTCTTCTGTAAAGTCTTAATGTCTGTTACATTACCTTCTCCAGCTTTGCAAATACAATGAAACTACTGCCATCAAAACTATAGGCAGTATTACAGGCCTCATTTCACTCACGTTACATAAAGTGATGACCATTTATTTCTATTCAATCCTTTGCAGTCATAGAACTAAAGGTCATATTAATTCTGTTAGCCATAGCTTGACAGCAGAAGGAATCAAGCATTCCCTCTATTCTGACTCTATGTCCTTTTCAGTCATTACTCTGCAGGATGCAGATTTTATTTTATAAATATTTTTTATTTTATAAATAAAATCTGCATTCTTTACTCCTGGTTGTGACTCTAAATTTGGCAATGGTAAAATAAAGTTTTAATGACCCAGATCATTTCACATCACTTCCTCCGTTGCACATCTGACACAGTCGTGGATTCCGTACATTTTATCAACTGTAATTTTATATTTACTTCCAGATCATTGATAAAAGTGTTGAATACCAATAATCTTATTACCAATGCAAGGAAAATCCAATCAGATACAGTCTTACTGAATGAAGACTTCTAATGGATATCTACTGTGATATCTATGAATAAACAGTTTTCTAAGATAGTTAACATGTGCTTTGCTAATATTTTAAAGAATCATTCTTTCAATTATAGCAGAAAAATCTATACATATTGACATTTAGTTTATAATGTGGTCCAAAGCCAAATAGAAACCAATGAAAGTTTCTTTATTGAACTATTCTTTAGACCTTGCAATTTGAACAAATTGAGTCTGCTGACAACTTTTCATTTAAGTTTTTAGTTTGTTCTTAGGAACAGCTTAACCCATCTTGATTAACTAGAATGGGAAGAAACTTTAAAGAAAAAAAAAATTCCTATGGATTAGCCTCTACAGGGCATGTGTAGAAACAGAACATCCAGGTTTGCAAAACAACTGGAAATCCTTTTAACTTTTGAGCTTAAAAGTTTTCATCAGAATGCAAGAAAAAACTGATGAAAAAACTGGTGATACACTCACCATCACCAGTAGATTGAAAAAGTCAATTTCATAGGAGTCACAGAATGGCAGGGGTTGGAAGGGACCTTTAGAGATCTAGTCTAACCTCCCTGCATAGCAGATTCACCTAGATCAAGTGCCACAGGAACATGTCCAGATGGGTCTTGAAGACCTCCAAGGCAGGAGACTCCACAACCCCTCTGGGCAGCCTGTTCCAGGGCTCTGTCACCCTCACAGTAAAATAGTTTTTTCTTACGTTTAAGTGGAACTTTTTGTGTTCCAGCTTCATCCCATTACCCCTTGTCCTGTTGCTAGCTACCATTGAAAAAAGGGAATTGATTTATTACAGCCCAAATTTTATTTTGGGATGTTTCACATCCTGTACTGTGTGTACTTTGGGTTGTGTCAGCATGTCTGCAGGCACTGAACTTGGTTCTTTAAGGGACAAATACAGTTTTCAATTTTTACAAGTTCAGAGATTAATTTTCATGATGTAGTAAACATAATGGGTGCATTAAAAAATATGTACAGCATTTGATTACATAAGCATTTAGATCTCCCCAGTGCTCCTATCAGATGTGGGGAGCTGTCAGCATGCAATGGCATCCTGTAACTTTTCAAAGTTATTTAATGAAAAAAAACTGAATCAGAACATCAGAGCGTTTTATGGATTTTTATTATTTGGAGATGCTCATAATGGCTTGTTATTGAAAAACTACATGCCATATTCCAGCTATGCTCTCCAGAGATCTGGAACAAGAATTCCCCTTGCCAACTTTTAGTTATATTTCTCTAACTGCTAGTGCTTTTGTTTAAGATTACTCATCTAGCCATTACCTTTTGCAGTTTTTTGTATTACATGCAACAGTTGCAAATGCTTTAATTTTATACTTTATTATTCAGTGAAGCTCTCCAGCTGGCTGGATTCCTCCTGTGTAAACATTCTGCCACTTTTGTTTAGGAGATATATCAGCATGTGCAAGGCAATGGCCAATGAAATCTCCATTATCTCTGTTTGACAGGGAATGCTTTGAAAGGCTGTGTATTTTTAATGAGTAGGAAAAATCAAAGACAGAAGAGCATCTTGGGCTTTTATACATAAAAGTAGGGCATATTTATTGACTCATTAATACTAAATGTCAGATTTCTGTGTTGACAGTTGACAGTCTCAAGTGTTCCATCAACTACAGGGAGTATTAAATATAGAAGAAGCAGCTCAGTATAAACGGAGGGGCCATTTTTCTATCAGGATAGCGTGTGAGTTTATTAAGTTAATTTATTGACAGTGAAACTCAAGACACAAAACCTCAGATGAAATTCCAGGCTATAATTCATAATTTTATAGCTTTCTATTCTAGATTATTCCTTCCTCCCCAAACCTTGAACATATTTCTTTCCACACACACACACACAAAAAAAAAGTTATCTTCTTTTTTTCTTTCTTTTGAGCCTTTTCTAGGCTTGGTATTGATTTTATTTCTTAACCTTACTTCCCTTGCAGAGTTTTTAACATCTCATCTCCCTCCATTCTGTTCCTTTCTTGTACTGTACTACTGACACATATTCATTCCTTGTTGTTGTCCTAACAGTATTTGCTCTTCCCATTTATCATATTATTTTTCATTAGAGCTCCTCTTTCTTGCACATTAAAATGACTCTTTACAGTACCAGGCTATTAACATGTCCTATGAAATGTTTTGGTCTGTGTTCAACCTAATTGTCCACGGCTCAGTATTTTACAGTGTTTCTTTTCACTTTAAATGACCACAGGAATAAAAATATCCTCAGCTTTCTTTGCTTGAGCACTTAATCTCTGTATAGAACACACAGTTGGAAAATATTTTCTGTATCTTATCCTCATTTCTCTTCTTTGATTTCAAAAGATGAAGGACTCAGTGAGGGTTGCTACTATCCAGATTTATTAACAAAAGAAACAGTATTTCACTACATTTGTATGTGAGGTGATTTAGAAGTGTATCAATATCTATACAGTCAATGCAGCCGTATGTCTTATCGTAACATTTCTCTTGTCTGTCTTTGCCAGCCTCTACCACATGCTGTTCTCACTTGTTACCTCTCATCTTCCATCTCCAATCTGACTCAAGGGGTTGATGACCTGTTGCGTTTGGTTAGTGTGTGGCAATTCAGCTTCCTACGGTTTAATACAGTTAGGCACTATTACATAAACCAAAGAATAATAATTCCATTGACCCGATTTATTGTGTCCTGCATCAACCTAAACTATTTTTCCTTGATGTTTACAGTGTCTAATATGGGTGCATAGACATCTGTCCAAACTATAATACTATTTTTGATATGTTTTTTAAAAAAATGGATCTTTCCTAGTAATGTTCCTTGTAGTCCAGTATCCTTAGTTCTCAATTTGTCTGACAATTTTTATGACAGAACTGTTATGAAAGCAGCTCCAAGAGGTATGGTTATTAAGTATGTAAAAGAAAAACCTTGTCACAATTGTATTATTAGAGAAATAAAGTCTGTGTATTTGTTTTCCAAACTATATGTGAGCTCTTTTGGCTCCACTGGGATATCAGATCTAATTCTTTATGTATACAGAAAGGCTGATCATGCCTGAATTTAAATTATATAAATAAGCCTAATTTCCTGGTAAACAAGGGAGAAAAAACACATTAGCTCACAAATTTCTAGGCTCCCAGACTGTTTGGGTTGGATGATTTTCTGGACATTCCTAAACTGACCACAGAGAGCTATTGGATTTGTATATTATAGAGCAATGGGACCTTAAATAGCTTTTAAGATGCAAGTTGTTCCTAATTAGAATTGATCATACTTTCTGATTCTGGAATGTTTAAGTTTGAACTGGGACAAGACAGTATTAAGAGGATATGTGAAGAAGAGATTTACATGGTAACTACTATGCTGGTACAGGTGTTGGCAGACATGGAGGACAAGAGGTGAAGACCCTGTATTCTCCAATGCACAAAAACCAGTCACAATCTAGCCTGCTACAAACAGGCCAGAATGAAAATATTCTGTATGAAGAAATAGTGAATTAAAAACTTCAGTGCTGTGACTTATTCCATTGGTAAGTATTTTTGCTCCATCAATTTCAGTCCACAAAATGTGAGGACTTAATGAGAATTTACTAGGATAAAAATGCTGACAACTTATTAGAACAACAGCAATTAACAGTCTGTTTAATACTCTTTACCAAAGGCTCCAGGAAAATCTATCCTGCAGCTGACCCTATGATGTCAGCAGCCAGCCCATGTGTTTACGGGTATGCAGCTGTAACACTTATTTGATCACAGGCCAGGCCTGCTGATTACTGAATGTCAAAGAAAACAAGAAAAACTGAGCAGATAACACAAAATTGTGCAGAGGAGGGATTGTTGCTAGGAGAGTTCAAAAAGAATATTTTGGATGTGAGTCAAGAAAAAGTTGAGACTATTTGGAAAAGAGTGTAAGACCAAAGGATATGCCAGTGAAAAGGTCAAAAAGGAAGTTTAAGGAAAAATCAACTTATCTTAGATATTTGAGAGCCTTGAATTAACATTAAGGTTTGATATTGTTGCAAAGAACCAGCAGCTTTCCCAACCAAATCCTATCAGGCTATTGTGTTTACACACGGTATGACTAACAAATTCTGAAGTCCTTGCTCAGATATAGCAAGTCTTGAATAAAACCTGTGCTGGGTCCTACAAGGTTCTTCCTCCTGAGCTCCATCAGAACAGTAAGATAGATGTAACTATATCTTAAATGTAATATTTGTGATATCCTATACTCTAATGCACCGATTATTTACATTTATGTAAATAACTCTTATGTTAGTTATACAGTTCTTTTAAAGAAAGCTACAGTCAAGATGACCTCTTCATAAAGGACAAAATTTTAAAATAAAATTATGCTTTCATTAGGCATTTTAAAATTCTTCCAAGTGGTCAAGAACCCCTTTTAACACAGACTACTTCCTTCCTGTTTTTCATAAACACATGTCTGCATGTTTTGTTACAATATGCAGAAATCTAGACTAGCAGTGATCTAGCCACGCTGAACTTGACCTCCTGAGAAGCAAATTTAAAAGCTCTTTTTTTTCTCCATGCAATAACCAATAGATTGTGTTGACACCCAGAAAGAAAGGTATCATAACTTGCTGGGCTTTAAATACCAAGCTACATTCATGACGGGTGATGGCAACACTGGACATTTTTGGTTAACTTCCTGAAGACAATGCATTCACTCAGAATAGCCCTGGTCATTCAAAGTTCTTTTCAGTTCTCTTTGAAAAAGATTTCCAGCACACATCTTAATTTTATTATACAATGATGCATAAAAATCTGTCAAACACATCTAAAAAAACAACAAAGGAAATTCCTTTAAAGAGACTCTGTCTATCCTCAGATCGATTCAACAAGTTTAAAGAAGGTTTTTTTTTTTTTTTTTAAAAAAAGTATACCTCTAAAATGGTGCTCACTTTAAAATGTCAACTGCTGTAACTCATTATCTCCTTCACAGTTGCAAGCCTTGGGGCTTGTTCTTCCACCAGTTAAGTAACAGTGTACCATGCCCTTGTGGAGAAAATGGAATCAGAGTTTTTCATCTTTTCCTCATTCAAGTATTTCCTCAGCAAGTGCAGAGTGACAATGCTGTTACTACATGTTGCCAAGAGGAAAGGCCTACATTTGAGCTTGGCCTGATTTGACATTGCAGACACCA
>WBNH01000535.1:66146-141663 GCA_013401255.1 Urocolius indicus
TCTGTATTTGACCCTGAATTCTCTGTCTCCCAAGATCATGCCCCATGGCAGTCTTATACTTCTGTGAAAGTTAAGGATGGTTTGATTAGTTCTTCTGGACAGAAGGCAACAACAGTAGAAGTTTTCTGATAAATTGAGTTAAACAGAGCTTTAAATTAATTTAACAGAATAAAATGTCTTGAATGTTGTGCAAACATTGCAATGAACTGTGAACAGCCTCCAGTGTCTTGTTTCTAAGGTTCAGATGAATTCTTTGTGTATTTTAATATTTGTTTGTTCTAAAAACATATAAATCTGCCTCAAGCAGACTAGTAAGAGACAAGCTGACATATTCAATTCCATAAGGGATTCTGAACATGCAGCTGAAAAGCAACTATTGTAAATCAGCAATCCTATTTCAGACTCAGAAAAGATGAGAGACTCTAAGGCATTCTCTTTACCAACTTTTATGACTATTTGAATTGCAACAAGGGAAAAAACCCAGGTTTATTTCTTTGAGTGGAGAAATTCCTTTTAAAAATTACAACAAAGCAGAAGTGAGTGTCTTTTATATGAAAGACAATTTGCATCTTTCTTGCAGCACACAGAAAAGTCAGTAACAGTGCCATTTTGGTTTGAAATGCATCAAATGTAAGAATAGCAACTTTCACTTTTTTTAAAAAAAGAAAAAGCATTATAAAGTTACAGAAATAATTACGGTGAAAAACACATTTAACAAGTTTTCATTAGAATTTGCCTTCTTAACATATATATTTGCTTCATATCTTAATAATACATCTTAAAACTCACCCTCAGCTGTGTGTCACCAGTGGTTCTGAATGCGATAAAGAACACCAGCACTTCACAGCTGCCTCACCAAAGTTACTGCCTCCCTTTCTGCTGATTCCATTAGCCCAGCCTGGTCCATTTGCTTTTTTAACAGCCATGCTATTTTTTTTTCAACAGAGTGCGTTAAATGCTCTTTTTTGAACACCAGTGGCTTCACTGAGATTGCATGTGTGTAACTGAGAGGTGAAGATGGTCTTTTGTTATTATGATACTAAGAAAAATTATCTGGGAGAACAAATATTTTTGAGGCTTTTTCTGTAATGTATGTATGTATGATTGTCTCCTTTGTGTGTGTGCTGTCATGCAGCATTTTAATTTTTTTGAACAGGTCTCCTATAAGAAGCTTAATTTAATTCTGAATCTAGTTTTGCTTCACAGAACATAGAGGATCCTGGAGTGCTAGTATAACTCAGCTTATGTTGTACCTGTGTATACCAGGCAGTCTGCACAATTCTTACGTACACATGTGATAACCAGCAACACATCCAGAAAGTTGCAGGAGGAATGAATGTGAAGCTTTAGAGTGATTCATTTAAAACTAAAAAAAGTAAAGGTATATTTTAGTGAGAATTTGCTGTTTGCCTCAGGGCTGTAATTTCCCCGTTGCCAAAGCAATGCCAAAACAAGTACAGATATTTGTAATGGTGAAAATGAGAATATGGTGTCTTAAATCAAATTGAAATAGACATTCAGAAGAAAACTTGTTTTGTAGGAGCAAATCACACACACCTTCAAAGAATTATCATCATCAGCTAATTATTGTAACAGTATATCTTATCACAGAATCTCAAGGCCTGGAAGGGACCTCAAAAGATCATCTAGTTCAACCCCCCTGCCAGAGCAGGACCACCTAGAGTAGGTCCCCCAGGAACTCATCCAGCTCGGTTTTGAATGCCTCCAGAGAAGGAGATTCCACAATCCATCTGTGCAGCCTGTTCCAGTGCTCTGTCAGCCTCACAGTGAAGAAATTCTTCCTTGTATTTCTTTGGAACCTCTTATGTTCCAGCTTATACCCATTGTCCCTTGTCCTATCATTGGAACAGCTTGGCTCCATCCTCCTGACACCCCCCTTTATGTATTTGTAAACATTAATGAAGTCACCCCTCAGTCTCCTCTTCTCCAAGCTAACGAGCCCCAGCTCCATCAGTCTTTCATCATAAGGGAAATGCTCCACTCCCTTCATCGTCTTTGAGGCCCTGTGCTGAACTCTATCCAGCACCTCCCCGTCCTTGAACTGAGGGGCCGAGAAGTGGATACAATATTCCAGATGCGGTCTCATGAGGGCAGAGTAGAGAGGGAGAAGAATCTGTCAGGATTTACTGCCCACACTCCTTGTAATACACCCCAGGATTTAATCTTGTCTGGCACAAACATGAGATATAATTTCAGAGATGATCAGAAGAGTGCAGTAAATGATTTTATTATCTCCAACGTAAATCTTAGGTTTTTTTTTTCATGCTGTTTGCAAGTTTCTTTCCTAGTCCTTGACACACACTGGTCTTAGTTTGTGGCATGATTTCCAGTGAAGATTTTAAGATAATACATGAGATAATTTTTTTTTTCCCCCAACTAATCATATTTAAGATATGAAAACTAAAGTAGACTGAGATACGTAGAAAGAAATTCTGAGTGGTGCTTATTTATTATTTTTTTCATGCTACTGTCTTCCTAGGGAAGAGAAAGATGGACTGAAATGCTACACTGAATATAGTCTGAGATGCAATATGAAGCATCACCCAACTCATGTGTTCCCATACTGCACACTTTCCCTTGTCTTCTCTTGCTATTAGCAGGAGGCATAGATATGGAGAGTACTTGAAGGTGATGGCCTAGCTCATCAATATTTAGAGCTATGTAAACTGCCTTTAATTGAAAGCAGAAATGCACTTCAATGCCATGCTCATAGTGTATGTATTGGAGCAAAAAGTGAAGGCACGAGCACTGTAAACCAGACGACTGGAACCAAACTGTGCCCTAAGACTAGAATAGAAAGAGGTACAGTGTGAGAAAACAGACATCTGCAGGCTTCTTACATAAACATCCTTAGTTATTACTCATTTGTTGACTGGTATTCCCTCATGATTTTATAATTTTATTTGTATCTCACAGAGGAAGACTGTTGTCTAGAAGAACTTTTTGATATAAAGATTGTGCTTAACTTACTAAAACTAATTTATATGCATAATGTGGTAGTGGGATGGACTTTAGCCATGTTATCTTTGAACATTTCATTCCTTAAAGGACTGAAAAAGTTATTTAGCTTTCTGACCAGTTATTGGAAAAATACTATAATTTGCAATAGAAGTTGAGTTAGCTAAACTTGTAGGAAGAATAAAATATTGACTCTATTATATAAGTACTGATAAGAAAAAGGAAGTCAAATGGCTAAATTAAAAGATAAAATTCAAAGATCCAGACAGGCAAAACAATGAGAACATAGTTTTCATTGGACAGTGTTTGGGACTATATGTCTTTCCAATAATGAACACAGTTTTCTTTGAATTTCAGCCTTTGAAGAAATACATTTATTTGATAGTGATTTGTACAGTGAAACTAAGAAAGAAATGGAGTAATTGCACTACTTACAATCTGAAGTGATTTTGATGTGGGGTTTTTATTTGGAGGCTGGAAATTAATATTTCAGTTAAAATTTCTTTGTTGACCTCATCTGTGACTTGAGTATATCAAGTAAAATGCACATGTGACACTGTTAATACTCTTAAATTTTACATTACTGAGTGGGACTTCTGACTGTCAGTAGCCACCTGACAGGATAGGGATGAATTCAGTTTGGAAATGGAGTCTGCCTTTGTCTTCATGACTTAAAAAAATTAGGAAATATCTATCCTTAGAATAATTACAGAGTCATAGGAAACGAAGAGGTACAGAAGAATTTATGTGCTTCTATTTTTTTTATCTTGGATGTTGTATCAGAAATAGCTATATAATATTACATAAATATTATAAATGTATTTTATGTCTATATAGTATTTTCAAAGCTGGTGCTAGCAGAACTAAAAAAAAGGACTTCTGTTATTAAAACTACATTGTGATATGATAGTATAGACTACCTTAAGTAACTAACCTTTGCCTGTATTCCTCATGAATGAGAGTTTTTATATCCTTATACAATGCAGTAGGAAAGTCTTTTCTGATTTGAAGGTAGGAAAGTTGCCCAAGCACTGTTTGTGTGTGCCCAGATCAGCAACCATATGTGTAAAGAACAGTGAGCATTGTACGTGATTCTGTTCAGATGTTCATTATGATTTTCTTAATAATTAGTTATAATTATTTATTTAATTATTTTTTGTTTTTGTTGAGGATTTTACAGTATAGGGCTAAGCCTTGTGAAATTGGGCAGAAGCATAAAGCTGGAAAGGCAGCAGTGTTATAAAAAGCTGTTAGGTTTGGCAAAAGAGGAAAAGACTGTAAAAGGTCATGCTCCTTAAGTCCTGCCATTGCTTAGATTCATCAAGAGCATTTTCTGATTCATAGTGTAAAGTGTTATAGGAAAGTCCATGGGCTAAATATAGATTATTCTACTCATACAAAACCATCAGTAAGACTCATTGCAGTATGTGCTAACTTGACTGATTGAATACTGGAAATGGACAGAGATTAACACTGTTTTCTCCTAGCATCTTGTTTAGTCTGCTTTAGAACTGGTGATCAGACATTGCATGACAATTTTGTGAAGTCTTTTGTCTCGCTTATTGACTGAAATAGAGATTGGGCTTTCTAGCTAGCTAGCAGGTTTTTTAAGAATGAGTGGGTTGACAGAGTTTGGAGTCAGAGGAAGGGATACAATTGTTTGCCCTTATGCTTTGCTTTTGTTGTATTTCTCTGCCCATACTCATTCTTTGCCTAATACTATCTTGTCTACAAGATGAATGGTACTTTACAGCTCACTTTGATATACTTCTTCAATAACAGGACTTGTTACTTCCACATATCCCTGTGTCAAACCAGGTGGTCCTACACTGGATATTTGGGTGACAGCATCCTGCTTCCCAGCTGTGATAATAAATAAGGGGCATAAGATCTGGAACTTGTAAACTCTTTTATTTTGGAAGCTTCTGACCAACATCTGGATAAAATTATTCAAAAGCATATTCCTCTAAATGAAATATTTTAGTGTAAACAATGGTATGTGCCATGAGAACTGATACATTTATATTAGCCAGATACGCTGATTAACAGCATCAACATGAAAATGAAACTATCTCACTTCATCAATTTGTTTGTTTGATATTTGTGCAAGGGCTAAACTCACTATAAATTACTAAATTATGCCCATAATTAGTACCTCATTCTTGTGCGGATATTCTAATCAGATTGAGATTCTTTTTTTTTTTTTTTTTTTTGTACTTTAGTAAAACAGAATACAGTAAAACAATGAGTCAGATACCTAAGTGTAGGTACATAGTGTTATTTTAGGTGCTTTGAGATATCCCATCTGGTTTCCAGCTGTTGCTATAGAAGGATGTCTCTTCCAGCTCTTCTGTTTGTCATGTATCAGACCTAGCCAGGCAAAAGTCCTGGATGCCCTAGGGTATCCAAAATTCCATTGGTTGCCACTCTTTGGGCACATTGATTATTCCAGTGTCTCTTGCTGGTGCTGCTGATTAATGACTAAATGTGTAAGAAAAGATATTTTTTGCTAGCTGAGCTTCCTACTATGATTGGACAGTTTAATCCTAAATACAGTGTGCATGGCTTTGGCAGCATGTCTGGGCAAGAACCTAAAGCATTTCTACATATTTTCAGACGCGCTGTGAAGCTGACTTGGCCCAGTTGAAATAAACTGATAAATTTTTAATGATTGAATCTGAGAAATGCTTTAAATTAAAGTTCCATTTATAAATAGCCTTTTAATATCTGTTACATGGTTGCCAGATGGAGTCATATTCTTTTATAACTTATCATATATGCGTTATTACGTTGAATTCTCAGTGATTGTGATGCAAGAACTGAACTATAAATAGGATGTAATCCAAGCAAATATTTTTCAAATATGCCTGTTTTATACCTCTTTTAGATTATGCAAAGTCTGAATTATTTCTGTAATATTAGAAGTTTGGATATAAAAAGGCTTCATCATTATGTCTTGAAATGGAAGCAGAAACCTAATTTCCATGCACTATTTCTTCTAAGGAGTTTTATGAAAGGGTCATTTTGATAATTGTGATTAACCTTTTAATGTAGCCTGAAGATTTCCATTTTTATTGATAATTTTAAAGATAAGGTGTATATATCTGTACTTCTGCTTGTTGTCACACTTTCAGATCTGTCTGGTGTGATGGAAAAAATGTTCATTAAGAATTCATGGATTGGTCTTAAAGTTAGAGATTTTTAGTGATCAAATCTTGCTTAAATTGTTAAATGCACCTGATACCTTGCCTGTTTATGAATGATTTCCTTATGAAAATCCTGTAGATATTTTCATCACTGCCACTGAATGAAAGCTGAGTGACTGCCTCTTGTACTTTGTCTTTCTAATGAAGTGACTGTGTTGCAGTTTACTCTGGTTTTCATTAGATTTAGTTTTTTCTCATAACAGAAAAATCTCTTTTGGGGGTTAATATTAGACTGCTTTTATCTTTGCCCTTTTGTTGAGGTAGCGCTTAAAGCTATGTCACCAACAAAGTCTAGATTTTCACAACTACTGTTGCTTTAGAATGGAATGCATATATCATATGTCTGTATTTTCTAATATTGAAATTAATGACAATACCAAACATGATAGCTTGGAGAATACATTGTTATTTAATATCAATCTATATGATTAACCATTCTTTCAAGCCTGTGTTTAACCATGCAAGGTCTACTGTAATGATGTCAGTAATTTTTGTCAGAATATGAGAACAATTCAAGATGTTCTACAGTGGTTTGTGATAGAAGCTCTCCATGTGCTGGGGAAATCTATGAAATTTGTGCTGAGTGGTAAATGGTATTTGATGCTCGCTTTGATGATTATACTTAGGGTAAAAATCTGGCCAACACATGAAATGCAGCTTGTTCTTGCTTTATTTCAGCTCTAAAAAAAGAAGAAAAAAAAAGTACTTGAAATTATTTAAATATGTCCACAGTTGTGCTCACCTCAACCACAGTTATACTAAGTAACACTCACGTAAGACACTTTTTTTGTTATCTGAAGTATTGTTATTTTAAAGATGTTTCTTGGTCCCATATCACTCCCCCACTGCCTTCACTTTCACAGATTTCAATTGTTTGTAGGTCTTCCAGTCCTCACTTTGTGATGTGACATGTTTAATGTTTCATTCTGGGAATGTAATTTCTTTGTTGAAGTGTCCTGTGATGCTACTTGAGTTAGTCCTCAGAAAGTGACACTTTTTGTTTTTTCTCTCTGTTAAAGGTTTATTTCTGTTTATCCTTGACAACCCGTCCAGATAGTGTAAAGTGGCTAACTGAGACCTTGTTGATCTCATAAAGTGATTTACTATTACTTCTTTCAACAACCACTTCAACTTCTTTGGCAATGCTATCCACATACTTCCTCTTGCCTTTTTGCCTCCATCTTTTACTGCCCTGTCCTTTCTTTTATACAGATTTTTTTCTCTGCTTTTTATTCAGGAAGAAAGCCATCTCCAAAAGTGTTTTTGAAGTGCTGATGCTTTGGCATGCTTCCTTTCTTTAACATAGCTCCACATAGCATCTCTTAGCAGGTCTGTATGTTTATTTGTCTGGGAGCCAGCTGCATGCCTGTGATACTGCCACACAAAAGAGACAATATATTCATGATACCTTCTTGTGTGATGGACTGAGGTTATATAATATCTGAAATTTGCTCCTCAGTTTAACGTGAAATTGCTGCTCTCATGCTTTTTATTTCAGCTTTTTGATAGTGCTTTTTTGGCAGAATGGCTTTTCACTGGTTATGAATCCTAAAAGGAGGAACCTTTTTTTTCCCAGTCTTTTCTCACTCCGATTCTAAGACTGGCTAAGACTGGCACTCGACTTCATCGTCCATGTCCAGACCCTTTATTCAAAATTAGGTTAAAAAATGCCAAGAATTTTGCAATGAAAATATAATTTATTAACTTTTTAAATGAAAATTATTGCACTGAAAGTGTAGCCCACACTCTTTTTTTTGTGTGCCCACAAAAGGCTGTGGCAGATAATATTTAGCAGAAAACTGGCAGTGCTTTTGTGATCATGAGTGTTGCTATTGTTTGTTTAATTGAAATTAAGATGACTGCATCCTGAGAATTTGTTCTACAAGCCAAGGGACAAAAAAGCCATTTTATTAAGTTTTAGGCAAATTGTTTGTCTAGTACAAAATATAAAGTCTTGAAGAGAGGAGGACGCAACCTGGTGCTTGCCCTTGCTACGGCAAATGTTCTGTGGGATAAGGATGCATGGAGCTTGCAGGGAAAAGACCTGGGATTCTTTTCTACATCAAAACCTGGCAAAATGCCTATAGCCCACCAGTTTGAGTTAGTGCATTTTTACTTCGAGTTTCTTTTAGAGATAGAATGAGACTTCAGGGATGTGGAGAGACATTCACCTGGGACATTGTTTTTCCGTGTTTTCTTAAAAGGCTATTACTTGTCTGATAGCTACACTCTAGTTCACAGAGATTAAAACTCACTTTTGTACTTAGCTTTATGCTTGTTAGTCCCACTATCATACGCACTCTAAGTAAAACATTACTACAGAGAATCCTTACATGTTATGGCAATTTCAGTGTACAATACTAAAGATTAAAAATGAGCAATCTATATATCATCATCATAAAAAAAGTTTCCTACCCTGGCAGATCTTCTGAAATGTAAAAGTGAACATATAAAGGGGTTCATTAAGTGGTAGTATGCACTATCAGATATGCCTTTATGCTAAGAAATGACAGCTCATGTATTTCCTTATTTGTATAGCTGTACCTTAGCTCTTCATGATTTCTGAATATAAAATTGTTCTAGAAATAAAATATCAATGCAATATTAAAGTTTTGATAGTTGAATGTGAGGACTCAGAATAGATGAGATTCATGGAAGGTAAACACAACTGTCTTAACAATGATTAAAACTCTCAGAAAAATAAAAGAACAAATAATCAACTAATCTATTTGCAGTTGCCTAACAGGTAATCAAGTGACTAGAAAGTACAAAAATGAAATTTTCAAATGAAACCATATTAAAGAAACTTATTTTTAATCTCTGGCAGGATTCCTTGTGTAGATTAGAAACGGTACATATCACATGAACCTTAATAAAGCTTTTGATGTCATCTTAGGCGACATTTGGCTAAGCAAAAGATTACAAGTTGGTGTGGTTAAACTACTACCATGCAAATACAGGATTTGCTGGGAAGTCATATACCATGTATGAAAGGTTCTCAACAAAATGGAAAAATATGCCAAGTGAAGTTCTTCAGGGGTATCTTCTGTATTTATTATTGTTCATAGTTTCATTAATAACTTGAATAATGGAATAGCAAATTTCATTAAAGTTTCTGTGGAGAAAGTAATCTTAGATTTAACAATTTCATATTAGAGTTAGCTGATAGTATTAGAATCTTAAAGTGTCTTCACCATTCACAGCAAAGTTTTGAAGTGTTTAAAAATACAATTCACTCATGATGTGTAAAATCCACTGCATTTAGATAGGAATAATTGTAAGCCATGTTTTTATGAGATAAAAAGTTTAGTGGCAATCTGTACCTAAGATAAACATGGAACAGGTCTCACAGAGAGCCTGTCTGAATTTTTTAAGAACAAGTTAGAAAAACATGTTTGAGTGATGGTTTATGTGTATCTAATCCTGCCTACTGGCAATGAGGTAGATCAAATATCCTCCCAAGTTCCTAATCTGCTATGGATTCTGTTATCAAATGATCCTGGTATGCTTGGCAGGAATCAAAGCCATAGTGTCTGAATCTGGTCTAATGTTTTTTAGCTGTCTTGAGTGGATGTCTGGTTTACATGAATATAACTGATCTACAAGTTAAGCCCTATGTATGAGACTTTCAGAAAAATCTCAGTGTCCATCTAATTTGCTCTGAACATAAGTAGTAAAATGCCCACTGGAGTTATTGTGTTGTGAGATGAACACTTTGGAAAGTCTCACTCTATATTTATCAAATTAATTTAAATTTTATTTACGGATCCAAATCACTGAATGTATCATTAGCCCTGTGGTTCCTACGTCTATGACTGGATGTTGGCACCAGCAGGAAAGACCTGCTTTATTCTTCAGGATACTGGTTGTTACTCCTTTTATTCTGAAGGGTGTTGACAGATAAATTGATTTCCCTCTATTCTTTTTTGCCTGTTACTTTATTCCTCTATCTTTTACTTTTACTCATTGTTTCCTATTCCTCTTTTACTTTCTTGTGTTATTTTTCTTCTTTTAACTGAGCTGCTTCCACTTTCTTCTCTCTTTAGAGCTGCATGCTTCCTGATGATCTGCTGAAGGCAGTACTCTTGAAATGTTGCAGGTCTTGGTGTGAATAGAAAATAATGATATAATTTAGTTTCTTAGGTTGCATTAGAGCCAGTAATTTTGTACAGGAGTTTTATTTCTATATTAGCAGCTAATAACACCACATCAAAGCAGAGAAGGAAAGGTTGGGACGAGACTCCTGTGCATTCAGGATTTAAAGGTGGCTCTATAATTCTTGTTTTTTTTTTTTTCTGTTAGGAAGCTCTTCTCTTGGACATAAAAAGGACATTGAATGACAAAAGATAATTTTATTGGGACACAAAGTAGAGCTATGAGCTTTTACCAAGCAGAAAACCCCCCACTATCTACAGAATAAGACAGAGAAAAAAATGTTTATATGTAAGTTTTTTTCTCTACACGATGTTTTATCATTGCATGAAGAGTCTTCAGGTTTACTGTTATTTCCAGTAGAGTACCATGGCCTCATGTGCTCCAGAGACCTCTGCAGAGTATCCTGTATGTCCTTGGAAAAATTGTGTGAGAGGATTTCATCACCTCTGAGGCTTTGAACAGTGAATTCACTGTTTGCTGTTGCAGCAGGTTTCTCACTTATTGTGGGTGTGTTGCTTCCTCTCTCTGTCTGCCTCAGACTGTGCTCCAGATCATTTTCTGTGCTGGGCAAATTTATCATTTTGGGGGAAGAGATTCACGTCTCTCCTTGACCCAGAAGACAGCAGCCGGCACAATGGGAACAGGGAGCTTTTCTTCCTGCTGCTCAGCCTCAGCTATTCAAAGTAAGGCAGCATACAGTAACTGTAAACAAAACAGATCCATCCACTCCAGTAATTTTCAAGGATTTGTGTACTAATTTATAATCCCTGCTGAACATTTGCTTTGAGGATTTAAGTGAACCTAGAAAATCACATCCACCATTCATCTGGCCCAGATTCCTTTGAATCTATCATATTTCTGAAATCACACAGCCAACAGATTGAGAACACTGTTGTAGGAATGATTCTCTCCACCTATGAGTCTATGGTATATTTTCTAAATTGATTGAGCCTGATTTCTGTAACATGTGTAGAGCCACTTCAGAAAAATTACTGCACTTTGTTTGTTAAGTAACATTTCAGTCTTGTAGACTACTGGAGTTGGACACATGATTCACATTGCTGTGTGTCTTGAAACAGCCATAATGGATGCATATGCATTCAAGTGAAAAACTGCCTATTTTTGACAACTGCAGCCTCTCCTGTTAAGAATTTATAAACACCTTCTATATTTGGAATCTAACCTCCCTTTTTTTACCTTCTTGAAGAGGTCAGGCTTTAGAACATGTGTGCAGTGAAATTTCTAATATTTACAGGAGTATTTACAGATGTTTGCATTAAAATATAAGCCATAATAATTCAGTTCATACTGATAGCTAGATTATGTCAAAAGTCATATCCTGTGATAGGGAAGAGGGGGAATTGCACAGAAGTGCTTAAGAATCCTCAATTCCCTCCCTTGCACTTGACAAGTAGTATTTTGACTGGCAGCAGCTGCAGATTAATACCACCTTTTCACAGGCTCTTTAAGCACTCAGTGCCACAAAACACATTCTCACATTCCCTTTCTGCAATGTTCCACTTGCTTCAGTGAAGAATATGTGGATGTGTGCTGATATTGTTGTGTAGTGACAACCCATTTAAGTTCTTACTGATGTATGTCTTGCCGAAAAATTCAGTTCAATGGGACATAGCCTGTCAGTTCCGTGAGTTCAAAAATAAGAAGAGGAAGTTTGATAGAAAGCAGAAAAAATTGAAACGAAAACCAAAGAATCACAGAATCTTAAGGGCTGGAAGAGACCTTGAAAGATCATCTTGTCCAACCCCCCTGCCAGACCAGGACCACCTAGAGTAGGTCACACAGGAACTCATCCAGGTGGGATTTGAATGTCTCCAGAGAAGGAGACTCAACAACCTATCTGGGCAACCCATTCCAGTGCTCCCTCACGTGAACAGGGAAGCAGTTTTTCATTGTGTTTCTTTGGAACCTCTTATGCTTCAGCTTATACCCATTGCCCCTTGTCCTATCAGTGGACATCACTGAGAACAGTCTGGCTCCATCCTTCTGACAGGTGCCCTTTACGTATTTGTAAACATTAAAGAGGTCACCCCTCATTCTCCCCTTTTCCAAGCTAAAGAGCCCCAGCTCCCTCAGTCTTTCATCATAAGGCAGATGCTCTACTCTATCATCTTGGTGGCCCTGCACTGCTCTCTCCAGCAGCTCCCTGTCCTTGAACCAAGGGGCCTAGAACTGGACACAATATTCCAGATGCGATCTCACGAGGGCAGAGTAGAGGGGGAGGAGAACTTCTCTCAACCTACTGCCCACAGCCCTTCTAATACACCCCAGGATGCCATTGGCCTTCTTGGCCATGAGGGCACATTGCTGGCCCATGCTCATCTTGGTGTCCACCAAGACCCCCAGGTCCCTTTCCCCTACACTACTCTCTTAGAGTTCATTCCCCAGCCTGTACTGGTACATGGGGTTATTCTTTCCGAGATGCAAGTCTCCACACTTGCCCTTGTTGAATTTCATTAGATTTCTCCCCACCCAACCCTCCAGCCTGTCCAGGTCTCATTGAATGGCAGCACAGCTTTCTGGTGTGTCAGCCACTCCTCCCAGTTTAATGAATCAGGAATATTTTAAATATTGAAAGTCCAATTTAATTATCTGCAGTAACTGAAATAATTTTCGTTATTTTTAAACAGCAATAGGCCAGAGAGTTTGTAATTTGAAAAGGTGAGAGAAATTTAAAATGAAAGCTCTATGGAACTATTATGTGACTTAGAAATTGAGCTGGTGTGTGATGTATGTAGTAATTTCTACTGAAATACTATCAGATCTATTCACTTCATACACGAGTCATCCTATTTGAAGCTGTTGCTGTTGCAGGCAACACTACGTGGTGGTTCAGGCTGATCTCCCAGCTCTCCGACAGTCGAGGGAAAGGATCACTGCACACACGGTGTGGATGGTGCTCTGTCTCCGTCTCCGTCTCTCCCTTATTGTTTATGTTATGCCCTTATATCTGCTGGCATAAGCACCTCCTCTATCTCTGCCCCGTGCCAGACCTCTCACCTCCTCTTCACCCCTCGCGTTACAATCCGAGATCTTCCGGACGCCTACTACATGAAGCATAGGGGAAAATTTAGGAGTACAGCCAGCAAATTCTAATGTGTGATTGGAGGAACAATTATAACATCTGAGTTCAAAAGCACAACTCATTCTGATGTTTCTTTTACAATTTAGATGGAAAGGAAGACAGTTAAGTACACAACCAGCAGGACTCACTGCTCCCATGTCTGAGGAAACCATGGGCATGTGACTGTACCACTGGATGTGGAATAGCACTAACAGGAAGCTAAAGCTCACGTTGCCCTCTTCCAATGGACTGCCCAAATACATCTGAGGCCTGTGTGCTGCGTCCTGCTCTGAGAAAGCACTACATTTTTTTATTCTTGAAATATTTTTACTCTTTTCTGTGAGAAATGGAAAAAAAAAGTTCTGACTCAAGCTCCAGAGCAACTTGAAAGTAATTGTGAGTTTATGTCCCATGATACTTTTAAAACAAAAGTTCTGCTTTCCATTTTAAGATAGCTGATAGCTAGTTATGTTGTATAGCTGTGAACTTTGGCTTTGCTTTGGCCTAAAGTCGTGGCATCTAGCTTGTCTCAGCACACAATATGTAAAGCATTCAGCTATATAAATCTCTACTCTCCAAGGAACTCTCTTTCCATATCTGACATTAATGAGGTACACCTGCATAGTGTTCAACTATTACACAGATCTCTCTGTCATTACATTTATCAAAGCTATTGGAATCTAGCAATATACCATAGCTAAGACAATAAAAAAGGAACAGTTTGCTCATTAGGAATGCAAAAGCTTGAGTGTCTTGGCTTTCATTCTTTGTAACATCTGTTGTGCAGCACTAGGTTTGATCAATTTCTAAACATCTGCACACACATTTACAAAAACTATAATGCAAATTAAGTTTCCTCTTCAGTATTGTCACTGAGGAGCGAGGAAAGAATATTATTTCCCACATAGTCTGAAAGCTGGTAAAAAGACATGCTGTGTCAACTTCTGCATTTTGTTTAAATTAAAAGCTATTTATTATGTTTGTTTATGTAACCAAGTAAAACACTAAGTTGTTTGAGTGAATAAGTGTGCATGTGAGAATGAAATTCAGAAGGGTCAAAGATAGATTTAAAAGACACAGAATGAAGAAAGGAATGCAGGACTTATGGAGCCAGCTGGTATCTATAACTTCACCTGCTTTATGTTAGGATGAATCTCTGTCCTAATGCCTGGCATTAGACTTCTATTTGGGCAGGAATACTTTTGTATGGAGCAGAGTAATTCTGGTCTAGGCCTTGCAGAACTGAAGACCAGCTAAACATTTCCAAATCTAGGAGACTGAATACTAGATCAAAGATCCTCAATAGCAGAGGCAAAACTGGCTGGGGGTTCCTCAACAGTGCAGGCAAATTCAATTTTGTGGAGATGCAGCTCTGGCAGCAGTTGTGAAAAGCAGTTGGATGGGATCAATGGAAGCTGGAGCAGAAAAGGAGGGTGCAAATCACAAGAATGCCAAAAAGAACAAGCAAGGTGAGAAGGTGAGATGAAGTTGGGGGGAGAGAGAAAAAGAACAGGTAAAGATTTTGAACGGGCTAAGAAATCAAGGCTGTTCTAAGGGGCTGTGAAAGGCTATGCAATTGGTTTCTTTTTCTTCTCTTCTGTCTTCCTGAAAGTATGCAGTCTGCCCTGCACTTTGCTGGTCTTCCATGCTCTTTTTTTGGGGTTTCCACAATATTTCCTTCCCAAAACCCACAATTCCCTTTTCTCCCCTACTTATTTCTCCTTCTCTACAGAGTTTCCTGTACCTGTGAGGATGCAGGAAGGCCAGAGAGACATACTTGCTTCTGCTACCACTGGGATGGGGTAAGGGGAGCAGAAAGGGAGATTAGCAGCTTCTAGGAAAGGCACTCCCTCACTGTAGTAATTGTTATCACATATAAAATAGTTTCCTCCTGTAATGCTATCAATAGCATGAGGTCTGGATTTCTAGAGCTCCAGTGCACGTCAAGTGGGCTGCAGTGTTCTAACTTTTTCAACAGTGTTACCAAACATAACCACCTACTTTGCCTATGAGTAATATTGGATTGCAGAAACTGAATTGGGGGATAGAGGGGAGCAGAATTTGATCCAAGCCACTGTTCAAGAAAATATTATTTGTAAGTTCTCTGGAATACTGCTTATTGGTTGAAATTCTAGACATGGATATCTGTTTAAGGATAAGATCCCAGTGAGCAAAGAACATATACTACATAATTCTGCTAAAAAGAAGCTAGAATCACAGATAGACTCGATCAGTATTCTTTAAATAACCTTCCAGGTTTCATTCAAGTTTGGTGACTCCAGCAAAAATACTGCCCCAATGGACTATTTTTGGGGGGAAAAAAAAGTTTTTTGTAATTGGTTTTGATCAAGTCAGAAAAAGGAAAAAAACTTTGAAATGTAAGGGACCACAGAATAGTGAATCAGAAGTGCCTTGAAATGTTATTGTGTTAAATGTAGTTCTTACAAGAATGACCCCATCAAGGAGTTGTTGCTTTACTGAGGTACATTGGTGAACGAGAGACTTCATTGTTTTATATCAGTGACGTCTGAATTCAGTATAGGAACATCCCATACTCTTGCAGATTGTTGAAAGATGAGATCAGAAATTAGAAACCCATTTGTCCTTTCATACAGAGCAGTCTGAATGAAGGGTAGTCTGGCTTCATCTTAATATCCAATCTAAACCTCCTCTGGCACAACTTGAACCCATTTTCTTGTGTTCTATCATTCATTGCTGGAGAGAAGAGATTGACCCTCACCTCACTACAACCTCTTTTTCTGGTATTTGTAGACAGTGATCATATCTCCTTCCAGCCTCCTCTTCACTAGGCTGAACATCCCCAGATCAGCTGGTCCTTGTAAGACTTTCTCCAGACCTTTCACCAGTTTTGTTGCCTGTCTCTGGACATGCTCCAGTCCCTCAGGTTCCTTCTTGTAGTGAGAGGCCTAGAACTGAACACAGTATTTGAGGTGTGGCTTCACCAGTGCTGAGTACAAGGGTACAATCACTTCCTTGGTCCTGCTGGTCACACTATTTCTGATACAAGCTACGATGGCATTGGCTTTCTTGACACCTGGGCACATTGCTGACTCATATTCAACTGCTGTCAGTTAACACTCCAAGGTCTCTCTCTGCCTGGCAGCTTTCCAGCCACTCTGCCCCAAGCCTATAGTGTTGCATGGGGTTGTTGTGGCCCAAGACCAGGACCTGTCACTCAGCCTTGTGGAACCTCATGCGCCTCAGCCCATCACTCCAGCCTGTCCAGGTTCCTCTGAAGAGACTTCCTGCCCCCAGGCAGATCTACACACCCACCCAGCTTTGTGTCATCAGCAAATTTACTGAGGGTGCAGTCGATCCTCTCATCCAGATCATTGTTAAAGATGTTAAACAAAACAAGCCCTAGCACTGACCACTGGGGACAGGATTGGTGACTGGCTGCCAGCTGGATTTAACTTCATTCACCACAACTCTCTGGTCCTTGTCATCCAGAAAGTTTTCCAGAGTAAGTTCATCCAAGCCACAGGCAGCCAGTTTCTCCAGTAGGATGTTGTGGGACCCGGCTGTGTTGAAGACCTTACTAAAGACCAGGAAGACCACATCCACAGCCTTTCCCTCATCCACCAAGTAGGTCACCTTGTCATGGAAGGAGATAAGATTGGTCAAATGGGACTTGTCCTTCATAAAGCCTTGTTGACTGGGCCTGAACCCTTGGTTATGTACCTCAGGATGGTGCTCAGGATGATCTGTTCCATAATCTTCCCTGGCACTGAGGTCAGGCTGACAGGACTGTAGTTCTCAGGATCCTCCTTCCAGCACTTCTTATAGACAGGTGTCACATTTGCCATCCTCCAAACTGCTGGGATCTCCCTGGTGAGCCAGTGAGCTGTCTGTGTGAAAGACAGTCATCTTCAGGAGGTAATGAAGTAGATGAGGGCATAAGCAAATAAGTGTAGTGAAGTGTATCCAGGGAGCTTAACTATATTTTCACTCACTTTACACCCAAGTGCTAAGTAGTGGCTTATAGCCCTGTGTAATGGACTGAATGTCCTTTCTCAGACTGCGTTTAATTTTATAATCTTACTCTTCCTTCCTTGTCTGTATTGACAAAGCATGATGGCATTTGTGGAAGTGGACAGGAGCCCAGAGAGCGACAATATCTGTCTCCAGGCTCATGGCCAACGTGGATCACAATTACAGTTATTTCCAGTTGAAGGTTCAGGTTTCCCGCCTCCACAGATAATAACCAGAAGAGTAAGTTCCCTGCCATGCGGCACGTCCAAGATACACACAGACTTTTGAACTGACAACAGAGTCACTAATACACATTCACTCTGCTCTGGAGTAACGCTGTAGCTTCCACATTTTAAGTCTCAGTCTGCAGGGTAAGCATCACTTCTTTTGATATATCAAACACTTTGAAAGTAAGTAGTTTTGTCTACTCCTGTAGGATTTTATTTGTCTTATTTGTCCAATTATTTGTCAATTGAGACAATCACAATTTTTTGGGGGTGAACTAGAAGCTAGTGAAATGTTTGCCACAAAACAGATATCCCAAAGAGCACGTTAGTCCAGCAATAAAACTATTTCTAATCAGGCAGCAGAGGACATGGCATAAGCTAAAACTCTATTCCAGGAACTATTTGCAACCTCTGCAACACTTGGGAGACTGCTGCTATGCCATAGCCATATTTCCTGGTAATGTGATCCACAGAATGCAGATCAGAAAATTAAAAGTTCAACAAAATTACATTATAGCACTTTTGTGAAAACTCGTTTCTTTGGTCAAGGGTCAATGGGAAGAGTTTGTTCAATGCTTGAGAACTGCCACGTCTTAATGAGGGATTATTTTCAGTACTCAGCTTGAAAGGCAGAGAAAATTTTTCTGGATATTGAAGGATGCTAATAAACATGTCTGGTAAAAATGAAGCTACAAGTGAAGTGACAGAAGAGTTATCTACTTTATGAAATTATTAGATCTATCAGTTAATAAAATTCTGACTTTTTTTAGTAAAATAATTAGTTACCATTCCTGAAGGTAGTTTGTAATTCAATGTGTCCTTTGGATGGAGGAGAGCTCCTTTAAGCTTTTCATTAGCCTTTCAAACCAGGTAGTATCCTCTTAGTCAGAACAAGTTCTGATGCCATGGGTACACAGTTTTCTAATGTAACTGCCTGAGACACAAATACCTTGCAAATGTAATTTAATAGGGAAGTTCAATAGAAAATTGGTAGCTGTGTGCTTAAGGATCTGCTCAGCTGAAATTTACCCAGTATGGTCATTTTGCTTTAGGTATCCTACTGAAAATTGGTAGAATAATCATTGGTATAGTATTCATATTTTTATCACAGATTGATAATGTCATTATTTGAATTAATATTGATTTGTTGTGTAGCTCTTTCCATCTGTTGAACTTAAAGAGAATTAAAGAGAATTCCCTGGGTCAGTCTGTGTAGCACTGGAGATAGTGTCTTGAATTTCAAATATAACAACTCTGATGGGAGTAGCTGAATTTCTCTTTGTTTTCAACTCTCCTATTTTAAATAGTAATTTTCATAGAATCACAGAATCACAGAATCTCAAGGGCTGGAAGGGACCTCGAAACATCATCTAGTTCAACCCCCCCAGTAATCTAGGTGCAGTTTTCTCTCAGCATGTTAAAAGTACTGTTAACTAAATATTTGTAGAGGATTTTGTTTAAGAACCAACAGAATATCAACAATGTGACTTTAATCTCCTCCAGAGCTTTTGTATATCTGACTTCCAGGTTCCCCTTTTTTACTCATGAAACAGATTTTATTCTGCATTCATTGTACTCCTGAAGTTTAGTACGTATTGTATCACCAGCATTGAAATAGGGTATACAACCAAGAGAAATTAATTTCAAAGATGTGTTTAAAATTTTTTAAATGTTTCTTCTTGGTAATACATAATGTTTGATAGAGGCAGATAAAACAGCAAATCAAAACAAATTACATTATGTTCAGAATCATGTCAGTAAAAGGTTTTGCCAATTCATTGCCTTACTTAAATTAAGCTTTGTTGTCTCAGCTCGTTTATTAAATTTTGTTTTTTCTGGCATCTGCTAGTTAAGAATATAGACCTCAAAAATAACAGATTTAAGAAAATCTCTTGCTCGCATGCCACTGACTGCAAAAATGCTATATTTGGATTTTTTTTTTCAGTGTGGGTTTTTCACTCGGAAGACACTAAAAAGACTTTCATAGAGCCTATTTTTAACAATGATAGAGTTTTTGTGGGGGAACAAATGGACTCTTAAAATATCCTCATTCTTAAGTCACATGTAAGATCATCAAAGGGTTTGGCTTTTGCTTTATTATCAAGGAAAGAGATTTGGTAATAGATTTCTATTGGTCAATTTATATTGTAATAATTCATCTGCTTTTGTCACAAATGCTGTAAGTTATATGCTGCCTGTATTCTTATACTCCCTTTTACTGTATTTTTTGAATTGCCAAAGTGCTTTTAAAAATAGATTACGTGATGTTATCTCAGTAACCTTAGTATCAACAAAATTCTTATTTTCACTATGATCTACCCAATACTGTCATGAGTATACTGTCACATGGCTTCCCATATAGTGATACCATGCAAAAAGTGTTTCATGTTTTTGTTTTCCACAAATAGCAATAAGAGCAATAATTTGCTCTTTCCACAAAGAGCAAATATGCACTCTAATTCTTATAATAAAAAATTTTCCTAACAAGACACTGCAGCCTTCTGCAGGAAGAGTGTTGCCACTCTTTGAAATCTGTTCCAATTAAAAGAGATTTTTTACTATTTTGTCATATATGAAAGCTGCCCAAAATATATAAAATTTAAAATTTCTATATAAAAATACAGAACATTGTTTTTAGGAACTTTGTTATCGCTAATCATTAAGTAATATGCTTTTAAAAGACCTAGAGCAAATAGATTTAAAAACGAAAGGCAGAAGAAATATGATATGAATCTTAAATTGTCTCTCTCATACACATGCATTTGTATATAATGTGCTTCCCCTGATTCTACCCACCAGTTTCAATGCGTTTGAAGTTACAGATAAGGCAAGCTCCATAAAAGATTACTTTTATGGAGAGTAAAGTACTTACATAATTTTATACCCTCAAATGAAAATAAAATGAAAATTGGCAAGCAAAAAGAACACTTGAAAGATAACCCATGACTATTTTCAGGGTTTACTGTATAAAGAATAATGTTATTCTCAACAGATTCATTTGTTTTTCTATCAGAGAAATCTGTGTAGTGTCTGGTAGTGCACTTTTGATAAAAATGGTAGCTTTCTTCTTGCTCCCGTTAGGGTTGTCTGGTTGGCCCAACAGAGGCAAGTGGATGGGTGCAATACTACCTGCTGCTGTACCAAAAGTGTTGTTTGTGATGTTTCGAATGGGAACAATCACTTGCTTCAACCTGCTGTTTTTTTTAATCAACATTGGGCTATATGAGCAGTTTGTCCTATGTTGGATTTAGTTAAAATATATGCATAGTTTCCCATTGAATGTTTACTGATACAGAAGGAAAAAAACAGCCCCAGTACAGTTAAAAGCAGGGTTGTCTCCACACTGTTTTGATGTTTTTCTTGATCAGGAATATGTAAAACTTCTTATTTCAGGTTTTCTTTTTTAAAGGTAGAAGCTGAATGATGAAACCAGTCTGGCAACTCACCTGAAAGACAGACCAATGTCTGTAGCACCTCTGTGATACTTTTTCAGAGACTTTTGTTCTGTCCATGAAGTGGAGTACTCATGACAGAGTCGTAAGTGGTAAAACATTACTAATGATACAGAGCAATTTGGATAGAAGCTCGATGGCTCAGTGAAGGGAAGGCTGCATACTCTAGTACAGACTTTAAGCCAGCATGATGTCAATGCTTATTTGTACTCATATTTTCTGGGCATAACATAGGTGGGTCTACCTTATTACTGCAGCTGAGCTACCACTTGCTTGTTCTGCAATTGAAACTTGACTATAGCAGAGTCTGTGCTGTTTTTTCTGTGCGAATGTATCATGAACTCAGGTGAAATTGTCTGACCCTATTCAGAAAACAGATGAAAAATTCTTTGCAATAGAAAAGCACCGATGTCCCAAACAGAGGGATTTATGAAAAGTTCAGATAACCAGCTTTTCAGGGTGAAAAGGCAAAATTTTAAATGTGACCTAATCTTTCAATTTTCACTCATGAATATATGTGCTTTGAAGTAAATGGTGATGGTTTGTAAGAGGAAGAAATACTTCAATAAATAAAGGTCCTGTGATTTTTCTACAGAAATTACGGGAACGGGAGATTGTAATATTGGATTACAGATTTTATTTAGTCATCTGTGAGGATGAAATTTACTGAATAAGGTAAATTTGGTTTATGAGTTGGGTTCCTGGAACACAGCTTGTATATACCTTCTTTGTGTTTTCTGTTCCTAATTCTCAGTCTGTCTCTGTTGACATCAACTGAATATCAGTGAGGCTGTGCTGATTTACAGCTAAATTCCTACACTTGCTAAAATGCTCCTTTCTCCTTGTACCCTCCCTCTTTTGCTCCCTGCCCAGCAAAGTACCATTTGCTGTGAATGAGAATGTCTACAGATCAATATTTTGCTCCTCCATGCACTGTGAATGGTGTGATAGTATTCTGACCTTTACCATACTTACTGTAAGGAGTAATCATTCATATATTCCTCTCAAATGTTAGCTAGGGGATTCTTATTTTACTCAGTTTATAAACAAAGCAAACCTCAGCAAGTAAATGGTTTCTACTTATTTGTGTGTAAAGTGTCACTCAGGCTTAATATTTTCCAGAGTGAAGTCCTAATTTGATACTTCAGCAGTGAGGAAGTTAGTTATTAAGTAGATTGAATATAATGGTGTGATGAATTTGAAGTTCTTTGGGAATATTATTTTCTGTAATTTATAAGGAATGATTATTTTAAGTTGATGGAAGTTGCACTTATCCAGAACTAGAAATCAGCCCTATAATTTAATAATTTGTCCAAACTTTAGAAATCCCTGTGTCCGAACTTCTGAAACATGTTTTTCTTCTTTACTTTCTCTGTAATTAAACTTCATACTACTTTAGCCATTGTTCGAACTGCTCTTACTGGCTGTAAAAAAATTTGCACCAGAGAATCAGTTAAAAACAGAAAAAGCCTTTTAAAAGTACAACTTAGATTAAGTTTCAGATTAGTTTAGATATCCTTAACATGAAGTAATTTCAAAGCAACTTTTGTAAATCATAGTTGACTAGAACATTTTCCTAATAGTTCAGTAATTGTGAATCTCAAATGACAAGGAACCTTGTCATCCTTGCAACGTAAAACAAAGGATTTGTATTTTACACCTGAGGTCTTGTCATCCTCTCTAGGTAAAGACAGATGAAGTGTTACAAAATGACTTCAACTTCATGGTTAGGTGCAAAACTGCTGCAAGAAAATGATCCTTTACTGCTACTATGTTTTCTGTCCTTACCAGGCGCTAATGAATTTCCATTTGCCTAACACCCAAACTCAGCAGTAATGCAGCAGGGGTCTGCTTCCAGGCAGCATTTGGACCTTTTCGTTGTTTTCACAGCTCACACAGCTCAGATACATTAGCAGGTTTATATTGCTCTTTTACACATCTTGCCACCTGGTTTTACAGAGGCATAGGTAGGAGAAATAATTTGATGCAAGGTCATTTGGAAAAGTTTACTGGTGATTTAGGAGGGTTTAGAAATACTCCATGTAATAAGATAGTCCATCTTTTTTTTTAATTTTTTTTTTTTTTTTTTTAGTAAATGCTGATTGAAACTAAAATATGTTGGGAGTTCTGGTCTAGAGTTTGTTGTCAGTGACTCGTTCTGCTAATCCTTAACATTCACAGTTCTGAAGTGCACACTACTGATCTTGCTCTAGGTTGTTGAACATAAGTTGGTAATGTTACAAGAAAGTTTACTACAATTTGTAGTCTTTAAATAGTCTGTGTAATAGAGGGAAGATGCATAAGAGACACAGGTATACTGCCCTTATTAATGTTTCATTGCCAGTGCCAAAGAGGACCTCAGCGATAGCGGAGGCAAGGAAACCTAGAAATACCCTTACAAGAGGGAAATGGTTGTGTGTGTTCAAGACTAGCATACATAACGTCTTTTTATAATCCAAAGAGATGAAAATACTTGCAAAGGCTGAGATTTAGCTGGTGAGCTAAAACCAAACAAAAGCAATCATAGAATCATAGAATGGCAGGGTTGGAATGGACCTTTAGAGATCATCTAGTCCAACCTCCTGCAGAATGAAGCTCTTTTAGGTAATGTTGATTGGGTTTGATTTAGATGGATGTTTTGGATTTATCAACAGATTAGACAGTAACTTCTACACTAGATATATTTCTAAACTCTTCTATATCCTAGAGAATAGGATACTCAATTGCTTTCATATATTTGACCTGGCCTGAAATATGAAGAATCCTCACCATTGGTGACACAGAGATACAGCGACAGAAATCAAAACTACATTCCTTATTTACTCAAGGAATTATCTTTTTTTTATTGCCTGCTAAAGCAGATTTGAAAACCCATTTGTCTGAGTAGCTCTCCTAACTGAATTAATCTCATTGATGTCCTTTATTTTTCACTCAATAACAAAATTAACCTGTAGGCTACATCAGATGAATAAAATTTCCGTGTTATCATACTGTAAATCTTTGATTCAGCCTGCTCAAAAACAGCACTGATTTAAGTGGAACTACTGAAAAAGAAGATCTTTTGAGTAAGTGTCAACAATTACAGGGAATAAGAAAATTGTCTTTTTTCTGCTAATAGGTTTTTTGCCATGATTTAAGACTCTTCCAAGGATGGACGTGATTCCTTTTATTCTCCTGTATATATGTGACGCATGTTCTTCAGTGTGAAAGTTCTAGGTGGCCTCAAGGACTTTTATGTCACAATGTGTTTAATATGTCTTTGTGTAAGCATACCCCACCATGACAACTTTTTGCTATTTTCTCTAATAATTCATCAGATTGGAAGAGCATTTCCCCTCCTAGCTAGCAAGAAACATTTTTTATGGTAAAACTGAACTAAAGGAAAAAAGATTATTCTATTAAATCCTTTATGTGTGCATTTGATTTGAGTTTTAGTTGTTGATTGTAGTTTGAGTTTTTGTTTGTTTGGTTTTAAATCCAGCTATTGGTGTTTTTTCTTATGGTAAAGACAACAATGTGAACTTCTGTTCCCTCATATGCCATGTAAATGAAAGTTCTTTGTTATTTGAATATTTCCTTTTGGAAAATAAAGTCTGTGTAACATGATATTTTCCCCTCACTCAAGTAATCTCAAACAAGCTGTATCTCATCCTCATCTAGGTGTCAGCCCTATCAGAGCTGGCAAAATTCAGATCCTTTTCAGATGAGAAGGAGCGAATTTCTGGACTTGGGTAAAAGACTTGGGTTTTCTGCTGTGAGGGAGAAGAGACTCAGGGAAAGTAGCTGTCACTGCTGGAAGGATCTGTTCCTTTCTCTTGGCAATAGAAATGTCTGCACACACTTTCATCTATCCTGTCACGCCATGAGCGGTCAAACTTTTTCCAAAGCAAATAGCGGGATTAGAGCTATTTGTGATCCCTGTTAGCCAGTAACTCCCTATATATCTATGACTAGAACCAGACTTGGTAATTTGAAGGTATCAGTTAGGAAACATTTAGCAGAATACGTTGCCTACTGCCTCAAAATTTCTTTCCCAAACTTGTCTAATTAGAAGCGACGTGCTAAGTTTCTTGTTGTGGAACCATCAGAAAAGTGTTGTCTCGAGGCAATGTAAGTAGGAGTTATGGAATACAGCATCTAATACTACAATGACGTAGTAATCTCAAATGAATGTTCAAAATCAGCAAGCACTGACATATTGCAACTGTCTGCACCTCACCACATGAAATTTCCAGATCATAGCATCTGTTCTAGTAAAGTAAAAAAAAAAAAGCAGTGAAGATGTTGATGTTGCTGATGTGAATAGATTTAACTTCATAATCAGAAAGCAATTTCTACTAAGCAAGAAATATTTTTTTATTTATCTATTTTAAAGAACCCCTTTTTGGAGAGGAACTACACTTTGCTGTTTTTCCCTCCACTTGGTTTAGCAATACATATTTTTGCTTCAGTTGACATTGGCAAATGTGGCTGGGTGTATTGGCAGAGCTGTGCTAATCAATCATCATTAAGATGATGATTTTCATCTGAGGAACAGGAAATTTTGGATAACTGTGATGCTGATAATCAACAAGAACAAAGAATGGAAAAAACAGCACAAGGATTTCAGGATGGAAAATGGAATTGATGCCTCTCCATCACATATTACAGTTTGGAATAGAGATTTTTACCTGATCCTTTGGGGTTTTTTTTTTGAGGCTGTGTTAATTGTTACAGCTGGGCTAATGCCAGAGGCAATCAATCTGACCCTTTGCAGGGTGTAACCCAACATTGTTCTATGTGGCTTAAAACAAAGGAGTGAAAGACATTCCCTTTTGCTAATTTTCCAGTGTGTTTCTGGGAAATCAAACCATGAAGTTTGCCTCAAGAAATTGGTTCGATATGGCTAAGACCCTTGTTTACGTGTTCTCAATTAAGGAATCCTTAATAAGCTGTTCCATTTGCACACAGATTGCCCAGAGAGGGTATTTTTGTTCTCTTTGGGAAACGTTGGCAGTAGGTAATGTATTAAATCATTGGTTTATTGTTAAGGGTAAAACTCTTGAACTGAAATATCTGATATTCAGAAAATGGGTATGCTTAACTCCAATTCTGCTTTGTTTTAAAATTAGTTTCTGAGCCTCATTGAGAAATGAGTGCCGGTGTTAGTTTTGTTATTTTTGGACATATCAGAAGAAATTAAATTGAATACTAATTGCAGTTTTAGCATACAACGTTTGAGAACCCTAGGAGAGCGATCTGAAGTATTCTCAGCAAGTATTTCTGCCTCGCTGTTAGTGGTAGTTGACATTGAATTATTTGCCTTTGGTGGTGGTGGCATTATCTGTTTATCCTTGAATTGGCTCAGCAAGCTTAAATTTCATTCTTACACCATCAGTGTGCCAGTGGTGATGTAGAAGCAGAGTATCTACAGCTCAGCTTATATTCTTTATCAGACTGCTTTAGTGTTCTGCGTGTAATAGCATCAGTTACAACACAGACGTTGGTCTAGTCATGGCGTGACTGGCAACTTACTAGAGTAAGGCATTAAAATATCCATCTGCTTTTTATTGCTTGCAGGATGTTCTTCATCTGAACTGGAGAATAGTCTTCATTTCTGAATTGTCCATTTACTGCTGTAGGGGAAGCTGCCATTCCTTAGTGAAAACTGGAGTCAGCCCATGAGGAATCAAGAAACAGATGAGGGATGGACAAATTGAAGGAGTAAATCCTTTCCTCCTTCTTGCAACACAGGGTGAAAATACCCTGGAAGTTAACTCAGCACAATCTATATTCACTTCAGCACAGAGCTGCTTTACCATTTAGCCATGTTGCTCCAGGAGCTGCAGCATATATGAGACAATGATGATATGGGCCGAAAATCAGTTAACAGTGACTGAAGGTCTCTGTACAACACAGCTTGATATCTGTCCCCTAGCAGGTAAGTATATGTGTTAAGTTCTGGGAGCAGGAGTTCCTGGAAGGAATTAGTCCTCTGTTTCAGCTACAGCAGAATTAATTTTGAAAGTCTCTCTTCACTTTCCTTACCCACATGGTTACTTCTGCTTAATGTAGAGGGTTAATTCTTTCTCCTCCCTTCTGTGGTGTTTAGGTTATCAAACCAAGTTAGCTACTGAGGAGTTTGTCTAAGCTGTGACTTGCATTTCGGTTTTTGTGATGTCTGGAATTGGTGGAGATAAAGCATGGGCTTTGTTTCTGGACTTCATTTTACTTGGGTGAGTTTGGCAGCTTGGATCTACATAATTATCCAGCTCTTAAAAATATCTTTCTTAAGAAAACGTTTAGGAATGTTAGCTTAATAGCTATAAGATTTCTGTGTAGAATAGTCAGGAAAGGGAGGACCTCCCCGGCACCCCTCCCACCCGCCCCCAGCTTTTGTATTTTCTGTTAAGAACAATAGTCTAAAATTAAGTATTGCTGGTGACACAGCACCACGAGAGGGCACTCTGGCTCTTTGGTTACTCTTTAGTCAACCTTTTCCTGGTAAGGACTGTAACAATAAACTTTAAGAAGAATTTAAGAACTATTTCTTGTAAAAGAAATTATAAATAGGCCTCTCCTTTCTTATCAAAAGTGTTATCACAATCTTGGTATTAACTATGCACAAAGATGGTATTGCTGTTTATGCAGTGCATTTGTAAAATATTAAAATGAGAAGATGCATCATGCATCTTTTCTGACAGTTTTTGGAGATAATTTGAGAGCAAAAGACTTTTCCAGTATATCTTTTTCTTCACATTTTAAGTCTGATAATTCTAACAAGTAAAATACACAAACAGCAGTTTGGTTTGGTTTTTGGTTTTATTTGTTTGTTTTTGGGTTCTGTTTTTGGTTGTTTAAAGATATTACCCAGTAAGCTGTTACGATTACTTCACTCAAAAAGCATCCCATCTGAGCCGACAGAGAACAGTGTTTAGGATTTGCCTCCACTTGCCAGCCATCTTATTTGTACAGAACTGGTGTATTAACTGACAGATCAGAAATGAGTGCATTAAATGTTCATCCCTGTGCTTTTGTTCCTTTAAGTTTCAAGAGGAATTACTTTCGTTTGAGCTAGTAATGTGCTGAACACTGATCACAATTAGTTTCTTCTAATGAAATGAATAGTGTGATAATGAACCTTCTATAACCTTTCTCATTTTTCTTAGCCTGATTCTTTAATTTGTTTTTTAGATCCTTCTGAGGAGATTCTGCTAACAGTACTTTCCTTCTGTGAGTTAAACCTTAGCAGATGCCACAATAATAAAACTTCTGACACTTTTTTCCTCACTGTTTTGCACTGTTTTTTCCCGTACCACTCTGTCATTTAAGTGAAGGCAGCTGATTGTTTGGGATTCACTAAATGATAAAAGAAATGTCCCCATTTCACGTGCCTTTGACCAGTGTAACTTAAGAAGTGATTGTAATAAGATCACTACAATCTCATAGCAAAAAGTCACATAGCTGAAGCATATGCCACATTTTGTTTGGCTGTTCCTTCCTCTGCTGTTAAGCAGAGCATTGCCTATTGAACAAAGGCTGTTGCGGTAACGAATCCCCAGTTGTTGCATGCAGGCTTAACTTCTCTTGGTGAGGGTCTAACAGGCAGAAGACTCTCAGGCAGTTTCTGACTCAGACTCAGATCCCATCTTTTGCAGATTATAGGCTCTCTTCCTGGCCAGTCACCAAGAAATCCTTCCCTGCAAGCCTGATTCCTATTACTAACACAGGGGGGCAGAGCCTAGAGCACTTCATTAACCCATCCTTGGCCAGAGTATGGTTTGCATATTCCAACACCTTGGTTTATTTTCTTTCAAAACTTGTTATTAGGAGTGTGCACATCTCTGTTTTAATATGAACTAAATAGATGCAGATGAATTATAGGAAGTTTCCTTTAGATTATTTTGAAAGTACAGAGAATTAGCACTTTGACAATGGAAGAAAGTTAGAATAGCACTTGTAGAAGAACTGGTTAAAATACATTGTGAGTGCCTTAAGTTCACTGAGTAGGAACTGTGGAGTTGGGGGAGGGAAGAATGTTTTCATGGTCTGTGGAGGGCTGGCAGTTTGATGTTATTCCCTTTGCATAAATATGGCAATCTTTGTAAGCTACTCCAGATCACTTACTGGAATGTAAAGTCAGCAAAATTCTGCACTTTAGAAAATGATCGTACAGTGGGACCCCTATAGAGGAAGTATTTTGTGCCTCAATAAAGACAGTATGTTCAGTGATTTAGTTGCTTTAGTGGTACTCCTTAAAGCATGGGTTGTGGCCTATTTCTGTACTTTCTGTTCCTTCCTTGTAGAATAACCTCTGTCCTGAGCTGCTCCTCTTCTATTGTCACGGCTGATCTGTACACAGCGTGGGGAAAGCTGTTATTTCACAGCATGATTCAGTGTTTTTACCATTTGAGAAAAAGCATGCCTCCTTCTCAAATTTGCTTTCCTTCCCAGTATTCACTAGTAGCCAGAAGTCATGGTCACAACTTGGATTCGAAATTCACTTGCAAATTAAAAATCAGAGTCAACCTAGTATCTGGAACCTAAAGTGGCATCCAAAGCACTGAGCACAAGACACTGCAATCTAAACTAGCTACTGTGTTAAGCACAGAGTTGCCTAGAACTAGCAGGGTGAATGCTAAATTTGGAGTTTCATATGGTTCAATCTAGGCTTCAAGAAGGTTTCTCCATCCACTTGGGACTTCCACTGTCTCTGAAGTTGGCATTTGGGCCATTTCTGGTTTGTGACTGAAGTGCTTGGGCAGGATCTATGGTGACCACTGTCTGCCTGTGAGGATTCAAACTTCTCACCCACATGCCTCAGTACTTTTCTCTGTCCTGGTTATGTTCCTGTCTTTTATCCAATGACTGTTTCGTGCAAAATAGAGAAGACCATCTGGCAACAAATGAAGTCTCTTCTTGAGCTCTGCTAATTATGCCAGATGTCTTCTGTGGATTCTCCAAACCACAGTAGTTTTAGCTCTCAAAATTCTGATGATACATGAAGATAGCAGAAAGTAATATAATGTGGTAAATTGCTTTTTGGAGCCATTTCATGGAATACAGAATACTTAAAGATGTAAAATGGAATAAAACATGTGTCAGACAAACGAGAGCACAGGAAATCTGAGGTAATTTCCCTTTGGGGTACTGAAAATGTTATGGACTACATGGCTGCAGTGTTTCCCAGGAGGCTACAGTGGCATTTTTGGAACTACTTCGTGGTGCTCTCTTAATTCACACTGCATTATCTTTTTTGGTGTTGGACACCTTTGGCTTTTCTACAACAGTAGGTGAAGCAAACTTATAAAGTATTCTTGGAGTTGTAATGTCCTGTACAATACTTGAAAGGTTGGCTGTGAGAGAAGTTCCAATTGATATGTATTTGACTCATGCTTGAGAACTCGGGTGTTCTGGTAACTAGGTCTCTTTGACATTAATCTTCTGGAACTGTGACATTTTTTGTGGCTTCTCTGTTCAGTCTCACACTCAACAACTTATATCCTGTATGTACATGCCAAACATCTGTGCCTATTTTCTTTGTGTTATTTTGAAAATCTCACAGTTCTTGACACTGGCGTGGCAACAGGGAATCTGGTGAGATCAATTAGTATTCTAGCTATTGGATAGGGACTCGTGGAAAAAGAGCCTTGACCACTGCTAGTTCAGGTTCATAAATACTGGAAGCATAGTATTCTTCGAAATATTAAGAAGTGTAATCAACCTGGTGATCGTAGCTGAGCTTCTTAAAGAAGCAGCAAATACTGGCTGCTGCTTTGAGGCTGCTGAAGACTGTTGCTTTTCACTTTTTCTTTTACTGATATAGAAGACAAAAGATAATCTGGAATGAAGGTCACAAAGCAGTTGAAATGAATCAGTATATTTAGAGGATTATACAAGACCAAGATGTTTAAATGAGACTTTCAAAGGCGTCTTTTCCGTGCTTCCTGAAGCTACGTCCTTTCTTTCATCACAGGAAGGAAGGAATGCAATCCTAGTCATCCGTAGTCAGAACACAATTATACTGTCAACTCTGAGAGATAAATATGGCTCAGGACCTCTTGTAAAAGGGATTGAAGCCATGTATTTTTCTTAGGAAGAGAAGAAATGTCAAGGCCCATCAGTGAAATGTGTAGATGTCTTTGTAAGGTTTCCAAATTTCAGCAAAATTGTTATACCCTGAATAATGGTAGATTCAAGATTTGCCAAAATGCAACTGGGCAAATCTGCTACTTCCCATATGGAAAGCAACTGTTCAAGTAAGTTATATAATTATACATTAAAACATTGCTTCTGTCCAAAACCTAGAGCTGTTGCAGACTTAAGCCAAGAGTATTTTTTTCTCTTGCTATAACTAGTTTTTTGAGGTTTTTTTAACATTCAATTTAAGCCACAAGGAAGTAAACAACTCTATTCTTTTCTCATTCCACCCTCACCATTCCCATATCTGATGATTTACAATTCGCTATTCTGGAACATGAGTTGGCAGTTTTGGCCTTGCTGCTGTACGTTGCTTTCCTGGACTTGAGACTAATGAAACAATAAGTGGGTTTTTTTTTTGGTTTTTTTTTTTTGTTTGTTTTTTTTCTGTAGGAAGCCCTGATTTCTGCACCCTGAACTGCCAATTGTGGTTTCTGAAGTTGATAAGGTAAATTACAAGAGTCAACATTAATAGAAGAAAGCAACTTGGAAAGCAAACAGATCTTTTCCTTGTTTTGAATAAAAAGCTCTGACAGTATACAGCACTTGGTGCTTGTGTTTTGAGCCTTTTACAAATACTTGCCTTATAGAACAGAGGTAGACATGAAAAATTAACACCTCCAAAAGTGAGGAAAAACTATCTGTATTGAGAAGATTTGTAGCTTAATTAATTTGGAGCTATATGAGGTGTGTTAACCTGAGAAGGTAGTTAGACATGTAGGACCTGATCTTTCAGTTGCTAAGATATCAGCACTGCTTTTTGGATGGTGGTGGCTGGGAGACCTAAAGACATCTGGAATTTGTGTCAATCGGAGGCTTGCACTTTACCATAGTTTTATGTGAACTGTGATCTGGCATAATTTTAATCTGGGTTAAACCTAACCTAGCAAAAAGCCTTTCATATTTAACCTGGATTGCAGATAAATATGTGATTAAACCAGTTAATCATGCTGCAGCCCAAAGACTTACGCTGTCATGAGAAACAGAGCAATGCAGGAAGGAACAAGATGGCCTTTGCCATCTTGTGGCATATTCAGTTTATGATGGCTTAAAATGCTTGTGGAAGTATGAATTAATTGGTTTAATTCCAGGTTTAAAATTTCCTGAACCTCGCAGAGAGATAGTAGGCAATTTTACACCCTATCAGAAAGCATAGAAACATAACCCCATCTTAGAAGTATCTTAAAGGAATTGACATTGCATGGAAACTCTGCATTATGGGACTACATGGAGGTAGGAAACTCATAGATCAATACATACATCAGCACAAAATAATTTTATCTGAATTCAACAGAAAAAAATAATTCAGGTAGCAATGTGTTTGCTAACACAGTGTCATGTTTTAAGCCCATCTAGGAACAACAGACCATGATCAGCCTTAAGTACTAAGGGTCTTTGGAACCCTCTAAGTACAGGGAGGGGTCACTCACCACTTATGGTCCAGGGCAAAACAGACAGGACTATTCAACTTGGGAAAGGAAACAGAAATTAATTTAATCTACCACCACCAAAAAACATAAACCCCCAAACCATAACAAACAGAAAATAACAGAGAGTGGTACAATGATGAAGGGCACAACCAACCCTTTAAGAACACCTTCCCCCCGCCCCTCTCCTCTTTCTGGGCTCAGAGCCCTGATCCCAGTATCTCTACCTCCTCTCCCCTTGAATAGCTCAGTGGGGTAGGAAATGGGGGTTTCAGTCGGTCTTTTCCTGGGAAGATGGAGGGGTGGAGGTAGATGTTTTAATATTTGGTTTTATTTCTTATTTCCTTCCTCTATTCTGATTGCTCATTAATAAATCAAACAATTTCTCCCCAAGCTGAATCTGTTTTGCTTGTGATGCTAATTACTGAGTGATCCCTCTGTCCTTATTTTGACTCACAAACCCCTTGTTATATTTCTCTCTCCCCTGTCCAGTTTAGGAGAGGGAGTGTTACTATGACTTGTTGGGCACCTGACACTCAGCCAGGGCTAAACTACCACACCTGTATAACTCTCCACTAATGTTGAAATGCCCACAGCACTCTTGAGTATGCTAACTCCTGAGTATATGTTGGTACAATATATAACACTTTGAGGACCCACAAATAGCTGGTGCCTTGGAGGAACCAATGTGTGAAAGAAACATGGAGTTTTCACACTATGTGGAGGATGGAAGCACAACACCTTTCCACTTTGTACTTAAATGCTCTTTTGCTGCTATGGAATATAGAGAAAGGGTTCTGTGGAGTTGTTCAATATCACAAGTACCTTGCTACTCTGTAGACCTTCAAACTTACTGTGTGATAAATTCCCATAAGAAATAAGTACACTGGGTACAGAATTGAAAGCTAGCAAGCTGAGCAAAGTAGTTTAGACATTGTAGTGGTATTGTGCTAATACAGGGTACTAATTTTGCTGCTGAAAACTTGGAAATTGATAGTTATCAGTGATTTGAGATGTGGCATAAAATACATTTGGAACATACTAGCAAGAAAAAAAAAGATATTTAATTAAGAAGGAATAAAGTAAATATGACTGCTGTGTACACGTGAATGAGTGAGGTTGCACTGTTGCAAGTGACTAGGTGCATGTTGGGCTATGGAGTAGATGTGTGAACTACTCGGGGAGCTATATTGAAGAAGAGCGGGGAGTTAGACATAGCCATTGTTTTCAGCTGGAGACAGACATAGTTATTTTCTCATGACAGAGACCTCACTGGACACATTTGCTCTCAACAGCTGTGAACAACTGTAATTCCAAAGCCTCTGCTGAGAGATTTGGTGCCTGGGTTTGTCCCAAGGCTCATGTCAGGACCTTTAACAAAGTGCACAGACTGTTCATGATGCAAAATGTGGTGATTCCCTCTGTTCCTCTTCTGTTTGGCTTTTCCTGAGCTTTGACCAGCTCAGCCTCAATTACAAGGCCTGTGATAGCTTCACAGTTCCTGCCTGGAGGTATTAAATCATGTCAATTTCTGGCTCCAGATTAGGATGAGGTAGTGAAATACATCACCTTCCCCTCACCTCCTCCCTAGCTTCCCAGGATAGGAGGGAGGTACACTGGGCCCTGGGCTCTTCTCTTGGTATTAGGGGAAGGAATCGGGGCCCAGGGACATGGGAAATGCTGCAGAACACTGCACTGCAATCCAAACGTAGACAGGCACACCAGCTCTGTGCTTCTCCAGGGCTGCCCCAGTGATACCAGGTACACTGTTGCAGAAAACACTCATGAAGCACTATATAGTATTTTATGTCCTTCCTATTCCTTCACCAAGTGAAATTGAAATGGGTATGTCTAGGAGGAATTAAAGAAAGGTTTATGGTTGATTTATTTACCTTCAGAAATAGAGAAATTAATGTGTTCAGGATTTTTATGAAAACTCCTGTCTTCTCAAATAAGATTTTAGTTTCAACAATGTTATTGAGTTTTTGTGAGGCAGTTTCCCTCAATTTAGACCACTGTTTTTCATGAGAAATTTAATTAAAAATCATATATGTCTTACTAAATGGAAGACTATGATACAAAAACAGAGAAAGTTTTCTGAAAACAGTACTTGTCTGGTTCTGGCATTAGTGAATGAACTGGTTTTGGAAGAGTTCTCATCTTATGAGAGCAAAACAGAACTAGGACCTAAACACTTAAAATTTGGTTTAGAAAATCATCATTATTTTCTAAGTTGAATCTAAATCTATCCAATGATATTCTCTGTCCAGTTATATGATTAAGCTACTGGGGCTTTAAAACTGTCTAATTGGATGCATTTATGCTGTACATCGTTTTGTAGTAATTGTTCTCAATAGGACCACTGATGGTCTCCAAAGCAGATCTGCCGAGGCCATCATATGCCTTCAGACAAGGTGCTGGTGAGGGAATAGAGGTGCTCAGCCATGAACAGGAGAGAGGGACCACCTTCAACTGGTATTGCTGGAGTCAGTGGAAGCGCAGCCTCATCATTCTCTCTCTGTCCCAGCTAAGTCTGCCTGCAGTGAAGCACTTTTAAGCTCGGGGAGCCCACTTTTGAAGTGAAATGTTTGAGGAAATCTCAAATTGTCTTGAGTAGCTTCCATTGACTGCAATATAGGTATCAAAACCAAGACAACTTGTGTCCAAGGAAATGTTCTAACTCAATTTAGTCTGCTTCATCTCATCTTTAACATGTGTATTTCCCCAAAAGTGAGCTTCTACAGTGTTAACAGTGTAGTAAACTTGTTTTATAATGATTTGATGTTAATTGATGTAAGAGACCTTGCTTTATATTTTACTTCCTGGTTATTTGTGTGCATTTGGAATGAAGTAGACTTCTCAGCTGGAATTTGAATATTTATAGGAAGATGATGCCCTGGACTTGAGAATTATTTATCTTTAAGAATCTTTCAGGTTTTCTCTCAGTTTTTGTTTGTTATGCTATGACAAACTTATGCCTCACTTTGCATACTAGTCACAAGCTATTTCCTGAGACTTGATATTACTCATAGCATATACCTTACTTTCCTGTGTCCTTCTAAAATTACATATGTACATAAAACAGATTAAAGAAAGAAAGTTTAACTAATAAAAATACACAATGCTGCTGCATAATTCTCTGACAGCAGTGTCCTGTTCATTTTATTACAGGACTTTTGAGCTGTGATTTCTATATCACTACATGCTTTCCAGAGGTGCCATTATCACATGCTAAAAGTTGACATTATTTCCATTAAATGATTCTGTTCAACCTGGCAAGAATATGAACTTATGGTTTGGATCTACAAAACCAGTGATCTTCCTCCGCCTCAAATCTTAAGTGTTTAACCTAGTGGACATTTCCTGGGATGCTTCCCACCTAGACTTTAATGCTTGATGTTATCTTATTAATATTATAGGGGCCTTGAACTTTTGTTCTTGCAGATTAAAATACCTTCTATATATTGATATTTATATTTTTCTTTCAAACAACTTAGAGATTTGTTAGTGTTAGAAGTAAAAGCTTTGTTCTTTTAAAGAAAATGCTGTGGTATTTGAAATAAGTTATGTAAAAGTATTTAATTTCCCAGTTGCTTAACAGTTCTGAGGGTCAGTTATAAAAAATTAGTTTTCCAGTAGCCAAGGTCATGAACAGTTTCTTTTCAAGCCTTTGAAATAGTCACGGAGTATTAATCACTTGTAATAAAACCTTTTTTCAATTGTAATAATGTATTTTATTTACTTAAGCAAGTGGAAGGCTCTCATGGCTCCCACCAGTGCTGGTTCTTATTTTTCTTTAAGGCAAGTTTTGACACATAAAAGGGCCACTGTTTAATAAATCAGGATTTTTATTAAATGGCTTAACAAAACATTCAGTTTTCATACTTTTTAAACCTGCTGTTGAAAAAGAGAGGTACTGGTGGAAGAAGAGGCTGGCTTGGCACAGACCACCAAACTAATCATGCTAGCCTGAATGTGAATATTGACCAAACTGTCTCTCTGTTATCACAGCCTATTTAGTGTCTCTTGTTCCTGTAGGAACCTCCTGGAGTTCTCTCTTGTCCCTTGACTCCTGGGAGAGGTGCTCATTCCTGAAACGCTTTTTAGTGAAACCTACTTGTATCTTCTGATAGTCCTAATTCCCAGACTTCTCTGTAACTGTCATCACAGTGAGGCTTAAGAACTCACTAAACTGATTATTCTTTTCCTATTCTTCTATTCTTGGATCTTTCAACAAGTACTTTAAAAACATCCTGATTGTTATTTCCTTCTTCTCTTCTTTCCAGACTTTCCTGAAAACTTCTATTTATGAGAGGCCCCAATATTGCCCAGTACTGCATCTTCCTGACAGTCTTGTCTGTACAAGCTCCTGGTACACATTTCTTTCAGTTTGAAATGAAAGATATTTAAAGTTCTGAATCATTCTGTTGGTTACCTGAATCTGCTATGATAAATCATTTTCCTGTTGGAAACCTCAGGGTATAATAGATATGGCTACAATTCTACTGTCTGGAAGTTGGGGTAGCTGAACAGAACTGACAGGGTAGTACCATATGGAAATTAAATAGGACATGAAATCTGTGCAATAGTGAAACAAAGCCAAGGAAAGTGGCCTTGAAAGCAAGGAAATATGGAACGCTGAAAAAGGGACCTTTCTGAAGAAGAAGTGTGGACACTCACAAGGAGTGTGGTATGATAATCTACCACTTCTGTGTCTATCTCTATCATAAACTGTTGTGTTTAGATATCTGCTTCTCAATTTCCCTAACATTACAAATTGTTTCCAGCTATTGCTTCATACAGGTTTTGTATTAGCAGGAGAGAAGTTGTGTAACTATTGTTCAACTTTAACATCATTAGAAATATGTGGTGCTCAACATAAATTCACCCTGAGGGTCCCAGACTATAGTATGTGATGACAGATGTGATCTGTCTGGAGAATCCAAACCACAGAAAGAGAAAATAGGGACACGAAAAATCTTAAAAACATGAACACCTTTTCCAAAGCATATTTTTTGTTTGATTTCTTTCAACTAACTGACTGTTTTCTTTAAGGTTTAAGTTATTTTTTTTAATCATTACATTGGCTAAATAGCAATAATAATTTTGTGTATTTATTTAAGTGATATCTGTACTGTGCTTATCAAGATCTTAAAAGTTAGTTTGAAAATCTCAAAAGATTTTTATATAAACCCCCAGCTCCAGAGGCAAGGTCTATGTGCAAAACACTAAATTTTGATCTGAAGTTTCACGTGAACATTGCTACAGTGGTCAGTAATTAAACCCTGAATATTCTGATGCTTCGTCATCTCATCAAATGCTTGGATAAACTTCTTTTTGGAACATGGTCCAGGCCCTGTTCTGCTAATTGCACCAGTTCCCAATTTGTTGCTGGTTCCTAACTCTGCCCTTGATGCTCCAATTCTACCTCTGCTTTTCATCAGATTCATTCAACCATATCCATCACTTAAAGAGTATTGAAGCTCTCTGCAAATACAGGTATGGGGAATTTGAGCTTTGGGGCTTTTAAACTACTGATTGGCTTCAACTCTGGTGAAGTAACAGAGTGAGCGAGCTTCAGGCACCATAAAAAAATCAAAGAGTACCAAGACCCTTTAAAGTTAAATCTAACTCATTTTTTGGTTGCCACATTGTAGTTCTAAGATGAAAATCTTTAGAGTAATTTTACTAGTAGTTGCTTAATATTTTTTAGAGGTTTGTGTATTTGTTTCCAAATGGGAAATAAAATGTTAAATTGAAACTCTGAAATGTTTTACAAATCAGATGGGAACAGAACATCTCTTGTTTTGTCTTCCCTTTCCCATTACACCATATAGTTTCCTTTCTTGGTAAAAGTTACATTGCTGTCTTACAGCTACACCATCATGAGCATCGAGCTCTCTCTTCTGTGTCCCTGGACTTCTCTATGGCAGTTGATCTCAATACTGTGAAATCAACTGCCAAACTTTGTTTGGAATTGCCGAGATAAATTGTTTTCCTGCTTTTTATTGATTAATCCATCACTACAACACAGAATATCCAAATTTAATTGCTGATTGCTAATGTGTTTGATGCAATACATATTAAAAGCTTGGGACAATGCCAAGGAGGAAAATATTTATGAAACAAAGACAGGGAATGTAGAAGAAAAAAGTTGACTTGATTCTTATAGAATCCATGTTAAAATAAGAAGGGACTAGAGTGGAAAAGAAAGTTTTACCTGAAACAGACAAGCTTCTCACTTCCCAAGAGAGGTAATACATTTTTGAGGTGGTATATACAAATTTAAACTCTCAAAAGAGTTTTGCTTCTTCACCTAATCAAATTGTTCCTTTAAATGTACATTGAAGATTAATTTATGCATATTTTTATAAGATGTTTAATGTTTTTTTTTCTTTGAACCGGAAAGAATTTTTTGTTTTCATAAAATGAAAAAATACAATTGAGTGACACACGTGAATTTTGAGAATTGCTACAGTAAGATAAAGAGGTCACATATAGTTATGACAGAGACATATGTATATTTATGTAGTCTTAAATTAAGAAGCCAACATTTCTCTTTTTAGATTTTATCCTAAAATTCTCAGCTGGATAAAAATTGCTCTTGGTTTTTCTTCTTACTATACTTTTGGATAGCATTACTTAGTTTGATTAATAGCTAAAACCACAATGTTAGATTAGTAATTAAAATAGCTATTATGTGTCATAAATGAAGGCAATTAAAATACTTTACAGATTATAATTCATTCTCAAAATGACCTGGTAAAAGGATAACAGTATTTTGTAGATGAAGAAAATGACTGATTTTGCAGAGCACGAAAAGTCGTCTAAGGGATTTTTTAGAGAAAAAATTCTGTAATGTGTCAAAGACTGTGGATGTTGAACTCTGAATATACAAAGTATCACAGACCTTCCTTGGTGTGGTGTCAACGATACTTGAATTTTGAAAATAAGAATTAATTTTGAAATAGTCTGTGTAGAGCATATATTATGCCTATGCCTGCTTATTAAATGAACATCGGTTGTATCACTGTGGGATAACTACTTAATGCTGTTTCTGTTATCTTACATAATGTATAATTCCTCTTCTACTCTCCAAATATTTTGCAAGAGGCCATACAGAATCTGGACATTGACAGCGTAGTGACAAAGGATCCTCTTTTAGAAGTGCAGGAAGCATATCAGAAATACAAAAGATACTTGACAGGCTTGGTGAAATTCTCATATATATAGATATGGTAAGAAAAAGTCAACTGATTTGCCTGCAGTCAATGACATGGTAATTTTGCACCTTTGTCAGACAATCAGATACATAACAGAACTGTTTCTATAATCAGTTTAACGTTTATTTTATGTGGAGCAACCTGTGAGAGACCCAAAGCTTGTCTATGAGCTTAGTTTGTGTTTCCGATGCAACCACAGGAAAAGCAGCTAAAAAAATACATCTTCATGATCTTGCTAAATTACAATAAAATTTCCATGTGACAGAACGTAATTATATTGTTTTTTTTTTCCTGAAAATGATTGCAGTGTCAGATTTAAACTGATTTACAAAAAACTTCAACCTTCTCTTTCTGTAGGAATATGAATTGTCTTCTGACCTCTTCAAAATAAGTGGTGCACTGGCAGAGAAAAATTCTAATAAAGAGCATCTCCCTGCATGCACGGTGGGTTTGCAGTCATTCTGGCTTACAGCTAAGCAAAGACAGCTGTGGAGGCTGGCAGTTTCAGTGACTGGCTTGTTCACCAGTCCAAAGAGTTGATGTTTAAATGCCAGTAATAGCCCATGATTACGGAAGTGACAAACTGAACACTGCCAGCAAGACTCTTTTTTTTGGTGTTCATAGTATTTAAGAGGTAAGAGCACAGCTGGAGCTGGAATACATATATATCAGAATATCATTTTCCCCTGGCAACCAAGAGCAGCTCATCCAACCTCTGCAAACATCGAAACACTGACCGCCTGTTCTACAAAGTAGGGCTTTTGAGTATGAGGGACACAGGGCTTCAAAATCTGAGACCACTGTTCTCAGGCCATGTGATAAATTCTGTGGTATTGCAGTACACAATTAGTTAGTATGGTTTAGTGAATACATGCTGGAAGAAATCTGGGCATTTCTCCATTTCAAATCTAGTTGGCTTAGAGCCTCTGGATGGAACATGACCTCCCTCTTCCACTTCCTTCAAAACCAACCCAGGTCAATGCTTTCTTTGTGGAAGTTAAATTGCACGATTTATTTAAGTCCCTGAATTCAAGGCATCTCTAGACACAAACTCTTGGGAATAAAACAAGAGCAAAAGCTATAAAACATGATAAAGAGAAAATATGAAACACATTGTTTGTATCTAAAACATTCTTAATATGTAAACAATGCAGATGCTATTGTGAATAGTGGCTGCAAGTCTGACAGTTATCCTCTGAGGCCACAGATTCCTCCCAGACTTTCTGCTAAAACATGAACAGGTTAGGAAGGACTTCTTTTAGTTCTTAGCATATAATGGTCTATTGCTGCAAATGTCTTTAATTAGTTGGGTGCTTTATCAAGCATAGAGCTTCTCCTGACAGATCCAGAAACAAGGAAGTTTAGGTATGTTTTTGGTTTTCTTTTTTGATTCCTTTTACGTCTGGTGCAAAACTGAGCATTTTCCTTCTGTTTTGCCAAAGTTGATCGTTTCTCCACATGTGGATTAAAACTTAGGAGACCTGAGTCACCTTCTGGTGCAACAGAGAACACGTGGCCAAAGCATATATGCTTTGGTGCTCAGAGTAAGTACCACAGCTGGTGGTTGAGCACTCCATGTTTCTGTGCTGAAATAGGGGAGTTGGTGACTATTTTTAAGCATTCTACAACAAGACCTCTTTTTAGTCTTACTGGAACTGCTGTATATTTAAAAGGCTCTTGAAATGTGTCACTTTCAGTGTGTAATGTTTTCCAAAAATGGCTAGTGGCACCTTAGCCTTTCCTTTTGCTGTGAATTCCCAAGACTTTGCCCATTATGAGAAATGGTTGCATCCGAAGTCCTCATTCATGATCTTTTCTGAGCAGCATATGTGCTGGGAGGGAGGAGAAAGGAGGAAGTGGAATAAGCCTGCTCTGTAGATTACAGTTTTGTAGCAGCCTGTTTCCAGGAACTGGTGGTATTCTTAACTCTTCAGATGCATTTAAGATAGATGTTCTGCTCTGTCCTTCAAAAGTTCCTGTCTTGCCAAGTGCAGTTTTGGAAGAAAGTTCATTGCAATAAGTGGCTATATCAAAGCAAGTAAAAAAATTTTCATTTGATGATTTGTAAATTTAGAGCTCAATCTTACAAGACAAACACCACCTCTTGGCTCTGGCAGGTTGTGCAGTAGAAACCATCCAATGAAGATTTCACTTCTGTAAAAGGAAATGCTGACTCCTAAATCCTGAACTGTTATCATAGAATCACAGAGTTATTTAGGTTGGAAAAGATCTTTAAGTCCAACTGCAAACCTAGACTACCAGGTCCACCACTAAACTACATCCCTAAGCACCACATCTGTGTGTCTTATCTCCAAGGATGGTAACTCATCTGCTTCCCTTGATGGCCTGTTGCAGTACTTGATAATCCACTTGATAAGAAAAAGAATATAGGTATCAAAGAAAAGGAACGAAAAATGGAAACAGGCAGAAACACCTCAACTTTCCAAACCATTTAATCAATGCTACTATTTAGTGGGCATCAGTGAAATATTTTGTCTGGGCTATTCATCTTTGCAAACATCTGCTAGACAGTTTGAGGGACATACTCTCTGGGAGATTGATCATTACAATAGTCTATGAAGAACTAAACAGTCAGTGGAATCATCCAGAACTCATGAAGTTCCTTTGAAGTTCTTTTGAAGTTCCTGTCCTTTGACACCTCCCCTCGCCATCCACAGATGAACCTGAGGGAAGTCTATAACCATTCCACTAAGCTTGTGTCATCTGGGCTTCTACCATGATGAAGGAATTAATTATTCACTGGGGACATCCATCTCATTTCTACAGAGTGAAAGTGCTGGAACACAGCCCAGAATCTGGGCCATTGTATCTATTTAGACATAAACATTTACATAGAGATGAAAAGGCAAAACTCATTCCTCCTGTCAGAACACTGAAATCTATGGAAACACAAAGGAATTCAACTGATCTAAGAGCTGCACTGGGGAGAGGTGGAGTGAGGAAAAACTACCAAAATTGAAGATGAAAGTAAAGATCCTCTCTGGGCTTCCTTTTTAGCTGTTTCCTTTACTCTTTCAAGACTCCTTAAATCATCCCCTTTTGTGGGTAGATCAATCAGAAATAACTGTGCTTACCATTACTGTTCCAACTAAAGTAGTTGGAGGGGTTCTCTTAGCTGCAATGTCTGCTGAATGGTCTTTTTTTTAGGTGACAGATATATCATATTTTCCAAGTAAGAAATTTAAGAAGTTACTAAGAAATGATTGGCAACTAGTCTCACACACTGATGTACCATGAAACATAAGTCGTAGAGCTGTCATGAAAAACTGTCGTTTAGTTACAGCCTCAAAATATCATGCTAAGTATAAGCATGAATTCTTGTCAGTAATGTGTCCTACTAATGTGTCCTAATTCCCAAGAACGAGGGAGAAAAAAATGGGAAATGTATTTGAACCTGTATTGTTTGAGTATAATGCTAAAGAAATAGTTTTACAAAAGAATTGCAGCATTCATTAACTTTTCTTTCATTTGCATTAATTTTGCATTTCATTTTACTATAAAAGACTTATTGTATTTATGTGTTTTGTCTTCAGGAAACTAGAGTGTCATATCTGCCATTTTGTAAGCAATTGGGAAATAGTGATTTTTTTTTTAATGGTTTGTCTTCAGTTGTATTATTCTGCTGCTGGTAAATAGCTGCCACCTCTGTTTGTTCATACTGTCTGTAGAATTGAATGAATCTCATTTGTCAGTCAGTGGGAGAGGAAGTACGAGTAGTATAGAAGAGAAAAACCTACGTTAGATTCTTTACACAGCATCTCTTTCTTATGTGTTTAATTGGAAAAAACATGACCGCTCTGCTTCTTTTTCATGTCAAAAACCTATGAACTGACTGGGCTTTAGTGTTGCAAAACCTGAAGGCTGGAGAAGATATATTAAATGCAACAATAGTAAGCAAGTTCTGGAATCTGTTAATGCTTTGAACACTAGATGGAAGGAAATGGTACTGTCATCATCAGATTAAGAGACTGTATTACACTTTATGTAATGACAGTGGACTATGAATGCTATTCTGATACATTCTGAAATAAGGGACTAATCATGGACTGGCATGGATCAGAAAAGTAGGGCTATGTCTTTTGTGTTCATAGCTTATATTTTGGAATATCTGTTTTGAGTGCAAAGAATAGTATTCGACTAGCTCTGGAAGCAGAATATTCAGTATGGTAAGTTTGAAGACTGCTGGAAATTTGGTAGTCTCATTATTAGATAAAGGAGTAAACTATGAACAATTCTTAATAAAAATAGTCTTGAATACACTGGAATGTAACACCTTAGATTTAGCAGGTTAAACATATGTGCCTTGATTCATACCATGGTCTGACTATAGTGTATATAACCTTTCAAAATCAGATGTAATACTCTGGAACATAACCTCGTTCTTGGGGATTATATATGTAGCTCCAACTGACGTCAATGGAATACGGAATCTGAACTACTTGACCAGGGATGTAAAAAGAAAAAATGAATAATGAAATGAAAATAATGTCTCCTTGAGTTGGTTGTAGATCTCTCTGTATACCATGTGTCTCTTGAAATGATTTGTATGAAGAATTATAGTGTTTTATGGATTACAAAACCACAAAAGAAGGAGGCCAAAATAGAGCTGGGGATTGAGTACAACTGCCCAATGTGAAATGTGAATTTGTTTCTCAGTTGTAGAAAAATCCAGAGAAATCTATCACTTGTAGGAAATCGCTCCAGAAATGCTTGTTGGGCAACTCTCAGTTGAACCAGTCTGAGTCAGGGATTCCCAATGACTCTTAAAAGACTTGTTAACAAGACAGTCTCCTCTACTCAGTTTTTCTCAAGTTAGATCTCCCAAACTGGGTATGAAGTTATACCTATGACCCAGATTCTGTCTGTACTCCAATGAAACTGCTATCAAAACTCCAGTGCTTTCTACTGGCACAACAAATACCTGTTGTCAACTGCCAGTATTTTTCTACATAAGCAACTACATACACAGCTCAAAATTAAGCTTGAGAAAACTTGAACTGAATGCTTAATAGACTGGTATATGTATATCAAGCATTGAAAAGTTTTGTAGGTTTGGATAATTAGCAATCTAGTCTAAGCAATGATTAAAATTCTTTTGAGTTTTTACCATTTTGATTTTCATTCACAATCTGAATCACTCAGCTGTTTTCCTGCTCTAAAAAAACTAGAAGTTTAGGAGCATATAGTTACAAAATCTGTCTTAGGTAAACACTTTCATCTTAAGATCTTGTGCCTAATCTACCTAAATACACAACAACATTTCAGAATAGTTTACTGGGACTTGTGTGTGCCAAATGGAAAATAAACCCATAACTTTTCAGTATCTCATCACTTTTCATCTACTTTCTTAATGTAATCCGCTATGAAGCTACAGCACTTGACTTCAAGTGTTGTGTAACTGGTGTCCACTTTCCACTTACTATCAGATAGATAACAATACAATAAATGTGAATTACTTGAGGTCAACAGGAGCTGCAAGCTCTTAGTGCAAGTCAGGGCTGTGCAAGCTTGTTTTACTCAATTTTCTTGTCAGAAGTCCTTTAAATTAATAGAACAATAAAGAAAACAAAGAGCCACCTTCTCAAGTGCTGCAAATTGCTTAACTGCGTTCACTTCAGATAAGAACTGCTTTTGTACAAAATATCTGATATATGCAGGACAAAGCTGAACAGTGAATTATTTTTCAAAACCAGTGCTGAACTGCATATTACAAGCCCATTGTGACAGCTTTGATACAGTTGCCTAGACAAAAAACAAAGCAAAGCACTCTAGAGCAGTTACAAGCTGTGGTTCCAAACTGAAGGACATCTCTCTTCTGGGAAAGGTGATCTTCTACCACAGCTGTTCCCTAAATAGAGATATAGTTTATAGATTCAAAAAAGTTTTAAAGTATAAGGAGTATCTGCTGCTTTAAATTTCTGACTCTTGAGACAATTGTCTGCAAGATTCTGGATATATATGTGAGCACTGTGTCTGGAAGTTCTGAGGCTCTTTATAACCCTGAGAGTAAAGAAAGGAAACATATACTTCTTGAATGAAGTGCCTAAACAGCACTTGTGAATCATGATATGAAAGGAAATAATTTCAATTAGGTGAGATGTGCATGGCAGCACAACGGGAAGTTTCCTCATTTTCATCAGCTAATAATCAAAACAATTTGACACCACTTCCAAAGGAAGCCAAAAATATGGAAACTATTATTTAGAGAAGAATACAGCAAAATGATGTACATACTTGTATTTTGTATCTTAAGTTAAACTGTACATCTGTTGCCAAATAGATAACCAAGGCAAATATATTGACCCAGAAAACGAAAAGAGACCTCCAAGTGGTGTAAACAATCATATATGTGCAGATTTTTTTTTAGTAACATACTTGTTTACCATGTTAATTCCATTTCTTAACAGTTGTGTTGTGAAGAGCAGAAGAAATATGCTTGTCACTTACATGAAGAAGCTTTTTTTAAATGTTATTGAGGACAACATTGTGCAAATAACATCCCAGACTTTTTTTTTTTTTAAATCTCAGGGAAAAGAAAAACATCTTAAAGTATGTTGTGATCTTGTAACTTATAAGACCTATAGCATGTCTGAATCATATTTTGTCATACTTGGCAAAGACCTTTTCATATTCAGACCAAACAAAGTTTCTGTCCTGAAAAACCTTTTGCCACAATTATGACTTATTAGAACTAGATTTTTAGAAATATGTGTGGTCATACAAACTTGATATTATTGGTATTTTTTATTAATAAATATTCATAATTTTTGATTGTTCATCACTTGTTTACAAACATTTGCTAAATGAATATGGACTTTGAACCAAGCAGGACAGATGGGTAATGTGTTACTACTAATTAAATACAACATGCTCTAGACACAATACCATTAGTTCAAAGATATGTTTCATGTTCCTTCATGGACTGAACACAACCCTCAAAGTTAAAGTTCAGTTACTTTTATTACTAATTCAAATAATATATTTAGAGTTTGCTGACTCCACATTTTTCCTCTTCCTAAGTTGTGGGCCATAATAAGAAATACTTTTGTATATGTTAAATAGTGACAACAAAAGGCAAACATCTAGGTAGATCAACAGTCTTGTATTGTAAATCATGAGAATGAAGAAAATGTTGTAATGAAGAGCAAGGAATCTCTTCTTTTTGCAGAATATTAGATCTAATTTTCTTATGAAATCACCTGAATCAGCAAATGAGACGTTGGAGTCCTTTATCCTCAGCACAGAAATGATAGGATAGCAAAAAATACTAGTATGGAAATAAAAATGAGAAAGATTGTAAAAGGAGATCATATCAACGTATAAGAATGCAATCAGAAAGTCTAAGGCATGGTATAATGTAGAAAGAAGGTACACAAGGGCTGATAAGATGGCATTCTATAAATGCATTAAAATTAAAAGAAGAACAAGACTGGTACATGTCACCTAAAAAAAGAAAAGCTAAAAACAGATGTTACCAAGAACCTTAAAGAATTTAATGAATTTTTGCTTTAGTCTTCACTAAGAGGACAAGAAAGCTAGCACAATATCAGCAGTGAAGGGAGAAGTAATCAGATTGGAGAAGGAAGAAAAAAAGAAAGGAAAAGAGGAAAAGATGATTAATAATCAAATTAGCCATTTTCAGATCATCTAGGAGTGCCAGAGTTCCTCCATGAATAGTTAACTGGATGAAAAGTTTCAGCATCACCAGTGGTCATCTCTGAGAACTTGAAGAGGATTAGTGTGATCCAGAAGACTTCTGAAAGACCATCATAATTCATACACCCCAGTCAGTTGCTGCTGACTTCTCTACTTTATTCTCAACTGGAGTGGGTATTCTGAGATGTCTCTGAGCTTTTTTGTTTAAAAACATGTTTTTTTCACCTCTTTGTCAAATATAGTAGGTTTTGGTTTTCAGCCAGCTCCTCTCACTGTCTCTGGAATAACCCAATTGCACTTGCTGGATTGAGTTTGATGGGAGTCAGCCACACCTCATTATCTCTGCTCAGAAAGTTGCTCTCACCAAATTCCAGGCTGTTGTTTGTCTTGGCAGAGTGTGATTTTTATAAAAGTGGTACAACAGCACCAATCCTGAAGACACCAAACCCCGTGTACAGTACGTCACATTTCACAAGGTGCTAAAGAAAATAATTATAATTATATTGAAATGATTGGTATATAGTGTGTAGAAGTGATTCCAAATAGTTCTACCACTTGTCTGTTTCCCTGCCATAGACAGTATATGTATATGGAAAAACAATATGTTGAGTTAAAAACATAATAGCCATTTATTTTACTTTGCACAAAACAGAAACTTACTCAATGCATTCCTCTTGATAGTTCAGGAATGCTCTGTTCATCTATTAATTGAGAGTATTCTTTTGCAGTTCATCACTGCTTCAGTGTATCCCAGCAATTGGAATAGAACTGAGTCCTGCTCTCATTCGTGAAGGCTATTTCTGCAGTATGTCCCTGCCAGAGAACAGCTTGGAAAAGATTGCTAGCAAGCTCTACCTAGTTGTGCAAATGATGTCCTATAGAGAACAGAATTTACAAAGAGTGAAAATGATCCTTTCATTTATTATGATCCTTCAGTACTATTAATATTCTGCTTTTTACTTCCTGCATCTGTTTAAAATGTTCCCTGGGCTCTGAAGTATGACAATATGTTTCAACATGGACTAACATCACAAAATTCTTAAATGAAAAGTTACACAGGCAATGAGTGTATCCATACAGCCTTACTGCACAGATATAAAAACTATCACAATGATAGTTTGAAAACAGACATGGTCTGTGTAACTTGCTGCTGATTGCTTTTTGAAAGACTACTCTTTTTTGCATGAAAAGCTGTGTCTGCCATAGCAATGTACCACTTCCAGTGCCCAGGATTCTGAATGCTACTCATATTCTTATTGATAGTTTTCATGTAAAATATTATATCAATCTAGTGAAATCTTAAGGTTTAATAACGTTGCCTGCTGCATTTTCCTTCTACTAGCAATAGATTATTTGAGGGGAATGTCCAGTTTCACAATGATCAAACCATACATAGTTTCCTATTTCTTTTGCCCTGTTTCCTCCTGACATTATAAAGAATTAATTTCCTAAAAGAATCACTTGTTTGCTGATTTTTTTTCTTTCTTGCTTATTCTTAATGACAGCCATCCATTAAACTATCCTTCTGTTTTCTTTCATGTGGACGCAGGTGGCTATTGTACAAATGATAGAGCTGAAGTGGGAAAGAGATGGTGGAATTAGTGTAGCCTTAATACTTTAAGGAGAAAAAAAGGTGATAGTAGGGAAGGTGCTAGTACAACAATATTTCTTGCCTCTTTTTATTGGCTGGTAAATAGGATTGGTTTTAATAGTTTTTCTACCTTGATCCTAAATAGTTCAAACTAAAAATGTAGCAATTACTATTAGCTGCATATCATTAGAAAAATTTCCACATCATAGAATGGTAAGTGTCAAAAGGGACCTTTAGATATTATCTAGTCCAACCCCCCTGCAGAAGCAGGTCCACCTAGATCTGGTTGCATAGGAACATGTCCAGGCAGTTCTTGAAGACCTCCAAGGAAGGAGACCCCACAACCCCTCTGGGCAGCCTGTGCCAGGGCTCCCTCACTCTCACAGTAAAGTAGTTTTTTCTTATGTTTAAATGGAACTTTTTGTGTTCCATCTTCATCTCATTACCGCTTGTGCTGTTGCTAGATACAACAGAAAAAAGGGATGCCCCAACCTCCTGACACCCACCATTTTGATATTTGTAATTATTAATAAGATCCCCCCTCAGTCTCCTCTTTTCTAGACTAAACAGCCCCAGTTCGCGCAGCCTTTCCTCATATGAAAGATTAAAATTTCTTGAATAGGTTAGCTATTTTACTTTTTTATTATTTTTTTTCTGCCATATCAGTTTAACAGTTATTTGTAGTTTTTTTTAATTTGTGTAGGCTTTACTGATATGGGCCTTTGTAAACTACTGTATTGGCTGTGTGAAGTACTGTGTTTAACAGTTTTCAGTTTTTTTGACACTACTAGGATTTTAAGTGGAGGAGTATTATTAGTGGTGCAGTGTCATGTAATTTGTTTTCCTCAGTGAATTTATTTTTATGAGTGTTCAAAACATTTGTTTAAGATGTATCGTTCTGTTTGCCCTCTGTATGTTTATTCCTGAGCTGTGAATAAATTTGCCCAATTGCTTTTGTTTTGCATAAAAAAATACTTCACTTCTGTTTGATAATTTTGAATTTGTCTCTGCTCCTCTTGAAGCTGAAATACCTGTTGATCAGCTCTAGCTGCATTCATGGCACAGAAGCAGCATTGCACAGAAAAGCAGCATAGACTTCAGTCAGCTTCTTACTGCTTCATAGTTTCCAAAGACAAAGCCACTTCAGCTATTTAAATCTCATTGCTTCTTGCTCAGGCTCAGCCAGTGTAAGTTCTCATGGCACCAAGGGCTAGCTATTGTCATGTCTGCCATGTTGATTGTAGCAATATTTTCTAATCAAGCCTGTAAAATGCTGTAACATTTTCCCATATACCTTTGATCATTCTGGACAAAGAAGCTCTTGCTATTTATTTCAGATTACGTTAAATTTTTAAAATATTATCATATTTTCACAATTGTGCAGGCACTGGAACAACTGTCAGATAGGAAATAGGTGTTTAAATATCCAGAAGGTAGCTTGGAAAGAGAAAACATACTTTTCTTTATTGCAGGGTTCCTTTTATTCTAAAGAGGAAGTGGCAGTCCATTAAGCTCTCTTTTGCAACTTTAATCTTGCAACCCATTATATCTTGATATGAATGTTGCACTTTTCTTTTTAAGTAGTTTCTCCCTAAAATATTCAACATCTCTTGAAGTCTTAATTTTGAAACATAGATAAAGCAGATAGATAAATCTGCAGCTCTTTATAGCCTTATTGTTTTTGTGCTACTTTTAGGGGAACTGACAATAAAAGGTCAGAGTTAAAAGCATTTTAAAAGATGGTCTAGTCTTTTAATTGGTCTCTTAATTGGAATTAAAAGAGTAAATAATCATAATATTTGTTAACAGGAGAAACTAAGTAGATTCTTGATACATTGTCATGCACTGCTTATTTACTCCTTGCATTGACCATCTTCAGATCTGGTTGTGGGTGACTTACTTTAAGTAATGGCATGTTACCAGTTTCTGCTGTATAGCGGGAAGTATGTTATGCCGCAATATCTTACTGTGCTGCTTTTTAAACTCTGACATGGTGTGCCACACGAAGACTCTACCTCTAGCTCCAAGGTGGTACTACCTGATTTAGCCTCTGCAAAACACAAATACACCTTTTGTTTCATATCTTGATTTTAGATTTGTGCAAAAAAAAAGCTTTAGTTCATGTGCCCTGTTCTAGTGCATTTGTCTGATATAGTAATATATTCTGTCTGCTGTAAATAGCTCTGGGACAGGAGATTTAAACACCTAGGATGTTTGCCCTGAATGAACAAATGTTTCTGTTGGAGCATTCCAATACTTAAAAGCAGATTTTGCATGCTTGCTTTTTGATACCTACTGAGCATTTTGAGTATATGTATCCTACAAGTCTTTAGAGTGGTAAGCACAGGATGCTTTTAGGTAGGTATTATTGGAGTCAGATATTTGTAAGGTACTGTTTCAGATAATTTAGTGAGGTAGGAGTGAGGTAGCACATGCTTAACCAGAGGGAACATATTTATTTAGTCACTTTAAAAGTTGCTTCAGGTTTTATTAGCCACTGTGTACCTAAACTGCACTCCAGCAACTGAACCTAGATGGTTTGATGGCTTCTCCCATTGTGATGGTAAAAGATCTTGTTTAATATGATTCATTCTTTCTTGTCGCTTGATTTAAAGGTTGACTTTGGCTTCCAAATTAGTCCCATATGTTTTGAAATTTGAGTCTGAAAGCTGGTTGAAAGCCCATGTAAATTTGGTACCATGTTGCTCACCTTTGACTTGGAGAGGCCACAGAGTGCAGTAAACAGTGCAGAAATGTGGGTGCATGTGACACGAGTCATTGTACTGTAATTCTAAGTTATGAGACTTGATGAAAAACAATGTGGCCTGTATTGAGTGTGCCTAATCTAACTTTGTTCCCCAAAATGGGTCTTTAAACTTACAACTTCACTGTTCATAAATAACATACACATTCTTAATATAAGCACAGGCAAATGCATGATACACAGCATATGTTGTTTTACACACAGCTCTTTTACCATTGCTCTTACTGTAGCCTAGTAAGTATTTATAAGACAATATAATAATGAGAAACATTTTTCATTAGTCTAAATTCTTTCTTTTTAAACAATTGACATTTCAGTCCTTAATGTTGTAGCCTGTCCTTTACTGGTGGTTAGCAAATGTCATCCACCTAAATGCAATTGTGTCTGTTTACTTTAGGATAAGCTTATGCTACACTGTTAGATATTTCTTGTGTCATTAGAACATGAACACTTTGATTTCATCTGCTGTAATGAAGTATTATTATTAGCAGTAGTAGCTTTTAATTAGCAGCATTTATTATTGCATAACTTTTAAAATTTTCAATTTAGATAACTGTTCTATGCAAATTAATAATAAAATTAATTAAAGAAGAAAATGGAGAAGAAAATTAAGAAGAATAACACTTACCTGTGTTGTAAAATTTATGGCATCAGGCTTCATCCTGCACCTTGAGAACAGGTGAACACATCTTATATTGTAAAATTTCACTGTAAAAGAGTCTTACCATCTTTTTGAGTGACAACCTCAAAACATTGTTCTTCTTGATTCCTCTTCGTCCTAGGGAATGTATAATTGTTTTGGTGTGTATTGATTCTGTGGAAAAGTAATCATTCAGAAAATGATACCGTACGAGGGTTAAATGTTCATATGACAGGATTTGTAATTTCTTCCTCATATGTACAAAATCTGAGCAAGGAAAAATTTCTCTTGTTCTGTTTCTAGAAAGAGCAATATTGGGACAACAAATATTTTTGTCTTTAATATATGGATATAGCAAAACAGAAAAGCATTTGGTGGGACTGGGGCAAGAGAAACACCATTGGTGTTTCAGGAGAAAAATCTGGACCAGGGCTATTAGTACTCACAGATGCTAGTAGTAAGTATGATAACTATCATACCAAAGAACAGTGCTGAAAAGGTAAACTCGCAGCCCATCTATTGTATAATCCTGTTCCAGTGCTGACTCATTCCTTGGGTCAATGAGTCTCCAATTTCGGTTTTTTTTGTTTGTTTTGCATCATTTTAGAGATGAGTCCATGTCTTGTCAGCCACAGGCAATTTGGGGCCACCTGTGATTTGAAAACCACATTTGAGGAGAAAGTACAGATAGACAATGAAATAAAGAGACTTTTCCCAAAAGACAAAAGAAAGAAACTGGTTCCCTTTGTGTAGGTCTTCCAGGGTGAAATTTACCCTGACCTGATGTCTTAAGTGGGATTTAAGCATTGTCTGAGCCTTGAATTAATGTGCTAGAGAGATTTTTTTTTCCCTTTTCCCAGAAAAAAAAGGCAAAGGAAACAATGCATTACAATTATTTCAAATGCCCAGTGAATACCATGTCTTTCAAAAACAGAAAGACCACATTGAAGATGCCCTCTTATGGCATCTTTTACAACTATTGTAAAGTATCTCTATTAGCAAATGTAATAGTTTAGCCAGAAAAAGCTTCAAAGAAGAATTGGAATAAAACATTAACTGTTTGGGAACAGGGTGACTGAGAGTCTTACTGGGAAATATGTGTTTGTAATTGGCTATGAAATCAGTGTAAAGCCTGGCTGAACTGTTTGCGGAAGTACAAAAAGTGGATTGCTTCACTGAAATGAGCTCTAAATAAATCTAACCACAGAAGACTCCATGTGTATTAAAGACCAAAAAGGACAGTAAGGTGAACAAATGATACACCTAAATATCATTATTTCAAATAATTTTTCAAGTATCTGGAATTTCTTTGAGGTGAAAGCAGAAGGACGAAGCAAATCATAGAATCTCAAGAGCTGGAAGGGACCTCGAAAGATCATCAAGTCCAACAACCCTGCCAAAACAAGACCACCCAAAGTAGATCACATAGGAACTCATCCAGGTGAGTTTTGAATGTCTTCAGAGAAGGAGACTCCACAACCCATCTGGGCAGTCTGTTCCAGTGCTCCCCTACTCTCACAGTGAAAAAAATTCTTCCTTGAGTTTTTTTTGTACTTCTTATGTTCCGGTTTGTACCCATTGCCCCTTGTCCTGTCATTGGACATCACTGAGAAGAGCCTGACTCCATCCTCTTGATGCCAGCTCTTTATGTTATTGTAAACATTAATGAGATCACTCTCATTCTCCTCCAAGCTAAAGAGCCCCAGTTCCCCTAGCCTTTCAAAGAATGAACAGAACTTAACTTTGAAGTGACATAGAAAAAAAAAAGACTATAATTGACCAAGGGAGGAATATTAATAACATGCTAGGTGGAAATCTATTATTAACCTTCATTTGAAAAAGGAACAGAAGAAGGTTCCAGTTTTAATCAGCATTGAAAATAAGATGAGAAATGTGAAATCTGTGGAAAGAAGCTATAAATCCAAGTGCTGGCTTTAAATTTAGTAATGGGCTGGAGAACTCAAAACAATGAAGTGCAGTGTACTTTGTAGCTGCTTATTTTCACTAAGTTGGATACGTAAAAATTTCTGATTTTGCCACACTTAATTTTCAAAGACCCTAGAGACCCGTGTTTAATTTAGCAGACTTACAGCTTTTGAGTAATATGTCGTAGAAAATATCTCCACGAGGTTTGGCAAGAAATGCAGAAAAATGTTCAAAACCATATTATTTTTTAGAAATCAATAGTTTTATTTATCAGCTAATGACTTTGATTAAGATAATCTGTTTCCTCAACATGGAGGAAATGAGAATCCCAATGATACTATTTGTTGATCTATATTTAATCTAATGAGTCAGCTGGCACCCGAGGGTTTTCATAAATGGATGCTGATAAATAAACTGGGAGCTGATCTGAAATCTACTGAAAGTAATTGACTCTTGTTTTGTTTAACTGCATTTGGATCAGTTTTTAAACCTCTTTGGGAAGTGAGCTTTTTATTGATGCATAATAATTCACAAAAATGTCTATCTCTTTATGTAACCAACATTTTAGTGTCTGTTCATGTCTTTGATATATGTATACAGGAAACTCTTTTTAATCTCTTGATTGGTGTTTTGGAAATTTTGAGTGATGGATTGGATGCTGAGACATTAAAAAATGCAAATCTGCTCAGTTTGATATTTTGATTGAGTCAAGTTGGTAATGATGTGAAAATATTTAGAGTGTAAGACTAAATTTTGGTAAGCATTGTCCTGACTTGTAATTTAAGTTCCAGTTATATTCAGTTTACACAGTGGTAGGAGAAAACACAAGGTAATACTTAAGTGTTTTAATTTGCCTTAACTGTTTCTCTTGAACCTTCTTTTCTCCATAAATTCTTTCATGTAATGTCATGAGTGAAATCACAAAAGAATGGACTTCATTGTTATGTTTGATATGCTGCATTTGAGCCCAATTTATTTTAAGCCACCTGGAAAAGTTCTGTGGATGATTGCATAACAATGTTAATAGTAAAGTTAAACGATTCTAATAAAATACAGGGCTGATACCATCCCAGGTGTAAAGGACTTTAGGTTAACCAGAATTGCTTGAAGGATGAATCTCATTCCTGTTTTTTAAGAGAAGATTAATATTCTTAAAATATGCTTACCCAATATATATATATTAACTAAAAGTTTACTTTTTTTCTCCCATCCTTATCCAATAGGCTAAATTTGGCACTATTTTAATTCTTCAGGCTGCTTAATGTCATTACATCTGAGATGTTTTTTGATTTTATTTTGTTTCTAGCTTTTTTCATGTTGAGTTGAAATATTTATAGGATAATAGAATTGTGGAAAAAACAGGTGCTTTTGATGAAACTTAATAGTTTTTATTTTTAAATGCAAAGAAACATGATACTGCAAGCTTTCTAGTTAGAAGCAATTTGTTCAAAAGTCTTTCTGCCCATCCCAGGAAGACTATTTGCACAGGTACTTCAGGCTCTGTGTAATGGAACATCAGGCGATTCTACTCATGGATTAATATTTTGGCTTTGGGAGGCATGATGAAACTACTCCCTTTATTATCTATTAATCCCAGCAAGAGCTGGCAAACTTTCTTACAGTGATAATGGAAAGATGTCTGGCATGATTGTGTTTCAAATTAGGTGATGCCTTACATTGAGGTAATCTCTCAAGCACTGGAATTTCAAACAGTCCCAGAGCATGTGGGAAGAGTTTCTCCTAATGAGGCAACATTTCCAGCGCTTGTCTGTGTGCAGGAAGTCCATCTAGCACACATGCCAGCATCCAAAGGCTGCAAATACAGCTATAAATTATAGCATCTGGTTCTAAGAACAAGTAACAATTCTATTTTAAATATTGTCCCAAATTGATTACTTCATATGCATACATAATTCAGTGCTGTTAGCCTGACTAAAAGCATGTGAATCAGCTACCTGTGCTGAAGAGTTTGTCTAATATCCACGTACCTGTCAATGTGATATGGCTACCTACACATTTGTTAAATGCCAAAGCATGTACTAGCATGATATCTCTCCATCTGCAAAGCTCCCGTGGTCTTCAGAGTTGATATAATCAGTTGATGTCAGAATTCTGTGCTCCCTGTGTGAAAATGTTCCCAAAATATTTTCAAGAAATTTGATGTGGTTTCAGCTGTAAGTAGGGAGCTTTTCTTTCTGAACTATGGGGAAATGAAATGCCCTAAAAATGTCTTCAGCAAACTGATAAATAGTCAAGACTACATTAAAGACTTATCTTTATGTGTGCTCAGGAAATAAGCTATCAAGCTGAATTCCCACTGCCTCTGCCCTTTGAAGATTCATGTTATAAAGCTAAAGGGTGTAGAAATCACCCTTAAACTCACATAAGTAATTTAAATTTGCTACAACTTACTGTCCCATAGGTTTATTTGCTATGCCCCATCATCTTTATTCAAAACAACTGTTTAAATATAATCAGCCATGATTCTTGAACAGATTTCTAGAGCTCCAAGAACACTATGTAACTGATGGAGAAGCAATGTCATTTGTGTCTTAGAAAATCCTTGTCTCCTTGATGTTTCTTTTGTAGTCAGGAGAAGGAAGCATGGGTTCAGATTTTTTTTACTATTAAAGAGATAAAAGGCTCATATTGGAAAAACAGTAATTGACAGGCCAGGCACAGTGGGGCAGCTGCTGAAGGTATTTTTTTCCTTTAGAACATGGACTGGGGTGTGAGAGTTGGTGAGCAGATTTCAGATAGAAATCCTGAAGGAAGTCACACTGTCAGCTACACAGTAGTTTCATTTGCTTTCGGGAGCACGAAGCAATGACTTCTCTATTTTTGCAAAGAATAAGCAAATCCTCCTAAAAGAAGAGTACGTCTTGGATAGCAGAGTTTTTATTAGTCAATTTTTATTGCAGTCATGAACTGAGCTCTTTTCTTGGCCTATATTAGAGCAGTCTTATGCTCTGACTTGTGCAGGTTGTTAAATACTCCTTGGAGATGAGAGTTCATTGGGATTTTCTGGATTGGAGGAAACTTTGGCTGTTTGTACTTTCCTTTGATCATACACTGTTCCACCCTGTAACACTAATGAGCCTCTTGTGCCTGGTTTTGTTGATTGTGAGGCCTTTTATGTCAGCTGTACAAAGTTGTCATAATGCAGAGGCAAATTGGGGCTATTTCACTGAGATAATATGTGACAATTGACATAACACCTGTTTGTTCTCACTAGAGTCAACAGTTGCATAAGGTTCCAATTACTTCAGAATTTGGCTCCAAGTTTCTGGGAAAATTGTGAGGATTTGTGCATAAACTGCTGTACATTTGCTGATGGGCTGTGTACCTGAAAGATGCTGAAATGTGTGTTTCTGGAAAATCACACTGGAAAGTTTCGATGCCTCCTTTTCTGACCATTGCATGCTGGAGAGAGAGAGAGAGACAGTGGAGGAGGCCAGCAAAGGAAACTACGATGGGGTTTGCTTGTAGAATGGATGATGCATTCACTTTGGCTCTGTACCACTTGAGGGAACATGATTAAAAGTTGCTTGGAGAAGCTTGTTACTGTTTTAAAGTTGCCAGTTCTGTGGGTTTCCTGTGGAATTGGACTAGTTTTTAGCAACAGCTGCGGTTAATTTTCAGGAGCCAGGGATAGCCATTTGGGGGGCTTTTTTTTTTTTTTTTAAATGCTAACAGAGATTTTTGGCTGTCTAGTTGGTGCAGTGGTTTCCATTGTAAATTTTGATTATGTCTCTGAGTTGATTAGAAATTGTGAGCTAGGACTGTGCATCAGCAAGCAAGCCCTTGACTCCTCTGTCATGGGCACTCGAAGTTCTTCAAGAATAGTTTCAAAGTGCCAGTGACAATCACAGATAATTTTCTGAAGTACTGAGAGATGCTATGAAGTCCTCTAACCAGTTAGTACAGCTCCATTGCAATAAAGTGGGGCTTACCACTAAGAAAAGACAATGAACTATATGAAGTATTTAGGTACTTTTGACAGTCTTGCTCAGAATTATTAGTAATCTGGGCATGACTACAAGAAATATTATCATGCGTCTGTGTGTGCACAGTGATTTTTTTTTGTCATTCTAATAATTTTGTCTTTTCTCAGCTGTGCTGAGGAGTGAGATTCTATTGGTTTCACTCAATAATGAACACCATAAAGCAGTCCCCAGCTGAACCTAGAGTAGAGCTAATTGTGAATCTTCTCATTTACTGATAGGAAATAATGTTAGGACCATATTGTGGGTAAAGAATTAGTAGATGGTGGTCTTTGTGAGGATGGTGGGGAAAAAAAATAAATAAATAAAGTGAATCCAGGAGGATTTTGATATTGATACAAATGCAGTGGAGGTAAAGAGGAAGACTAGACTTGTACAGGATAAAGGAAGTAGGATTGTAAATTGCTGTTCTTTTCTTTGTGGTCAGCAGTATTGTTTCCAAGTGCAGGCTAAGTGAGAAGACAAGAGAAGGTGGAATAACATTCAGTATTTCCTAAATGTGACTGTTGAGTATCAGAAACAACAGTAACCACAGCTATAAATACTCATCTCCTCTACAGATAATTGGATTCTGGGGAATATAAGACCATTTCTCCATGCTTTCTTCTCAGTCTTAAAAAAGAACATCTTTCCAGTGGTACTTCTGTTCCCATTGTGTTGTATTTCCCTAATCAGGCATTTGTGTTCTACCCAGGGGTGCTCATAAAAAACCTCTTTGAAAAACAGTACAAGGAAATCCTTGCAGTTAAAGGATACTGCAAGTCCATTGCTACTGGCATAGTCTATATGGTGTGAACTGTATCAGTGATCACAGCAATGACAGAAAACTACAATCCAAGAGAAGATGGAGTATTTTATAAGAGGTGAGGCTTTGGCTGCTTTTACTAAGAGGTGAAATTGCTGAAGTCCCTTGATTCAAGTTAGTGCTCTTGCAATGTGATTTAATGAAGTAAAAGCAAGTCTATCTAAAACTTGATAGAAATAATGATTTGGTGCAAAATGACTTTCCAAAGTACAATGGAAAGAAATGTAAATTGAATTAAGAACTAAAGAAAAAGAAAATGTCTCTCCAGTAGAGATAAAGTGCACAGTTCTGGGGGTTATTTTCACATAAGTCTGGCTGTTAAATTCCACTTTCTTTGGCAGATTTGTCTGGTCCCTTCTGTAAAGCCTTGAAGAAGTTCCTGTGCAGCATGTATGTTTGAATCATAGTGAAGTATCTTGAGACAATTTGGCTGCCTTGTGACAGTGTTTCAGACTGGTGTCTGATGAATTCCAGAGTGTTACCTAAATACCTGGATCACAAATAAAGGTGTGAAGACACGTGAGAGAGCAGTGAAAATATATCAGTGTGCATTTCCATGTATGATGTCCCTGACTTAATATCTAGCAGAAGCAAAAGTCCTCCTTTTTTCTCAATTTCCAGTTGAAGTTTGTTTGCACATCCTAAGAAATAAAGAGAAATAGGTAATACTAGATATACTTTTATCTCTCTGATATAAACCCATCTCTCCTTGATTCCATAGGATATGACTTGGGAAATAACTGTTCAAATACATCTTCTCTTTGTTTTATAGTCTTTCATAATGTCTGTAATCTATTATGAGGAATAAAAAATAAGTAAAGCCAAGATTTTGCTCACAGCAAAGCAGATTCTGTCTTTCCCTGAGTTTCTCTGGATGTGAGATTTTTAATGAGAACGCTGATTCTGACGGAGAGCTTTCTAGAAAAGACCTTGTAACACATTGAATTTGATCGTTAGTCCAAAATGTCAGACAGAGCTTTACTGGCAAGAAACTTTCCAGCTAAGGACCTACTGTCAATTCTCTTGTCCTTATATTGCACAGCCAAAACCTAGACTAGGCTGGTTATGGGTCACAGTAAGTTTGTGTGTGTGTGCACGCATGCGCATGTGTGTGTGTGTAGTGAGAGATTTAAGGCAATTCTGTCATTGTCCAGTTCACTTCTAGTCTGAGGGTTTACTGGTGCCTTTCTTTTCCTTCCTCAAAATTGTTTTTGTTTGCAATGAAATAGTTGTATCTTCCTGATACAGCTGTTTTGGTACTAGGGTGAAGTGGTATCAATCCATTTTATGGTTTTCATGGAACAAGAAGCTGATGTTTTTTAACAGGACCATAAAAATGCAGAGTGGAAGCTGGCAAAGATGGTTTGGTGTGCTTTTTGTGCACTGAAAAATTCATCCATACCTCCACCAAACTTGTCACTGCATCTCTTTCAGTTACTGTGGGAGTCTCCCATGTAATCATGGAGTGTGATGACTTACATGAGGCACAGACTTGCTGTGTCTGTACCATGTGGAAGTAGTGTAGATTAGATAAACTAAAATAGCCCCCAGCACAGATACATCAGCGTTTCAAATTAAAGCTTAGCTATCCCTTGTGCACTCACTTCATCTCTGTATGCTTCAGTTACTGTTCAGCCTGCTGACAGCTTTAGAACAGCTTTAGAGGAGGAAAATGACTGATGACAACACCAAAGTGCTTCAAAGCTCAATGACTTTCATTGCAAATTGTGTTGCTTGAGAGCCTCTTAAAAATACAGAAATGATAGCAAATCAGCACATAGGGAACACTGACAATGACTGAATTTTGCTTATATAAGCATTAACTCTCACCAAAAGATTTTGTGGACCTTCATAGTATACTTAGGGGAAGCTTGCCGCATGTCCTGCTAAAGTCTTGCCCTATTTGGAGAGAGAGGCATTGTTCATGGGTGAGGCAGATCCCTTCCATATATATAGGCATTCTCTCTATAGATGGATTCACAGACTTGCAAGCCATTTCCCTGCTTTCCAAGCCCTGAGTTATACTAACTGAGCTACTGCATTTTTCCTTCTGCTTTCCAAATGATTTACCCAGGGGCAGAGTGTATGGGCCTGTACGCTGATGAGTGGGGACAGGGCAGGCGGAAAGATGTAATTTGGTGGGAGGCTGCCCAGTTTCTTTCACATACCACCAAATCACCAAGAGCTTCTTTCCTCCTGCCAAGCACTTCCCTCTCACCCATGCTTTCTTTCCCACATGTGTATTTTGTTTCAGTCTGTTGGCAAAGAGTCATTCAGTCTCTGCATATTGGTCTGAATCCACATTAAATATATAAAAGGTATGTTCAGTTAAAGTTAAGCAGCACTGTGCCTATTGAAAGTGAATAGAGTGAATCATCCTCTGAAAGATTTGAAGACACAGTATGGGAATCCTTTTACATGATTATTTTAACATACATTTAACAGGAAGGAAAAATAACACCACCCTGGAGCCTGATGCAAAGAATTTCTATTAAATGAATAATCTGTTTACATTTAAATCTCTTGCAGAAGTAGCTGAATTTGCTTACAGTTTTAAGATGCTCAAAAGACTGTAATTGTTAATTAGACAGTATAGTGGGGTGAGGGTGTATGTGTTTTTTCAAGGTGGGATTGCTTCCATTTTATAGCATTCTCCAATAAACATTATTCCTGAGTCTGCTGTATGAACAGCCTGGTTTCCTCGTTAGGAAAAAAAAACACCGCTCCAAAGGTAGGACCTTTCTATCCATCTGTTTATAATAATATTAATGTTCATTACAATGATTTGATAGTAATAGTTCCTTACAGGTTTCTATCAGCTAAACAAAGCAGGAAGTGTAAAATGATTTTACAGGAATGTAAAATGATTCAGAGCTCAAGAGATCTAATGTTGCTGTCACTACAATTATGATTTGCATGGGAACTTTTTATTTTAAAAGTGTATTAACAAAGGTGAAAGTTGTGTGGCTTCAAAAGTGCTGATCACCAACTCGTTGACAGTAGGTTAGTTCCACATTTCTTGAATCGTTTGTTTAGTAAGTCATTTTTTTTTCAGTTTTTTAGGAAGTTATTGCCTCAAGGTTTGGTTCCTTGCTGTAATTCTTTGAAAGTAGATTCCTGCTGAGACTATGATGTCACTATCCTTAGCCTGTAAAAAAGTGCAAAACTTCCATTAATACATTTTAATGGATGTTGCAGAGTCTCTTCTACTTGTACTGTGCAATCAATTTTTATATAGTTTTGCTATGTGTATGTGAATGGGAAGGTGCTGGATGCTGGTGGTTTTTGCCTCAGTCTCCTCAAGAGTGCAAATCAGCCGTAAAATACTGCTTATGCTACTTAAGCATCCCACTTATGCACTGAGGAAAAGATCAAAAAATCCATTTTCATTAATAACTTATTAGAATTATTCTCATAAAGTTGTGAAAGAATTTTGAATTTTCTACCACAGAAGGCATTTGCTGTTGCTTCTTTCTCTGTGAATTCTAAATTCTCTAAAGAGAAGTTAGGAAGATTTGTAGCACAACTATTGTAAAATTCCATCTTCTTTGACTAAAAAAGAAAGTCCTCTTTCCAGTAATTGCTGCCTTAATCTTAGCTGCAGACTTAGCAATTTAGAAAAATATCCTATATTTTTATATGTAACCAGAAAGTTATATGTACATATATGTATAAGCAGTTGAACCATGCTATCAAGCAAGAGATATTTCTCCTGTAATTTAGGCTTGCCAGTTTTCTTGTATTAATGACCACCTTACAAAGCGAAGAGTGTTGATTCACTGTTTTTTCCACTTGGTTTTCTTGCTTTTTCATAGTATCTTATACTACATTTGCTAGTGCAAAACTGGGGAAGGTACCCTGAGTTTCATTTTAAGTGGTTATTTTATTTTACATTGCTGTTAGCATTAAAAAGTTGTCAATTATTGTTTATTTTTTGAAGTATTTAGACAGGAGATCTCTAGCAGATCTAGCTGCAGTGCTAGGGCCATCTCCAGTCTACTACATTTCACTGCTGAAGGGTGCCCACCTGCATGGAGCAAGAACAGTCAGCTGCTTCACTTCATAGCCAAGAGAGACCTAATGTGAAAGTAAGGTGCAATCAGCTGCCTTGGCAGTTTGGAGCTCCTGTTTTGGCTGTGAACTAATGTAGGTGAAGAATGGTTCCCTTTGGTTCTTTCTACTCTGAATGGGGTGATATCTGGCAGAGGAGTTGGCCAGAAAGCTGGAGCTCTTAATCTACTGAAGCATCACAAGAAGTTTTCTAAGAGAGCTTCTTTTGGGATGCTGAATTTTTGCTTTGGACCAAGTTTTGATCGGATAATCAGCTGGTGAATTTGGCTATTTTAGAACACCACACTAGTGAGCTGACAGTTTCTGAATTACTTTGGTAACACAAAAATGTTGAAATACATTGAGTCACAAGAATAACAAAGCTGTGTTATTATATTTTGATAAAACTGAATAAAAATGTTTGACAGACTCTTGCATGGCATATATGCTCTACTTTTTTACTTTAACAAAGACATAAAGCTGTAAATGTGATTTTAAGAGTGTGAAGGAAATTATTTTTTTTTGCATATTGTGAGGATCATAAATCCTTTCTGAGCCTCTGATTAAATTAGGCCAGTGTTTGAATTTTGTTTTGAATGGCTTGTCTCTTTTCATCATTTAGATCTAATCAGTCACTCATTTGGTAATAAATTCTTCAACTTCAGTAATACTGCATAATTTTAATATATACACTTCTTTGTGGTAATCAGTTATCCCTTACTGACGTGGGCCATCAGATTTCAAAATTACTGTAGTGGAAATAAAAAATACGTTATGAATTAATTAATGCAATGATCTATTTGTTTTTCAGCATTTTCTATGTTCCTGAACCAAGTGTTTGAGTTATCACATCTTAGCCTTCTTGCCTCCAATGGCTGCACTCTTTACTGTAATCAGAAACTAAAAGTGAAAATACCTTGATATATTCACACTGCTTGCCTCACAAGAAAGCAGCAGAACATGTAATCATTTAGAACAGGGAAAATGTTGTGTTGAGCTTGAAACCCTGCACCTCCCAAGTTGGAAAAATTTTCACTTACTATGCAGGTTTCACCACTCAGGTCCATCTTTGGACATTATAAAACTTTACCATCTTTAATGACACTATTATGAATATAAAAATAGGGATGTTAATGCTGGGTAGGGAAAATGGTTTGACAGACTCTCTTATCAATGACAAAACACTCAGAGAATGCAGTAAAAGTGAAGAGCCAGTAAGTGTAGTTGAGTTGTGATGACATTTGAGAAAAGGGATCTGGCCTTTGGAAGGCAGATAGCAAGAAATGGTGCCTCTTCCTCTGGGCTGAAAGAGAGAGCTGGAGTTGTTAACATGGTTTCCTTGGAAAGAGTTAAATCTGTTCTGCAGTATCTTTTCTTTTTAAATGTACAGAGACTATGGTTCTGTGATTCTATGGTAGATGATGTGTTCTCAGTTTCTGTTCCATTGCAAGCTGCATCGGGGTTCTCTGAGGAGCAGGTGTACTGGATGCAACCTGAGGAACAGGAAAACAGAAAAAGAAATTAGCAAGAAGTTGTTGAAAACAGACTCACTATAGCATTTTTCACAAAGTATTTATTATTTCTATCAGAATGTGTTTTATTAGCTCATAAAATTCAGTCTTATGGATAATTTGAGCAATTAAACTAACTAGGTTCAGTGTATTTGTTAGCATTGTAAAAGCGTAAAACTTATTTCCACAGGTGTGTCAAAAGACCCACAGAAGCTGCATGACTGAAATACTAACATATTATTCTAATAATATGATGCTTCTTAGTCTGACCGAAGAGCTTTTAACTTTAATAATTTCCAGGTTATTCAATAGCGCGAATGTGTTTTCCTTTCATACTTTCACACTGGTGCATTTGCTTTAATATAAAGTAGTTATATAATGAATACATTCTACCCAGATGAAAACCCATTATTTGATATTTCATCTCAGGATTATGGTAGCTTATTGCAAACTAAACATTTCCCAACACTGGCATCTGAATGAAGGACAGGGGCCTAGATGGCAGGCTGAAACAACATTCGATACAAGAAGAAACAAAAAAGCCTGTCTGGACAAGCAAATAAATTATTACTGGCATGGAAGCTGCCAATCATCCTTATATCTTCTGGATGGGGACTGATGAGGAGTTACTTACCTATCTGTTATTGTCATGGGTTTGTGTGGAGCTGCTTTTTCCTTGGTAATGGGAGGAGGGAGCTGCAGTGCTGGTCCCAATAAGCAGTTTTTGAAACTTTCCCCTGGCTCTGAGGTGGACCCACCTCCAGCTCGCTGGGCCAGTGTGGCACCTCTAATATCACTATTTAAGGGGGAAATCTGAGCCAGAAGAGGAGGTGGAGGAATGGTATTAGATGGAGATGACCATGTAGACCCCACAGTCAGAGGAGAAAGGGAAGAAGAGCACCAGACCAGACATCCCTCTGCAACCCATGGCAGGAATGCAGGCTGTGCCCCTGCAACCCATGAAGGGCAATGGCAGGCCTGGGAGCCACCAGCAGCAATGAGTGAGCGTGCCGGGACAGGCAGAAGACTGTGTGAGGAGGCGGCCATGGTGCAAGCCATGCTGGATAGCTTGCGGGCTGCAGAGCAGACCTATATAGGAGGTGGAGAGGAGCTGCAGCCTTTGAGATGAATACACACACTGGAGTGGCTTGTGCAGAGCTGCCTGGCATATGAGGGACCCTGTTTTGGAGCAGGAAAGGACCATCAAGGAGTCTTCTTCCTCGGAGGTGAAACAAGCAGCAGGAGCCATTGGAATAGGGCTGACTGAAACCTGCATTCAGTGCCCCCCTTGTGCCACTCATGGGGTGGGGAGAGGAGGTAAAGACACTGGGATCAGGGCTTTTCACGGAGGAAGAGGGGAGACGTGGGGAGAAAATGGTCTTTACGGAGCTGGTTGTGCTCTTCATTATTGTCCCACTCTGTGTTGTTTTTTGTTTGTTATGTTTTTGGTTGTTGGTGGGTTAAATTAATTTCTGTTTCCTTCCCCAAGTTCAGTAGTCTTGTCTGTTTTGCCTGGAACCTTAAGTGGCAACTGAGCCCTTCCTGTCCTTAGGGCATTCCAGAGGCACTTGGCACTTAAGGCTAATCCTGGTCCTCTGTTCCTAGATGGGTCTAAACCATGGCAGTGTTTTAGATTATTTCTTAAGAAAACAATCACTTTAACCGAAGCATTTGCAGGGCTTCACCTCACTGTGTTATCTGGATGATTCAATTTTTTTTCTAGTCACGTGGCTGTGGTGGGCATCCAGGTTCAAGATAAACATGAAGCAGCATTAGTGTTGCTGGGCCTTTTTTGGCGGCAGGCACAGCTCCTGGCCTCCCCAGATGAGAGTTTTCAACAGACACGGTGGGAGTTCTTGAAGCCATATATCCGCCTTCACACTGTGTTTGATTCAGATACGTCTGTAACACTTATTGTAACTGATGAATAATTATCCCCACTGCCAAGATAATTTCAGCCAGTGTGATGAGGGCTGATGAAGGAGGTGTGAGCTGGGAAATCTTACTTGAGTTGGAAATCTTGCAAAATTCTAATGACTGTGAGGTCAGGGTGCCTCACTACTTTCACACCTGGTGCCAGATATTTGGTTTTGCATTTTCCAGCAAGCTAGCTGCAGCCAAGGTTTGCTTTTTTAAATTTTTTTCTTTCTTTTTTTTTTTTTCTGCAAAGACCACCCATAACTTCTGCTAAGGGAGAAAAAGATTTTGCTAGTAACAGTTTTGTCAGCATTATATTTTCCATACATCTCAAAGGCCAACCTGCTTGTCTCTTTCTTGGTATTGTGTAATGCACTAAAGACTGCCTGGGTGCTGCTATGCTCCATTTGAGCAGTAAATAATATACTCTGCTAATTTACCCCCTAAAAGTGGTGGAAGTTTTCTATGGTAGAAAAAAAAAAAGCATCATGTGGGACTCGCTGCTGTGTTTTTAGACGTCATGGATATGTTTCTAATTTTAGAACTTGTATCTGTGAGCATAAAATATTTTCACTTACTGAGATGAGATAGCTTCATGTGCAGGTGCTTAAAAAATGCCATAAAAGCAAAATTTAGCAATTGCAGTTCTGTCAAATGTCAACCTCCGACTATGTGCCTACAAAACTATAAAGCAACAAGAAAGATTTAAATCTCTTCAAATTTATTTGGCAGAAGCTTTTCAAAAGTCTTCTGGCCTACTGCTATTAAGGCAGTGCAGCCTTTTAGATATGTTCCTGAAAGGCTGAGAAGTAACAAGTATTTTATGACTATTTTTAACTTCTTAGAGACATGGAAAGCAACTTAGCACTTGAGCGTTGCCACACAGTCACTCCTCTCCCATCTAGAGAACAGTTTTGATCCTGATTAGAGAAATAGACTATAAATCTTAAAACTAGTTTACAAAATACATATATACTGAACACATGTAAGTGGAAACAGTGTACTAGAACAGCAGTTTAATGTCAAACATTAGTGTTATATTGTTTGTTGATGGTTTCTAGTTTCAGACTAAAAGCAAACAAACTTCATCTCAACATTTTTGAAGAAAAACAGTTTTTATGAACTACACACAAAACATAAGCAAACCTTTAGGGATGTGATAAAGAATTTGAAAAAATGGACTGATTAACCCAAAATATCCCCCCAGCTGTGAGAGCAGCACTTCTGAAAGGATTGCTTTTATTTCATGATAATTTTCAATGAAGGAAAATTCCAACCATTGTTTTAAACAATTCTAGTAGTTGAACTTACAATTTCTATAAAAACAAACGTGGTGAACAGTCAAATACTTTAAAAAGATCCCTGTCAACAATGACATTTGAAATTAAGGAATCTCAAGCACATTTCATATTGTTTGCTTGTGAGCTAATTACAACAGAGAGAAATCTGTGCGTATTACAATAGCACCATATACAGTTCAGAAGAATACTGTATTATTAGAAATATCATAGGATGTTAATTCTCCATTCAGCTTAGTGGAGTTGTTTCAGCTTCTATTGAAGATGTCTTGTAGTTTTTCAAGTGGAAAAATCAATCATGCTCCAAATGATCATTAATGAAAAACATAACTTTTACATGTTGTGTGTGCTCAGCAGGTCCGTAAACAGATCTCTGGGCTAATTCAGATTACCTGTATGAAATGAAGCCTGAGGATGTCACAGCAGCAAGGTGTTATGGAGATAGTTATGATCCATAGTCAGAGTGGAGGTAGCTAAGGCACTTAATTAAATGATAGAAATGCTTGATTTAATCTAGAGGCTCATGCCAAAGAGAGGGAAGACTTGTTAGATGTTGCCGTCAAGGTCACAGGAAACATAAAATTGCTGTTTTGCAAGTCCAGTTGAGGCAGAATAAACCTTAACTTATGAAAGGGTTTGTCATTTCTAAACTAGCAGTAACGTTTAAAAAAACAAACTGAAATTCAACAGTAGGGTTCCTAAAAGTGAGATTATTTACCTTTAATACTTATGAAAGAAAGACACGGCGCTAACCTAAATGGGAGATGCTGTACCGTCAGCTGAGGCCATTGAACAAACATCTCATTCAGTGTTAAAAAAAAAGGTCTTCTTTATCAACAGAGAATAAATGTGAGAAAGATCCAGAGGCAAACACACTATATCTGGGAGTTGTTTCTGTAGATATGGTTTTAAATGAGCTGATGCAGTATCACAACTACAGCAATGTTACACTTTAAAAGCTAAATTGTAATGAATTTCTCTTTTGGAGAAATGTAATTTGGCTTGAATCAATAAATTTATAATCTGTCTGGCTCTTCACTGAGAGAAGAATGGAAAGGTCTATGTGACACGTGCAAACCCCAAGCACGTGCTACAAAACACAACTGGTCAGCTGGCACTAGACCAAGGAGAAGCGATCTTCTGGCTAGGCAGCCAGGGCACAGGGATTTCCTTCAGGAAGGCTGTTGGTTAGCTTTGAGCTACTGCTCTGAACCAGTTTTACTGGAAATATAACTGGTAAATTAAATATTCTATTGGATCCATTCTCTCATTCTAATTTTGTTAGAAGCAGAAGGATTTAATTTTCACACACTTTCTGTTTGTAGAGAATGATCACTGCTAATTTATTACTCAGGAGGTGAAAAGACAAAACCAAAGCCACACAAACCTCTGTAACTGCCCGCACAGTGTAATGTAAAGCTATTATTCAACATGTGGAGAAACAAACCCCATTTCAAGCTTCATTGACCGATTCTATCAGTAGATGCCTAGATAACATATTTTACAGGCAAAAAAGTAGAATAAGCTTTTCTAGTTTGGGGACGAATATGGGACGTAAAGTGCTTTTGTTTCTTCCTTAAGGTTGTCTTGGGTTTACACTAGGATGGAATGGATGACTTCACTGTTGAGGCTGTAGGAGGGGATAAAGCCATCTCAGATTTTCATGAAACGAACCGACAGAGGAAAATATGCAAGGTTCACTTGAAATTCCCCCATCTCTCCTCTGTTTGAGACAACTGTAAGCACTCTTTGCCACATCACGCTACTCTTGTTGCTTCTTGTCAGTTTTTACTTACAAAAGATCCAAAATATTTTTTGTTAGGTATGTTGATAGGCACAAGAAAGGAACTACCCAGAGACTAGAACAGTAAGTAAATAGGCAAATCACAATATTTGCTTTTCACAGATTCATGGTTTATTAAAGGAAAGGGTATAAACTCAGATCAGGGAAACATGCACCAGTTTTACAGTCTCTGGACCAACCCTACCAACCATTAGGCCCGTGTAAACCTGCTTGTATTAATCTGATGTGAACTTGATCTCTGTTCTCTTACTTTTATCTCTGTATTTATCTTTTTCTGTCCCTTTTAAGTCTCTTTACATGCTGTCTGAACTGTAATAATGACTGTATGATAGGAAGTTGAAATCTATGCAACTTCTGGAGTCTGTGACTCTTGCTGATTCCTCATGGCTGCTCTTCAAAATGCTAGTAAAACTCTCTTGGCTGGATGGCCCGAATAGTCTGATCCTCTGAGACTGGCAAACATTAGTCTTTATTCTTTGTCAGGCATGTCCTCCTAACTGTGGCTTCCTCAGTGAGGCTGGGACTCCACATTAAAAATTCCTTGAGCTGCTTTCAAAGTCCCTGCCCATGTTCACTCATTTCTGTGTCTTGCTGGTAGCATGTGCCCCGTCAATTTTGCTAATGGGAACTTCAACCCTCTAAAGATGTAAGATCAGTTTAAGCCAAGGTAAAAATGTTTTGCTATGCAAAGGAGTAATTTTACCATCTCTGAGGCCCTTAGCTTTCCTCTTCCTCCCTGCTGCCCCCACAGTGGGTTAGGACTAGTGACTGGGGCTGCAGTGTGAGCTACTGGGCAGATGAAAACTGCTTGTTGCAGGGTTTTGGTTGGGTTTTTTTATTTGTTTGGTTTTGTTTTCTGGAGTTACTGTTGCTAGTGAAAATGCAATAGCAACATGATGTGCGTGGAAATATGGTAGGAGTTGCATGAGTGGACTGCCCATTGGGAGCACAGCAGTGTCTTGTGTTGGCTTAAGCTACTATAATTCCCCACCCATATCCTCATCTTTGGAATCATGTTGTTTAAAAGACAGAAAAATAACAAGACCAAAAGCATATTAGCTGGCATCTTAGCCAGTCATAAATCCCCTTGAACAAGTAAAGAAACTGTAATCTCTCTTGAGTGTCTTGGCATATCTGGAGATGGAAGTGTCTGAAAATGGCTTTGCCACTTGTAAGATGTACAATGCAGAACCACATCCTGAAGTGCTTGTGCCATCAATCTTCAAAAACCCTTCAAGAAGCAGTAACGCATTTCTCCATAAGTAGTTTCTTTCCCATTGTTTCCCTTTGGTTTATCTGTATGGATGTTTAAGTCAGGATTGAAAAACACACTGGCCCAAACTACAAGTCTTCAATCTTTAAAAACAAGCCTGGCTTTCAGAAGTGCTATATGTGTCACAGCTCCTGTTTAAACTCACACAGCAGTGCCTGGCTGTGGTGCGTAATGAGCCACCTAGAAAAAACTCACAGAGCTCTGGCCTCTTTAAAACCCTGTTTGCTTGGCTGAATGAAAGTATTGCTGGACATGCCAATGTTAATTTATATCTACCCTTTCCATCTGTTAAAGCAGCAGGAATAACAGAAAGAATTAGATTCCTCTAATCCTCTAATCAGTCATTAATTTTTCACCCTGTCTGGATATTGACTCTGCTACCAGCCACTTCACTCAGTGCAAGAGCAATTTGAGCCTCCTGTTATCAGCAGTTACCTGAGAAGATGACAATAACGCCCATCATATGCATGTACTAACTGTCCATCGCTCAGAGCATTTATCTGTAGTACGTAATCCCAACCAGTGGATGTGTTTGCACTAATAATAAACATTCATTTTGGTCCTTTCTCACTCCTTCCTTTCCTAGCCCCTCACTCTCCAGGAGATCTGTAAGCTTTCAGAGATGGAAAGGGTTCTTGCTAGAAGACAGATTGAGGTAGAAAAGATAAAACTAAGTAAAACAAAGAGAAATCTAGAAGAAATAAACTCCTGAGGTGTGTTTTTGTTTGATTGGTTTTTGTTTTGTTTTAAATCTCACACGTTGATACATTTTATAGTTCATCATAACTCTAGTTTATACTCTTACGTCTTTTATGGTACAAAAATGTTAGCAAAATAAGAGCTCATGTTCTATTTGGGCTCTATATGAAAGACTCTTGAAGAAAAAAACTCCCCTCTTTGTTACAAAGAGAATATTCTTCAGAAGCAAATAAACCTTTAAACTTGCCCTTCTTTTCAGAGGCTTTCACTGGAAATGTTTGGCCTAAGTCTAAATACAAACAGAACCTTTTGATCATCATTTCTGTGACCATCTCTGTGCAGCTCCATAAGTGGCACTAGGAGAGCAAGGGGTGTGGTGTAAAATGTGGCTTCATTATCATGGCTCTCTGCGGTTCCAAAAGCCTGAAAGGCAGGAAGAACAAGATGGAATACTTTACAATAGAGATGGGCATAAAATCTTTAATAGGCTTGGGGTTTGGGTTTTTTTCTTTCTTTCTATGAAATTTTCATGGTTTCCTTCTCTGAAATTCTAATTGCATTAGGAAGTTTTTCTATGGTGACATTTTGTGATGCATCAATTGGAGAAAGATACATTCAGAGGTTGGTTTTGAGACTGAAAAGATTAAAGAAAAGTGTCCTGAACTACTGGTTCACATTGTTTAACTCTTAAATAACCCTATCTTCCCCACCCCATAAAATTGTGTTTTCTACATTATGAAGATGATAACATTATAAAGATTACAACTTTGAACATTTAATCATTAGGAAATGTTACAGTTGCTGGAGATGGCAGAGTTTTAATTTGGTCTTTTTCTGAGCAGGTGTTATAGTGCTGTGGTTTTTTTTTTTAATTTTTACTTTCATATGTGTTGGTCTTCCCTTTGTTTAAGTTCAAGTCCCCATTCCAAAATGTGAGGTCAAGAGATTTTTTGAAGGCAAATGCATAGCAGCAAGACTTTGTTCAAAACACAAGTTGTAAAACATTATATGAAAGTTAAACGGATGGTTATAATGAAATGTCTGGAGAAACTTCATTAGAAAGAATTATCTAGCTTAGGAAAGACCTTCAATGGCACAAGAGAGGAGTAGAGCACACCTGGAAAATGTGGGTTGAATTCTTCTCCTAGCAGGCTGGTGGTGCAGTCCTCTATTGCTAAATTCTACACTGAAGAAGTATACCTTGGGTATACCTTTTCAGTGAAGTCTATTGACTTCTGCTCTTTATCAGTATAAAGGTCTAGCAGATATTAGTGAAAACCTGGGCAATATCCTAAATTCTGAGGATAAAAAACCCTGGAAACCACCAATGTTAATGTTATATCAGAAAACTTGTTGATAGCAAGTATTTCTGAAGAAATTCCTCAGAGATAGTCAGTGCAAGTCAGTGAAAAGTTTTGCAGGGCAAGGGAGCCTGCATGAGCAGTTGTGTGCTAAAATGAGTGAAAAATACTTAAATTGAGCTTGAGAAGAGTACTGTAAAGTAATTTTATATTTAATTTAGTAAATCCAGTGCAAAGGGAATGGTAAGACCATCAACACCATTGTTTTTCTTGCTTGCTGTTTTCCCCAGTACCTTCTTTCTTGGGCCTTCTACCTTAAGCAAAAGCCATGGTGTATGCGTATTGTATGTAAAGATGCCTGCATGACATCTAAGAGTCTGGGTCTGCTCCTTGGGTAATCTATAAGATTATACCGACCGTAACATAGCAGGCACATGCCAGACACTTGACCCTGAAAAGGAGGCACAGGCCATGCCGTATTTAAACCCAGCTAGGAGTGTAGTTAGCAGCCAGCATGCAGTTGAACAAATGTGCATTGTTGTTAGAATTGAAACCACATGCTGAGTAATATAACATAGGTGCAACTTTCTTGAGAATGTGTGGACAGTTGGAAATGTGAATGTATTTTTAAAAATTTGTTATGTCTGTGTGTCTCAGGGCTCCCTTACTTTATTTTCTTAGTGAAACTCAGGCAGATCAGACATATAGGATTGATGGAGCTGGGCACTGACAGACCAGCTCTGTTCCAGCTGCAGTGACTGTAGAAGAATTGGATCCGGACCCTCTTAACCAGTCCTCCAAGAGTAAGATTTCAGTTACCACCACTAGTCGCCAAGGACTATTTTATTTTAACCCATGTCAAATCGGAGCTTACCTATGGGGCTAAACCACAGCCTGCTGAGCCAAGTGTATCTGAATATAAACTCATTTCACTGGCTGTTTGTTACATTTTGGAAAATTCAGCCACATACAGTTGTATTGAACAATCTCCACCAAACTAAACTTTTCAAGCTTCATTGCATTTGAAACACTGCACGCTTCTTCCTGCCAGCTTGCAGTCAGGACATCAGCTCCTTGCTCCTTGTTTGTTAGAAAATGAAATGAAGTTAGATACATATTGAACTTTCCCTTTGGGATAAACAAGATGTAAAGATGGATTTAATGCTTTGACTACCCTTCATGCTGTAAAGTATAAGGGCTTGTGAGTAATCTCAACTTACCTTTACTTAAGATCCTAATAGTTAATGATGTTTTAAAGTCCATCAAATGATCTCTAAATTTGTTATTGTGCTATAATAACCAAATCAGGGTGCTGCTGCATTCAGATATTTTTTTTTCTATTCAGAAAAGCAGTTAATTTCCTTTGGGAGTGATATAATTCCAATAATGGTGATGATTGTGATGGGGAGCAGACTGAGTGAGAAGGTTCTTCTTGAGTCTGTTAATGTGCAGTGTAAGTAACAAGCAAGTCAAATAGAAAAGAAAGGAAGAAGGAAGCAGCATTTGTGCTAGCACACTCCTTGACATTCATTACACGTATTGGAGCTGCCCATGATGTGGCCACACAACAGGAGGGGTGAATGGCCCCTGAGATGCACGATCTTTTCACTGTGGGAACCACACAAACTGTTGAAACAGTCAATTTTCTGTCTGCTTTTGGCTTCATAGAATATTTTTGTTGCTACATGGCTGTGAATATAAGCACGTTACAGTGACTGGGTACCATCACTGGATGTTAATTGAAAGAAAGCAACCTGCCCTTCTCTCACACAATATGGAGTTCAAAGACTCCTAACAACCCACAGATGGTCCTTTTGTGTGCCTGACCCTCCTTTGCCTTTCCCAGCTCTGCCAGCCGCTATCCTCTGCAGCTGTCTGGGCATGCTACCTCTGCACTGGCATTGGCCACTCTGTCTCATTTGTTAAATCCAGAAGGAGAGTAAAGGGACAATACTCTGAATTCTAGCCACATTACAGGGAATCTGATGTGTCAGCACATTGAAAAGTCTTGGCATTTGGTTCATGCTGCATGAACCATCAATGTACTCCTCTCTGGGTAGGACATTGCCAGCATCTCGAAAAACTGCTAATGATTATAGAGCATGGGCAGGAGCACTTCTCTCTTGCATAAGCCCCACTCTGAGGTCAGAAGAGAAATTTGTCATCTTGAAGTTGAGAATAAGTGTTACTTTTTAATATTGTTAGGAGGCCATAGAACAGAGCACACAGCACACCATTCTTTTGTGCTACAGGGATAAATCTCTAACCTACAAGAGGTATACCTACCCATATGTGTGTGTATATATATATATATATATATATGTGTGAAATTAT
>WBNH01000535.1:141714-339241 GCA_013401255.1 Urocolius indicus
ATTTTTTTTTCTATTCAGAAAAGCAGTTAATTTCCTTTGGGAGTGATATAATTCCAATAATGGTGATGATTGTGATGGGGAGCAGACTGAGTGAGAAGGTTCTTCTTGAGTCTGTTAATGTGCAGTGTAAGTAACAAGCAAGTCAAATAGAAAAGAAAGGAAGAAGGAAGCAGCATTTGTGCTAGCACACTCCTTGACATTCATTACACGTATTGGAGCTGCCCATGATGTGGCCACACAACAGGAGGGGTGAATGGCCCCTGAGATGCACGATCTTTTCACTGTGGGAACCACACAAACTGTTGAAACAGTCAATTTTCTGTCTGCTTTTGGCTTCATAGAATATTTTTGTTGCTACATGGCTGTGAATATAAGCACGTTACAGTGACTGGGTACCATCACTGGATGTTAATTGAAAGAAAGCAACCTGCCCTTCTCTCACACAATATGGAGTTCAAAGACTCCTAACAACCCACAGATGGTCCTTTTGTGTGCCTGACCCTCCTTTGCCTTTCCCAGCTCTGCCAGCCGCTATCCTCTGCAGCTGTCTGGGCATGCTACCTCTGCACTGGCATTGGCCACTCTGTCTCATTTGTTAAATCCAGAAGGAGAGTAAAGGGACAATACTCTGAATTCTAGCCACATTACAGGGAATCTGATGTGTCAGCACATTGAAAAGTCTTGGCATTTGGTTCATGCTGCATGAACCATCAATGTACTCCTCTCTGGGTAGGACATTGCCAGCATCTCGAAAAACTGCTAATGATTATAGAGCATGGGCAGGAGCACTTCTCTCTTGCATAAGCCCCACTCTGAGGTCAGAAGAGAAATTTGTCATCTTGAAGTTGAGAATAAGTGTTACTTTTTAATATTGTTAGGAGGCCACAGAACAGAGCACACAGCACACCATTCTTTTGTGCTACAGGGATAAATCTCTAACCTACAAGAGGTATACCTACCCATATGTGTGTGTATATATATATATATATATATGTGTGAAATTATTTCTGAACATCTAAAAGTATGTTTGCACCGAGTGGTTAACAATAACGGATTTTATTCCTTGATGATCTCAAATGTGTCACGTATGAGTCATACTCTGGTTTTATTATTGTCTTCATTTTTGGTTTTAAAAGTTTCTATGTGCCTGATCAACTATCCCCTTGCCATTATGTTTGATACTATTAAATGAAAAAAAAAATGTTCCTATATCAAAAAGAAGAAAAGCTGAAGTGCCCTGATGGAAATACACTAAATAAACAGCACTACAAGTTTGTAGCCTACATATTCCTTCACCCTTGAGCCCACACCCATGGGTTGGAAGAGAGGAAAAGCAAATTGGAGGAGGGGGGAAGCTGCCATAATTCTTACTTGCCAAAATAAGGAGTGGAAGGAATAAAGATTTTACTCTGATTGTGACTATTTTAATGTTGGGGTTNTTCTTTTGTGCTACAGGGATAAATCTCTAACCTACAAGAGGTATACCTACCCATATGTGTGTGTATATATATATATATATATATGTGTGAAATTATTTCTGAACATCTAAAAGTATGTTTGCACCGAGTGGTTAACAATAACGGATTTTATTCCTTGATGATCTCAAATGTGTCACGTATGAGTCATACTCTGGTTTTATTATTGTCTTCATTTTTGGTTTTAAAAGTTTCTATGTGCCTGATCAACTATCCCCTTGCCATTATGTTTGATACTATTAAATGAAAAAAAAAATGTTCCTATATCAAAAAGAAGAAAAGCTGAAGTGCCCTGATGGAAATACACTAAATAAACAGCACTACAAGTTTGTAGCCTACATATTCCTTCACCCTTGAGCCCACACCCATGGGTTGGAAGAGAGGAAAAGCAAATTGGAGGAGGGGGGAAGCTGCCATAATTCTTACTTGCCAAAATAAGGAGTGGAAGGAATAAAGATTTTACTCTGATTGTGACTATTTTAATGTTGGGGTTTGTTTTTGTCTTAGTTTCTGATTCCAGAGGCAGCTGAGAGGGAGATGACCTTCCCTCAAAATGAATATTTTCTTTTTCTGGACTTTACTGGTTAGCTGGTGGGCTGAACTCCTGGGACTATTCAGTTGTCAGGGATCAGCTATTTGATAGGAAGAGTATTCTGTGGAGGCAGCAATTATTTGTCAAGTATTGACAATGTGTTTGGCATGTAACGAGTTACAGATAGGAAAGTTTTACCTGTTCTGTAGAGCTGTAGAAACACAAATTACACAGGAAGATACCATCGATTTTTTTTTTTTTTATTTCTATAACTTAGTGTTTTCCAGGAAGAGTTAAGGATTATATGAAGAGAAAACGGGTCTTCATGTACTGGGGCTATGTGGTTGCTAGCTAAAAAGGCACAGCCACAGAGAAAAGAAGAAGAGAATGGGAGAAAAAAAAAATCTCTGAGAAAAATCAGGACATTGGCAGTGTAGAGGAGTAGGAAAAGGCTAGAGTTCCATAAAAGAGAAGTCTAATATACAATGAGTTGTGCACAACATGGAAGTGAAACAAAGTATTTTCATTTCATTTCATAACCAAGGGTCGAGCTACTGAACACTCAAAAGGTGCAGCAATACACCCGTGAGACTGAAAAGTAGTTGACACCACAGTAGTTTAAAATTAAGAGGCAGTTCTAAACCATTTAGACAGTTAAGAGAAAATGAGATTAGTGGAGATTTTATGCCATGGGTAAACAGTTTGCTATTGGAAAGCAAGGACTGGCTTTCAGATGGTCAAGACAAAATGAATTGAGATGCTGAGAAGAGGGGCAATAAGTGAGGAGATTTTGACAGGAGTTAGAAATAAGAGAAAAATAACGATCAGAATACTTAGCTGTTTCTAATCAGTTGAACTTTTAATTTTACAAAATCAAACACCTCTCTTCCCTTTCAATTTTCTCCTCCGTCTTTCTGCTTTCATATGCTAAATTACTGCAGTGGAACTGTGCTGTAGGTACAGTATATTGTCATTAAATATTCTGTAATGTGCCCTGAGATACAGTAGACCAAAAAGTATAAATAGAATGCCAATTGCATAAAATAAATCTCTGAATTCTTGCTGCGCCATGGTGAGGTAGCTCAGTTACAGCTTTGACCACCCATGAATGCCAAGCACACAGTAGGGAGACTTTTGGTCTCTCATCTCACCTATTATCTTGGTAGAAGGGTATGAATCTCTTTGAATCTGAAAGCCTCGTTTTGTTTAAGAGAAGAACATAAGAAAAGACTCTTTCCTTTCTTTTTTTTTCTTTTTTTTTTTTTCCTTGAGCAGATGAAAGGTGGATAGAAGTGACCATAAATTTTAGGAAGGAAAGAAGTGGAAAAAGGATAACCCTTACTGAGCAGGAATTGTATTTTTCCAGCCATTCCCCTGAACTACCCAAATGTTAACTCTCCTGTACAAAAGTGTCACTGCTTGGTCTATATAAATTCACTGTCAGAACACAGGACACTTTTTGGAAGGGAAACAAGACTGTATTATACCATTCAGCAGCTAACAGAAGAAAGAGAATAGCTACTTCCTGCCAACATTCATACTCTGGAGATATATGCTCGAGGTGGTAGGTGAGCGTTCAGTTCTTACTACAGCTAACTCTTAGTGGTGATTTATTCAGCATGTGGATTAACTTTAGAAAAGACTGAGAGACATAAAAGTGTGGGTCTGGCAGGTTGGCTTCAGGAGAGTGATCTCCTGACTGTAGGGGTCACCTGGAAGCAATTGCATTTCGTGCATGTAGTGTGGGGAACTACGCTTTCTGAATAGAGCCAATGTGGCTGTTGCAAGAGTGTACTACCATTGCTGGGAAAATGAGAATATACTTCAAATGCCTTATCTAGATCCAACTAAACCAGCTAAGCTGAGAACCATGGATGGTTCACACTGACTCTTGCCAGTGCCTTGGGTGATTACCTTGGGTGAAATTACACTACATGAGTGTAACTTTTAGAGGCTGCAGACAGCACAGCAACAACAGAAACAACTGTTTGGATCCAGCCTATGCTCAAGCAAACAATCCCTCCGCCTCACTGAACTACTGGCAAACACAGCTTGTCTGGCGGAATTCTTTCTTACTCTCCACCCTCAGATCTCTAGTGGGCTTACTGACCAGGCAGAACTTAGACTGTCTCAGAGCACTCAGAGTGACAAGAACTATCTTATTTTAAAGATGTTTTGTTCGTGTTTGCATTTGCCAGGCTATCATAGCTTCCCATTGTTAGATTTCTGTTTCCGTTACTCCAACTTTTCTTTTCATTTTGACTTGTTCTTTTATTTTAATGGAAACTCCATTTCTGCTTTATCTACCCCTCCTGGTCTTTACATACAGAGGTTTCCACTTCCCCAGAAGTTTGATACAATGTTTCTTGCTATCAGGTCCTCTCTGATCACAGCAGTCGGTTGTCTGCCTTCCACCAACTCTGCTGACCGAACATCTGGCATAGCACAACATGTGGTGCAGAGACTTTACATTCTTGTTGTATACAGAGTTGTAGTGCTCCGAAGTATTACTATGGATATTTTCTATAAAAAGCTTAAAGCATGGGAATTGCACATGGAAATTATTTCACTACTCCCTCCCTTGCCTATCTGCTCATGCTGAAGTTTCACTTTTCCTCCTCCTGAGAGATTAGTGCTGAACATGCCATCATGCCACATTTAAATCAACTGTTTCCTGAGGATTTGGGATACCCTGGCCCAAACTACTGTAATTTGAACAATAATTGCCTCCTCTCCCACCACATAAGATCTCAATCCTCCTCTTGGCACAGATATGCCATGTAGCAAACATTTCTGCAGAAGACTTAAACTGTTCTGCTCTTTGAAGTTCAGGTATAGCTGGCTGTTCATTGCTGGAATAATTTTAAATTTTCTGCATAAAAAGTTTTTAACCAGAGTGTAAGTTGATACACTGCCTGGCCTATGCTGTTGAAAATGGACAAAAGTTCTTCCTTTCAGCTAGAAGAATAAACCAGATACTAGCAGTCTTTCGCTGCTTTATGGATTCTGCATAAACTGTCAGAAGGATCCATTTTTGCAGTGTGAATTACAACCTGTGTGATTTGGAAAGCTGCTCCTGTTCTGCTGGTTACGTTCTTTCATCTCAGCCAACTGACTGTGGCTGTCAGCCTCACTCACCTCCTGTGCTCTGCTTCTTGTGATGCCTGTTCAGCTTCTTTATGATCTGCATTTTTAGCTGCCTCCTGTTTCCTCATTTCTGGCTTTTAGTTTTGACTTTTGTAATGCAGAAAGGCCAGTTCTTATTTCTCTGGACCGCTTCAGCTTGAGGCCAAGTTCTGGTACTGTCAAGGACACAGAGAGTTTTTACATTCTTCTGCAGCATATGCCATAAGTGTCTTTTTCCTCTTTGCCATGTTGTTTCAAATTTTGTTGTTGTTCCTTGTTGTTATGGGTTTGTGTGGAGCTGTTTCTGGTAATGGGGAAGAGGCTGTAAAGGTGACTTCTATAAGAAGTTGTGCAAAACTTTCCTTGGCTCTGAGTCAGACCCACTTCTGGGGCTGAGACAATTGAGTGCCTCCATGATCACATTTTAAGAAGGAGAAGCTGGAAGATGAGGGTTTTTCCTGTTCTTCCTGTTCTTCCTTTTTCCTCCTTTTTTCCTTTTGTTCTGGCTGGTGGTGGTAGAAGGAGTTGGAGGAGAGAGAGGGGACTATATGGATCCCAAGGTCAGCAAGGGAAGAGAGGAGGTGTGCTGGAGCAGACTCTCCCTTGCATCCTGTGGGGAAATGGCAGGCTGTCCCCCTGCCACCTGTGGAGAGGAGTGGTGAAACAGAGATTTGTTGGCAGTTCATGGAGGACTCCATGTGAGAGCTAGTGACTCTGTCTGGAGGAGGCTGTGAATTTGTGGAAGGGTGGTGTTGCAGCAGAAGGTGCCCAGAGTACTGTTGGCTGCAGAGGAGTCCCATGCTGGAGGATTTTGTGAGCAGAAGCTGTAGCTGTTGGAAAGGACTCATGCCAGAGAGGTTTGTTAAGGACTATGTCCTGTGGGAAGGGTCCTGTATTGGAGCAGAGGAAGAATGCAAGGAGTCGTCATCCTCTGAGAAGAGAGAAGTGGCTGAGACCATCTGTGAGAAGGCTGACCACATCCCCCCTTCCCTACCCCGCTGAGCTGCTGACAGGGGAGGAGGTAGAGATATCAGAGTGCTGAGCTGGGGAAGAAGGGAATGGTGGGGGAAGAAGATCTTAAAGTACTGGTTGTATTTTTTTTCATTATGCTGCTCTCTTTTCACTTTTTGTCTGTTCTGTTTCTTGTAGGTAGTAGAATAAACTTTTCTTACTTTCCTCTGTTTTTCCTGGAACCCTAATTGGCAGCTAGCCCTCCCTGCCCTTGTCTCAATCCACAAGGTCCTTGGTTATCTTTTTTCCTCCCATCTCAGAGGAGATGGGTGTGGATGGGAGGGCAGTGAGCAAGAGACTGTGTGGTGCTTCACTGCTAGCTGGGCCGAAACCACGACACTTGTCCCACGAGAATAATTTGAAATGCAGAGTCATTGTCCTGCCATGTGCCCGAGAGCTCTCCTGGCCACCAGCGTTCACCTCAAGACACATTTTCCTTATAAGCTCCTTTGGCAGCTCTCAACCAGAGTCTGTTGCATGCAGAGATACAGAAACATGTGCGTATATAGCAGTGTATAGAAACCGATATCTGAGGTGCAGTTTTTCAGGATGGCCTTACCCAAGGAATGGAATACCTTAGGGCTCTGCTCTCCTCAGAATGACTCCTAACAAAAGCTAAAAGTAAGTGTTTATTTACAATTCTGAACAGATGGAAAATATGTAAACTTGTAAATACAGATGAACTGAAGGAGGTGAAAAATCCTCCCAAAAATACTCCTTAAGCAGCACTTAATTCAGATCCGATGGTTTCCTTCACTCTGTATGACTCAATTGACAAGTTGGCAAATGCCTGATAGTGTTTCTAGCCAAAGTCTCTGCTTTTCAGTACTTCTTTATGTCTTCAGGTTACAGTAACTGAATGGAGCCCAAAGCTGATGGATTCTTTTTCCGTCTTTAGTCCCTGTACACTTTTTTAATCCTTTCAATTGAAGAATTTCCCTCACAACCTGTTAATTTATCATTCAGTAACTCAAGGAAGTAGGTTTTTGCCTTTCTTCCTACCAAGCCATTCCTTGCCTCCTTACTCTTCAGAGGTGCTAATTTCTCTTGTACATCACTTGGACACTTCTTAATTGCCCACACAGACAGGTAATAACCTTTTCCATACTGATGTTATTAACTCTTTGGGATGTAACTCTGCTTCCCATACTGGGGCTTGGAATGTCCAAATCCCAGTCAGAAGCTTTTGCTTACTTTCCTGACCATATGTTATAGAATTCCATAATTGCAATTGATTCACACAACTTGCTACTGACTCCTTCTGAAATCGAGCCTGAAGATAGCAACTCTGAGGTATTAATAGATGTGAGGCACCTCATCTCCCTAAGACTTTGAAATTTTAGGCTTTTGACAAACACCTTAACCAATTCCCGTTCCACTCATCATCCTTTCTTTTCCCCTCTTGGCGTGCTAATAACTCTTCCTCTGTCTACTAATATTCTTTCCTTTCTTGCGTTCACTTCATTCTCTGCCTTCCTCTTTCCTATTTCCTGTCTTGTTTTTACTTATCTATTCCCTCTCAGACTCCCACATAGCTGCAAGACATAGGTGCATTGGCTGAGGAGATGGGGGAGGGGGCATCTCTTTAGCCACTGCAGCCAGCTCCAACGAGCATCATGAATCAGAGCTCTCTGCTGCTGTAGTTTAGTCTTACATAGGAATTTAAACTGGAGCTGATGGCAACTCCATTAATATGACAGCCTGAACTGTCTCTTCTGAGGCATAGACATAGCCACTGCTCTGCCACCTCCGTGGTGGTGATGGTAACCTCTGATAGAGTAAAGGAAAAGATAGCCTTGCATTATCCTACTTGGCCTTCATGAGTTGCTAGATCTTGACAGTCGGGGTCTCTGTGGTCTCTTAAAAGCTATCATTCCTCGCACAATCTCAGCATCCCAGATTGTGAACTTAAAACTTGAGTCTTTTCTCAAATCACCCTATCTGAGAGAAGAAGAAATTCATTGGCTAAAGTCTATTGCCTTTTACCTTCAGGAATGGAAAAGAAAAACAAGGAAATTCTCTCTCTGCAACTAATTAAGGGTTGTTGTTATACTCTCTCTTCCCTTCATATAATAAGGAACCACATGTCATCTTTAGGCCAATACTTGGGAACAAAGGACTACGATCAGCCACAAGTACCAAGGGCCTCTGGACCTCCCTAAGGACAAGGAGGGCTCAATTGCCACTTATAGTCTTGGACAAAACAGAGAAGACTATTCAACTTGGGGAAGAAAACTGAAATTAATTTAATATGCCATCAACAACATCAACAACAAAAAACAACCAAAAATACCCAACTGAAAACAATACAGAGTAAGGCAAATGACAAAAAGTGCAACCAGCTCCTTTAAGGTCCCCTTCCCCTCACCATCTTCCCAGGCTCAGGCCCCTGACCCCAGTGTCTTTAGCACCTCCCCTTCTGAGCAGCACAGAGGGGCAATGAATGGTGGGTGCGGTCAGTCCTGTTCTCATATCTCCTGCCGCTTGCCTCACCTCAGGCCAGGTGGGGTTCTTGCCAGTCCTCTCTGCTCTACTGAGAGGTTCCTCACAAGCTGAGCAGCTCTGCATGGGCAACACCAACATACATTCATCTCGAGGGCTGCAGCTCCTCTCTGCTTCCTCTGGGTCAGGGTCTGAAACACTTACCTTCCCCGGCACGGGGTATCCAACTCTAGGACACGGTCCACTACACTCACCCACTCTAGCACGGAGATGCAGGCAACTATTAGTCCTGCCATTGCTCTCTGTGGGTAGAAGGTGGACAGCCTGTACTCCCGCTGTGGGCTGTAGTGGAGTCTGGTCCATCGCTGCTTCTCATCCCTTCCTCCTCTGACTGTAGTTGCCTCCATGTTGCACTACCCTTCCACTTCCTTCTACACTACAAATTTCTGTCTATTTGCAAATAGCAATGGCAGAGGTGCCAGTTTGGCCCAACCAGGCTGGAGGTGGGTCCAAATTCAGAGCTGGGGGAAGTTTTGGGAACTGTTTACAGGGGCAGCACTGCAGCCCCATCCCCCTGTTGCCAGTCACAAGCTTCTCCACACAAACCCATCACACCATAGCTCTTAGGGCTATACTCTCCATGCTGATGGAGCCATGGCAGCCTTCTGTGTATCACTCTGGCCAACTGTTCATCTGAATAACTGTATTTTCTCCTCACATTAAGTTCCTAATTCATTTGAAAAGAGGAACAGAATGAGCAGTTGCCTCCTATGTGGCCAAAGAACATGGGATCAAGCTCTGCTCTTTCATTTTCTTCAGGGACACAGCACTCTATGGAAACCAAATGAAAGCCCCCATTTGTTACCCCATTTCTCTTTTCAGCCAAATTAATCCCTGCTCTGACAGCAGTGATTATTATCACTCATAATACTTATTAATAAAAATGATTGCATTTATTTTTATTATCCTTTCTTACCATTATCATTGAGCTTCAGGTGAAGGATTTCTTCACTAGAAATATTTTTAGTGTGTCTGTAAGCTGCCCTTTTGTGTTAGTGGGCTAATAACTCGCTTGGAGCTGGGTAAGAACAAACAAATCTATTTAAATGATTGACCTCTAAAATTCAGAAATACGCAGTTTTGTTACTTCAAAATGTTCAAGGTGTTCTAAAAGTCATCTGAAAGAAAATGAGGTCAAGCTTTAAAGTCAGTTAAGGGCAAAATACTTCATCTGTGTGTCTGGACTCAATGCTGTCAGCAGGCAATTCATTCCCTTGCTGTTGAAGGATACTGGTATTGATGCTCAAGCGGAGCATGAGTGTGCTGGGTGCTGGTGCTGAGTGCTCAGCAGCTGTGGCACACGCGTGAGGTAAGGGGCCTTGTGCTGAGGTGGGAAGGGTTCCGGCGGGTGAGGGAGCCCTGATATGGGGTGGCTGCCGTCGGGTTGCAGATGGGTTGGCTTCTAGCCCCCTTCTGGTGGAACACCGGGATCTGAGGGCAGTGGGTGGTTGACAGAACAGGTTCTCAGGTGCTGTGGGCAGTCAGCGGGGCAGGGATCCCATTCATTCTATGGTTAAGGGGAGAGCTCCCACCAGTTCCCAAGCACGGCTCTTGGAAGCAGTGGCTTTCACAGATGGGGGCCTGTGCTGTGCATGACCTGCCCCAAAGCAAGGTAACTGATGCTGACTGAAGCATTGGCCCTTGATACAATAGCACCTTCTACTCAAACCAGGACTCCAAAGTAGGAGACATCTTTCCTGATCTGGTGCAGCTGGGGTACCTGGTGCCTTATGCCAGGGCACTGGAGGTATGGGAGGCAAGTGTGGAGTGAGAAGCTGTGTTGCCAAGTTAGGAAGCTGCAGGAGTGGGTGAGCAAAATGTGCAGCATCATGGATAACGAAAAGAGCTTAATGTGGCCTTCACAGAAGAGAGTCTCAACCCCAAAACTGCACAGGGGCAGGTGGAGGCTGACGTCTCACGGGAGGCAAATGTGGAAGCCTAGACCCCTGTGACTTCTGGCAAGAGAAGTCAGACTCTTTTTGACCTGCAGATTTATCTGCAGAGTAGTTATTATGTCCTGATAGGAGACAAGAATGTGAAGCTCTGTTATCCATTTGTTAGTGTCTGCAGCACTACAAACAGTTTTGAGCAATATGAGAAAGCCATTAATAAGCGGGACCCCAGCAGAGGCCCACAGGGATGACTAGGCAGTGGAAGCACTTCATTTTTAAGGAGGCAATTATCTTTCTCATTATGGGAAGAGGCAGCTATGGAGCAACCCTCTAGTATGTATAGGAGATTATTGAGGAGATGGAGCCAGACCTTCTACAGTGGCATAAACAGGCTTAAATTGAAAAGAGAGGTTCAGAAAGGGTGTAAAGAGCAACTTTTTCATCGTGAGAATAGTTAGACATTAGAACAGGCTGCTTGGAGAGCCTGTGCAGTCTTCATACTTACAGGTTTTCAGGGCTTGGCTAGATTAACTTGGTCTGACTTCAGAACTGACCCTGCTTTGAACAGGAGGTTGGATTTGAGTCCTCCTGAGGTATCATCCAACCTGCGTTCTCCTATGATTCTTGCGTCTCATGTTGTTCTAGTAGACTGCTATCTTTTCCTTACCATATCAAATTAAGAGGGAATAATAAGGAATAAATGGTTTAGTTTGAGGAAGGGAAGTGGCATGAAGGGCAGATCAAGTATGTACCATTATTTAGTTTGATTACTAATGGAATCTGCCATTTTTCTTTTCTTTTTATCTTTGTGGTAGTGTTAGAGAGCTGGGAAAAGGAAATTCTAATAAGTTGACTTTGTCCCTTTAGCACATATTGTAACACCTAATTACCATTTGTACAAATTGAATTATGTTCTTTGAATACTTTTATGAATTAAAGCAAAAGTAAGTGGTATCATTTATTTAGTGCTTTGCTACATGTAGTGGCAGATAAAGAAATTCTATTTAGGATGATATGATCATGCTTAACGTTTTCGTAGTTGTGTTGGTTTTTAAGATTATCCCCTTACTCTTAGCTATCATTATTTCTACTGTTTTTTTTTTTCTTCAGAATAAGATAAGTCAGCCCCCTTTTTATTTAGTCGGATTCATCTGGATATTTCATTTTCTGAAGAAGGAAAAAGGAAAGTACCAAGAATTAAGTACAGATGACAGATGTTTATGTGGCTAAACTTTCAGTTTGGTTTAAATAACATAGCAAGGAGTAGGAAGGAATGTAACCTCTTAAGCTTTTCTTTGTTTACAGATATGTAGAGAGAGAACAGTAAATAAGTCTGAGTTATAGTATGCCTTTTAAAAAATCACATGATATATCACCACCATATGGAGACTTGTATGCCCTATCCCATAGGGACGTGCCATTAAGATGGGATTTATAGGCTGCTAGCTCATAATACAGTAATATTTATGATGGGTTACCAACTTTGCCTGTAACTGTTCCTAAAATTCCCTTTGGAATGGCACCCATGACTAGGCAAGGACGACACCAGTTGTACTGCTTGATAGTTATTCAGCATCTGAGTCCTGAAAAGATACCCAGTTTGCTGAGCATAGGACTCCAGTTATCACAGGAATAATTCAAATCCTGCAAGACATCACAGTATGCCTGTGAAACAGAAGTTGTGGTATATTTAAAGTCTGTTTCTGGGAAACATGAACTATAAACAAATTCTTTGTATTGTAAACACTAGAAGAAAACAATGTGAGGTGGGATTGGCTGAAGGCCTTGGCCATTAGTGAATAGCACGTATCTAATGGCAGATGGTTAGAGTGCACTTTTGTAGGGAGAATATGCTTTTTAGGTCTCCATTTCTAGGGAACATATTCTTTTTAGGTCTGCTGTAGCATTTGGTTTCAGATTCAAAATGTTAATGCCCACTGGCAGTGAGATAAAGTATTTGGAGTCAGTGCATTTTGAGAACAACTAATTTTGACAAGTTGATCACTGCACATTTACCGAGAAGGTTATTAGGACTTGGTTGGAGAGCCAAGACGAAATGTCTTCTTTTCATGATACACCGTCCAAGTGATTTAGGTATTTTTGTGTGTTAATAGTTAAGTCATAGATCACAGGAAATGGTACCTTTGCTATCAAGATTTCAATTTACAGTTCTATTTCTTAGCTAACAAAATTATCTCTGATAATGGACATGCAATTGTTTAAAGAAAAACCAAGGACAAGAATCTGAACTTCAACAGCAGAAACATGAAACAAAAGTGAAGTTATAATAGTTTAAATAAGTTGCTTGTATCATGCACATGTAGTAAACCAGTTGTGTAAAATAAATGGTAATAACTACTGTCCAGTTTCCCACTTACCTGTGATGGTAGGTTTGATATGAGCTAATGATCGGGTATGGTTTCTTTCACTAGGCATTATGTTAAGATGCATCTCCTATATTGTTGGCGATAAATTTATTTACTTCACTCTTTTAGGCCTCATTTTGCAACACACTGAGCTTTCTGTTAGGCTAATATCTACAAAATATGTTACTTCTAGTGTGTAAGGTTCAAGTCTGAGTTTTGTTAAAGGGATCAGAACATAAGACAAGTATGTTATACACATAAGGATAACCTGCAGGTTCTTCCTTTTTTTTAGCCACTTTCCAAGGTCGTTAGTGCCTAACGCTATAAACACAACCTTGTTAGCCTGTCAGCTTTTGTGGCTCTAATGCTTTTCTATGCTATGTGCGCTGCTACATGAAAATTTTGATACAATCCTGATTGTTTATTAGACAGTTATTATGCTGTAGCTACTCCTTATGCTTAAGCTAGAACAAGGGCAACTTTAGAAATGATGAAATTGTTTGGTCCAATCCTCTTTCATTATGTAAGTCTAGATTAGAAGTAAGTCTATTCAATCTATGAAAGTTTAAGTGAATATAAAATGCACCTAGATGTTTAAAGCATGTGGCTGAGTTTGCAGGAGGAAGTAACAGTTTGGGTGATAAAACTAGAAAAATCAGACAAGAGTGAGAGATCAGAGTCTTTTCATCTGTGCCTGAAAACTTTTCTGCTTCTCTCAGTTTGTCAAATAGTCTTGCAAAATACACACTTCTCTCTACAGAACAAGATTTCCCTGAAGTTTGTACCTGGCTACACGTAGCTTACCTTTTCAATAGAATGTAGAATCTACCTTTTTGATTTGAAGTTTACCTTTTTTTTTTTTTTTTTTTTTCTTACTAATGGTTGCTACTCTTACTGTCTTCCTTCCAGCACTTGTTCTACAGTCCAGGAGAGATGCACAGAAAATTAACATTTTTAGCTTTTAATTCTTCCTGCATTTTAAGTTTGGTCATGATGTACTGTTTAATGATAATAACACTTGTAAGGGCTGGAGAAATCTCTTATTGGTTACTGTTGGATTTTGTAAAAGGAGAGAATTCCTTCTGGATTGCTTCAGAAGGAAAATTAAGAAGGATCATTCATAAATGAGAGAATAGCAGGGAAGAACGACTTCAGCACATATCAAGAAAAAGCTATAAATGGTCATTTGAGGTAGATGTGTATACAGAAGAAATTGAAAAAAACTTGGGTGTAATATTTTATATAGAGTGAGGCAAATTAATCAGCAACCAAATAAGCAAGATGAGTGCCATTTTGTATACATACATTTCAAACCTTTAACTCTTGATGAAGTCCTTTTGACTTTGTGAATAAAACTTTTCAGTGTGCTCAATGATGTCAGAACAGAAGGCCAACTGTGATGGCAGTACAGTGAATTGCTTTATATGGCAGAAAATATAGCTGTAGCTGCAGAGAGCCATGCAAGAAGGAGCTACCCAGTTCGTCATCTGATGAAGAAAGGATGATTATGTAAACTGTGTAGTGTTTGCTGAACAAAATATTTTGACCTAACTTAAGCAACTGTGAAGGAAGTCAGTATGTTTCAGTGATCCAGAGTGTTCATTTAGCCATCAAAAGGTAATCCCTGGTAGCATTCCTGCTATTGCAGACGAACGCTTACATTTGCAAACAAAGACTCAAAACACTATCAGGTAAGTTTCTCAAATTAGGAAAAGCCTGTGAAAACTCAGGCAGCAGTAGCTGTTCAGAGACTGAGCTTTATTGTTGATGATGGCATGTGAGTATTCATAGAGATGGATTTATTTAAGCTTCTCAATATAGGGTTGTGGGTTTCAGTCTCTCTGGCCTGCAGGCTGGGCTGTGCAGCCCTTGGGAATGTGAGCTGGAAACAGTGCAATGCAGAGCAGCCTGTAAAGCTAGTTTGGGGCTCAGATTAGACAATTCAGATGATTTTATTGTGGAGTCCAGTAACTGAAAAGTCCAAAGTCAGTCAGTCCAGTACAATAAAAACGCTAGTACATTTTCTGTGTGCTGCTGAGAGATGAGGACATGTTTTTGAGGGGAGTAAAAGGGAAATCCTCTGTAAAAAGAAGGTGTCTATTTAAATTTAATTTAAAAGAAAACAAAAAGACTGATTTGTTTTTCCTTAAAACACTCCTCCACTCCAAGCCTTGATTTTTTTTTTTCCCCTCCCATTTTAAACGGATCTGATCTTCATTATACACACTTCATAAACAATTTTAGCATTAGAACTTATTTTCTAGGCTCATTTTATAAAGGTACTCATTCATTCTCTAAAATACAAAACAACTGTGTGTTGTCTGATTCTAAGTGCTGATGGCTGGCAGCCATTTTCCCCTTGCCTATTGATTTCTTGAAGGAGAAGCTTTCCATGGGGCTACAGATAGCTCAGGTGGACATCAGTTTCTGGCTGAGAACACCATCAACCACTGTATATTCTTCAGATTATCGTGAAGAAAAGCTGGATAGCTTTCCTTGGATTTATTGTGATTTATTTTAAAAAAAACCTTTTGAACAAAACTTTTTTTTTGTTATCGCAGAGTGAGGTGAAATAATAATGTATGTGATTTAGACTTGCTTTCTGCAGTCTTGACTTCAGAACTTTGGCTGAAGCTGCTCGGTGGAGCATTCATCAGTGAGGATAGGCCCAAGCTCTGGTGCCAGTTACTGAAATGGAGGAAATCTTCATAGGTTCTGTGCGGTCCTGCTTTCTGCCACTGCAATGGTGTGGAGGAGTGTTGAACAGAGCTTGGCAGGCATTCTTCTTCCTCACATGCAGTACAGCAGGAGATTAGTTCCACCCCTCAGCAGTGCTTATGTTCTTAGCCAGATTTTAAATTTAATAAAGATGGAGTTGGGTGTTTTCTAGCTATCAGGTTACAGTGAGTAATTACAATGGTGAACTCCATGATTTACAAAAAACAAAGACGAAAAAGAGAAGAATATTAGATAGATTCTAGTACTTCCATTTGTTCTTTAGACTTTTATGCTGATAATGCCGATGAAAAATCCAACCAAACTGTGATAATTTTTTTGTCTTTTGTAATCGTGAAAACTAATTGGTAGAGGCAGGGACTCTCATGTAAATTTAATAACAGAAGAGCTCCTGAGGTAGAAGATATTCTGGTCTTTTGCAAACGAAACACTCATGCTTCAAACTCTCTTGAACTATAATGGCTAGATAATTTTCCAGAGATTTAGTAATGAGATTGTGAGTTGGAGAAGAACTTCAGGGTGATTCTATAGTGTCTTAATCTAGAAGCCTAGAAGACACTGGAGGCACTCAGTCCCCCACCGTTTTCTGGTCTCCAGCTGTGATGGGGATTTGAGGTGGTGTTCTATTCTTCTGGGGTCTAGCAGGACAAAATTTGGAAATCATTTAAGCCTATTTGGAATGAGCCTATTTGTTTTTATTAGCAGTTTGTTTAATTTAACAGTGTTTTTCCAATGCTCTTGGGAAGTTTCCTTCTTAAAGGGTATGGGAATGATTAGTCTCAAACTCAGTCTAGACAGCCAAGAGTGCACGTTTTGTCATCCTTCCTGCCAGTTCATGGTATTTATAATGCACTCATCACAAGAGGACTTGAATAATTCTTTATTTCAGATTTGCAGTCTATCTTGGACTTGACCTACTGTGAAGAGCAGTATCTGAGCTGTTTTGGTCAGATAGGCAAAAGTCTCACATTAACACATAGAAGTGTGGATATTTTTCCCCTAAAATTTCTAATTGAATTTACATGGTGGACCATAGCATGGATTTGGATGCTAAACTTAAATCTGATAAATCTGATTCTAAGGCAGCTCTCTTTGTGTAGAATTTGTTTGTTTTTCGTTTTGAAGCCACAGCCACAAGACGTATCAGTCCACTAAAATTCTGACCTCAACAATTTTGAAGGGCTAAGTTTTATCTTGAAAGAGCTTTTGCCAGATAAAGTATCTTTTGACTACCCATGCACAGCATAAAGAATGACTTGAATAATGTAAAGTGATTTCTGGATTAATAAAAATAGGATTGTACACTCATGTACTATGTGGGTGTAGTGGTTTTGCCTGGGCCAGGTTTTTGGTAGCAGGAGGGCTACAGGGGTGGCTTCTTTAAACAAAGAGCTGCCAGAAGCTTCCCCTGTGGCTGATAGTGCTAATGCCAGTCAATTCCAAGATAGATCCGCAGCTGACCCAGGCCTGGCCAATTAGTGACTGAGGTAACACCTCTGTGAATAACATATTTTAGAAGGAGAAAAAGTTGCTGCACAGTTGCTAAACTGTAGAAGCAACAGGGAATGAGAAGGTGAAAACATCTCCTCAGACACCAAGGTCAGTTGAGAAGGATGGGAAGGAGGGTGCTTTAGGCCCTGAGAAAATGACTCTCCTGTGACCTTTGGTGAGGACCATGGTTGACAGGTTGTCCCACTGCAGTCCATGGAGGCCACTGGGGAACAGAAATCCACCTGCAGCCTTTGGAGGACCCCACGCCAGAGCGGGTGGGTGCCTGAAAGAGGCTGTGACTCTGTGGGAAGCTCACACTGGAGCAAGTTCCTGACGGGATCTGAGAGTCTGTGTGGAGAGAGGAGCCCACTCCAGAGCAGGTTTGCTGTCAGGACTGGTGATCCTATGAGGGACTCAGGCTGGAGCAGTTGGTACCCAAAGGACTGTTCTCCCGGTGGATGACCCATGTTGGGGCAGGGTGTGAGGAGCTGCCCCTGTGAGAGGCCCCATGCTGGAGCAGTTCATGAGGAACTGTAGCCAACGGGAAGGACCCATGTTGGAGATGTTCATGAAGGACTGTCTCCTGTGGGAGGGACCCCACAGTGTAGCAGCAGTGGGAAGTGTGTGGAGACCTCCCCCTGAGAAGCAGCAGCAGCAAAGTCCATTTGTAATGAACTGATCGCAACCCCTATCCCCCCTCCCTTGTACCTCTGCGGGGAGAGAAGGAGAGTCCTGGGAAGAGGAAGGGGTGGAGGGAGGAGTTTTAATATTTTATTTCTCATTTCTCTGTTTTTTTTCTGATTGTTCATTAATTAATCAAATCCTTTTCTCCCCAAGTTGAGTCTGTTTTGCCCATGACGCTAATTGCTGAGTGATCTCTCTGTCCTTATCTTGACTCACAAACCTCTCGTTATATTTCTGTCTCCCCTGTCCACTTTAGGAGGGGGAGTGATAGAATCACTTTGTGGGCACCTGGCACCCAGCCAGGGCTAAACCAACACAGTGGGTTATTAGATATATAGAACTAATAGCAATTGACCTTGGATTGCCATCTAAGTCATCTGTGCCGAAAGCGGAGATGTCATATCAAGAAGGAAATGCATTAGAAGGATGAAGTGTGTTTTGCATTGTGATATTTTTGTCTGTGCTTTTGAGGTTTTGAGCTCAGCACACATTACCCAAGGAAAGCATCTAAATCCAAGCTGGATGTATTATGACCTTTTTCTTGGAGTTGTATAAAGAATGCCAAAATGTTAGAGTGCTTCTCTAGATTACCTTTTTCATATATATTTGGACTTTTTCCTTTAGCTCTCAAACTGTTTCTTTTCTATGTTTGCTATGCTGTGATGAAGCAATGGCTTTATTTTTTTTATGTGTATTGGTGATATACTTTCAAAATAAATTTGTTCATGTCTTATTTTCGTTACCTTTTGAGAAAATTTCCCTTGATTATTTCCTGGATCTAGCTTGACAGGACCTCCTTATGGCAAGGGATTCTTCCTACCATTTAATGAATGTAACCTGTAACTGAATATTCTTGGCCTTGCACCAGAGCAGCTCTTTTCTCTCTGCTTTAAGAGAACATGATGTTGATGTGCATTGTTGAAGTCTTGTAACTTCACTTCCAAAAGACCTTGGGCTGTAGGCTGCAGACTTCAGTGAGCAGTTAATTACAGCATAGGGGAATGTCAAGTAGACAGATGTCCTACAGTGTGCTTCAGAGCATGTATTTTGCTTATGCATAATTTCAGTCTTTGTCAGTATGTAGATTGCATGAGTTTCTTGTGGAATTAAGCATCTCTGTCTCATGAATTATTCTCTGTGCTTGTGGTCACATTAGCTGGTGTCTTACCTGCTAGAGGCCTGCTCAAATTTGTGGAACAGTTCCATGAACAACTTGTTGCATATTTGGCTGCAACATGACCAGTTCTGTACTGTGAGCTCTGTAAGAGGTACTGTACCTCTCATTCTTTCCAAGGTGCACTCCATGAAATGACACTGCATGAGGTAAAAACATGCAAGTCCTAACCTTTCAGTTGAATCAGATTGTATGATTGTTGGATGGTGAATTTCTGGAATAGTTGTATAGCTTCCAGTGTTTTTATTTGTTGAGCATTTCTTCACTGGAATCTGACGGGGACCAGGAATGAAAGATTGGAGTGCTGTGAAGGAGACTTCCCAGCTCAGCTTGCCTTCACAGGCTTTGGTTGGGTCTGTGTACTGTCTTGACACCCAAGAAATCTCACTTTTTTTCTGCATCGAGCTTTGTGAGAGCCTTTCCTGACCTGCCAGGTCACTTGCTTCCCCTTAAACTCTCTGTTTAGTGTTTGGGAATCTTTCATTTTCCAAACATGAATTGTCTGAGGGTAAGCTCTTTCACCAAAGCTTCATGAAGTTTCCTTAGCATAAAAATGGTTCATTCAAATTAGTTGTTGATACCAATGACACTGTTTCCCTTCTTTAGTGTGAAGCTTCTGGATACAGGTAGAACAGCCAGCAATTTTTGTAACTATAAACGGTGCCTGACCTTGTAGCCCAAGGCATGACAACGTTATGTATGTTTTTTCTTGACTTTAATGTGCCTGTGTAAAATACTGAGCAATTTAATGCAAGACACTGATGCTGGAGATATCAGATGGAAGGCATCCTTAGCCACACCTCAGGCTAGAATCTCACTTTTAAAGGCTGACCTTGTGAGAGCAGTTTAACACACAAAAGGGAACTAATAGTTGTAGCCAGACATCTGCAGTAATGTAGTAACTGCTGCAATTTTTCTTCTGTTTCAGTAGCTAAATCCATATTGAGATGTTGCTCTGTTTAATTGTGTACTTTTATTTTTCTCCATTATGTGTTGCTGTTACATGGGAGGATGAGCATCTATCTTTTTGTATAATTTCTCAGCCTAGATAAACCCATCAATTTTGAAAAAGATTGTGTGCAAAGGAAATAAGATTACACACAGCAGCTAAGTGACTGTGAAGTGTTGCTGTAGTACTGAAACTGCAGAGCACTCAACAGACTGGAGTGATCTCCAAACTGTCTGCAGGCTGTTCTTGCTGAAGTCCTACAACCCGTCTGAGATGAGCAGAGAGCAGCAGTGTTACCCTGCAAAATACCACTCACAGTCATTCTTTCAAAATTATATTCATATTGATATCAGACTCCAGAGATTTCTCATTGTTAGAACCCTCCTCATTTATAGACCACTCCAAATCACTATTTTCATTTACTCCTCATTTAGTACCGTATTTCATACAGGCATGATTTGTACTTTAAGTGATGAGAGAATTGGAAGCAAAGGGTTAGAAGTACTTCAAGTGCCAGTATCCACTTATCTGTTGTGCAGAGACCTGTTGTGAGCTGGAGGCCACCTAAGTCAGCCTGAGCAAATGAGGGAGAGAGCCTTAAGGTGGCAAAACAGTTATGTTTTGGCTATAAACCATGAGACTGAGTAGACAAACAACTTCAGAACAATTTCAGCAAGGCCCAAAGTGAGGTAGTTACTTCATTAACCGAAATTAATACTACAGTTAACACCCCTTTCACAACCCTAAATACGATAATGAGCTGCAAGGAGTACATACTAGATATATAAAACAATGTTCCTCAACTTTCTACTCAAATCATGTTGGACGCCACCTTGTATTGCGGGCACAATGAGTAGGTAGATAGTTCATTCTTCTGTAAAGTGTATAAGAAGTGTTCTTTCATTTCTCAGTGTGTATACTGGGAGGAGAGTTCCCCATGCACCCAGCGCTGCAATAAACTAATGTCAGATCTCTAAACTATAAAACCTGGTTTGGAGAGTGCTTTCCTGTTACAGATTTTGGTAATAATACTATTGGTTATAGGTTACTTGTGCCAATCCTAGGAAATTTGTGAAATTTTGTATACTCTCCTTTTCCACAGGACATCTATTTTTTATCTTTGGAGGTTTCCTGAAGCCAAGAGTCGGGTAATGCCAGTTTTCTGTGACTTTGTCACAGTCTTGTCATGTTGGTCTTGTTTCCCCTGCAGAAATGACTGTGTTTTGTGGTAAGGAATTCCAAGCACAAGTCTTGTGTCTCTTTCCATTCACCTCAGAGGTATGGTTTTGAGCAATCCTCTGTTTTGTGCTTTTTCTCAAATGAACAGTTAGATAATGGTGCCAGGTATGTTGAATTTCTTAATATCATTTTCCTTTCTTTTCTGTATAAATAAATAGAAGGGTTGTTTTGGAATGAAAAATGCATTATTCATTGTGTAGACCATCATAGCTCCTTGGATTTTAGCTGGGCTTCTCTGCTGCTGTGATTTCCATACTCCACGGGGTATGATCATATATTCTCTTTTTATTTTGAAGACGTTGATTGTAAACATATGCTTGAACTGGATGTACACTGTGAGAAGTGTGCGAAATGCTAACATATTGTTTGAGGTCTGCTTGCATTAGGTTGGTGATTAGTTAGTGTTTGTGTATAATGAGCCAGAGATTGCAACTAGAATGGCTCTAGCATGACTGTTGATCAACTGAATAGCATTTAGATGTCACAAGCTTAATGGAAGCATACTCGCTATATATGACATCGACAGCACTGTTTTGTGGCTTGTGGAGTGAACGGAGGAGGTATTTTTTACAAAGCATGTAGTCTGGCCCTTAACTTCAACTTGAAAAGTGTGTCCTCTGGGATCTTACTTGTGAGATAGTAATGAGAGATGGATAATGTAAGGGCAGAGTCATCACATCCATGGTGATGGTTATCAAAAGCTTTTCAACTTCTTCTGTGACTGTTGCTGAGCAACATAGAACGTTATGTAGAGTCAGGTTCCAGTTTAGCAAAACTATTGTTGTTCATATGTTTGCATTCTAGTTAATAAATATTAACCTGTAGTTCTAATAAAATAGAAATTAGGCATGATTTAGAGTCAGAAAAAATGTTATACAATTTCCTAAACAGTGCAGGTGATAATGGTACACAGACATTGCTTTTACTTAAAATGAGCTGGAATTTATGATTCCCTTGATTTTCTACAAAAGTCAGTAGATATGTTGTATTCACAGGGTTCCTGATTCAACCATTTACCTAGTCTCCTCTAGTGATTTATGAAAAATTCTGTCTCCAGGGATCTCTGAGACCAGCTGCAGTTGAATGTTATGTGTGAGAGTTCTGTGTGTTTTCTGTTTGCCAATTGTAGGCTATTTCTAATATATGTGATACTGTAAGAATGCTAAAAATATAGATAAATGCAGGAGGATGAGATGAATCAAGATTGCACTGAAAAATAACTGAGAAAATTTATAATATGATAGGTTTTTGAAAACATCTAACATTTGTCATCAACAAAAAGATGTGACATAAATTCAAAACTATATATACATACATATGATAAAGGTGCTTTTATTTCAGAATATGCAGAACTTTTTCTCAGTGAAAAGGGTAAAGCAGGGAATTTTTCCTTTTGCCTTGGTTTTCATGGGAATGAAATTATTAGTTGCTTGAAATGAGCTTTACGGTAATCCAGAGGCCCATATAGTGTGTGGCAGAGTATATCTGCCCTGTGATGTGGAACTGGTCTTATTTATATGTATTTTAAGTCTTTAAAGTCTTTTGTCTGCCTACAGCCAAAACTTCTTCATTCTAGTTGCCTAAAGGTAGGCTTTTTTTAGCAGTGCAAGACTTAACTTTCATTGTAGTAAATCAGCCAAGCAGGAGGGAACTCTCCTGTTAGAGCGGATGGCTAAGATGCTGAATTCAAGGCCTGGGCTTTTTTTGTTTTGTTTTGTTTTGTTTTGTTTTTGTTTTATTCCTTCCCACCTCCCCAGAGTCAAGTGCCTGAACAAAGTGTGTACCAATTGATGATAAATACCAATTAGATGTATGAAGCAGAGTCTTAGGCACCTGAGACTGTAGTCAGATTGTGAACCTGCATATTGTTCGTACACTTGAGTTGAGCTCAGCTTTTAAGCTTTGATCCTGAGTTGATATGACAGCATTCATGGAGGCAATAGCTGCAGTTCTTTCCAAGTCAGTTGCTTCCTGCCCCAGCTTTTAACTGTAATGTTCGATTCCAGCATCCAGTTATGAAAAGCCCTGGTTATTAGTTTTATTGTACAAGTGAGAAAGCTTAATCTCTGAGCAAATTATGTTTTGTTTTCTCACATCTTGCTTGTTCAAGACAGAAGTGAGCTACCATATCCTAACTCAACGACATGAGAACAATTAGGAAAGTCTAAAACCCAGTTGCACTGAAAACCTATTACGTTTGCCTCCCAGAAGCAGTTTTCACTTACCAGTAAGAAGCAGCCAATTTAAAATACAGTACTAAGAGGAAAGATAAATTGTTGTGTTTAAGTTGTGATGGATTTAGCTAGTTCTTGTTTGAAACTTTTCCTTACTGTGGTGATGATGTACCATCAAGCCACAACATTTCTGAATTTATTGCCTTCCCTGTCAGGAATATACTGAGGAAACAGGTATGTGTCTGTCTTTGCTGTTGAAACTAGTGGTTCGTTATTGACAATTCCTCTTTCTCCATTTCAGGAGAAATCAGAATTTATTTGGCAGATAGAAACTGGAAATTAATCTGACATTTAGTCCTTTCTGAGCCTAAGTCCAATCTAAAAAAACCCCTCTTACCAAATGCTAATCACGTCACAAATTTAGAAGCCTTAACAGAATGTACAATCTATTAAAGACAAATTAATCCAGTCTTTGATGCTGCCTCAGAGTAACTTTCACTTTCATATGTGAGGCGTGATACCTTACCTGTATTACATGCTTCCATTGGTCTAGGTGAGAACAGAAATGTGTCATTATACACTAAGAAGGTACCTTGCACAGAACCTTTGTTTAACAGCAAAAATACACAAAATACCACATCCTTTTCCCTCAATCTGTGAATGGAATCGTTCTGTTATTGTACTTTGTAATGGTTATGTGTCTGAGAATGAGTTACTTCCCATAGATTGCTGTAGGAGTCGTATCAAATTTTAAGAGGCAAGCTTCTACTTTATTATCCTGCTTCTAAGAGGTGTTGCAAGTTATTTGAGGTAGTAGAAGTCCTTTGTGATGAGATTTTGTTGTAGTTACCTACACAGGCGCCTCTACTCAGTCAAGACTTGTGACTCCAGTGAGTCATGTCTCTGTTATCCTCATTTGTTCTCAGTTGGCTTCTTTCTTTCTTCAGTTTTGTTGTCTCTTTAGTGTACCTTCTTCATGTTTCTGACTCTTTCTCCTTTTTTCCTCTAACTTTTGTGTTTGTTCAGTGTATTTTAAAATTCTTTCATTTTAATTTGTCCAAAGAGTGGTGTGGAAAAAAATAGCTTTGTGGTACAGGGAAAGGAGAAACTGTTTTGTGGGACAGGTTAAGTATGCAAATGATTAACAAATTATTTAAATTATGATCATAGGACTACTTGAAGCAGAGAGTAGAATACACAATCTCAATAATGAATGAATTGGCCAAAGAAATCCATCGACATATTCTTTTTAAAGAGGAACCAATTTTGGAGGAAAAATACCTTCTATGCTAATCTTGTTCTGCCAAAATTCAGCTTAGGTTTCAAAAGTGTCTCATTTTTTTAGTGGTGTGTTTAGTAATATCAGTTCAGTCTGATAGTCAGTTTTTATAGGCACATTTGTGTTCTTTTTGTTTGACAGCTATGATTTCCCACTGTACACTGCATACATTATAACTATACCAAGAGAACTAGTATGTAGAGCTGGCATCTTGGTGTCTCAGTTTGATGCTTGAACTTTTAGCCTGTAAAAGACAGTAGAGTATGGACTGATTGTAAGGGTGAGATGAAGCAGTCTGATTGTTGCTTGTAATGTCAACAGTTAAATGACTATCACTCAAAAAATTGGGAACCATATGCTGTATGCTTGTTACTAATGTGAGTATGACTAGGGATACTTGTGGTAAACCTCACCACTAGGTGAAGAGTTGCCCTTTATTAATCAATATATACTGAGGAGTCTGCAAGTATCTTTACATGTGAGTGAACAATTTCTACTCTGTTACTCACCATTAAAAAAAGAAAATCAGCCATACAGTAAGATTTCATCCAAATGAATTTGTTTTTGTAGTGTTTTGAATGGTGTCATGAGTTAAACTGTTTATCAGACTGCTCAAGAAACACAACTGGTTTTTAGCAGGCACATTGAATTTTATGAAATGATTGATGATTGCCAAATGCCAGGGTCAGTGGGATGTTCCACATTGGCATACACTATGGGGAAAAGGGAGTTGTTGGGGAGAGGAGATCAACAGCAGGGAATGGTGAAAGTAGTTCTCAGTTCAGTTAACATGATTGTAAAAGTATTCTAAATTCAAAAGAGTCTCCTTTGTGAAATTAAATCCAGGATGGGCTTTGTGTGTTGATCAGACATCCGTTGTGTGTGATTTTTCCTGTTGAGTTTTCCAAGTGAAAATCACAAGCCTGGTCAAGGAATGGGAAAAGGAGCACATAATGGCTGTTGCATGCATTTTTTTCAACATTATTTCTAAGTGAAAGATAGTCATTAAACTTTCATCCTTTGTCAGCTTCTCTAGGGAAGCTGGTGGGAGGAAAGAAACAGAGATTTAATCTTGATCTTGTTGAACTCAATGGGAGTTTGTCATTAATTTCTGTTGGAAAAGGATCATGCCTTAAGTCAGCAAATGAAATAATGCTTATGTCTTCAGCTTGATATTAATTCATTATTATTTTTCTTATCATTAAAGTGATTGGCAAGTCAGATGTTTTATTTCCAAGCATTGCTGTGGATCCGCAGCAAAATACCTGAGCAACTTAATTCTCTCTCAGATCCCATTTACCTTCCATAAAACAGAGGAAATCATGTCTTTTCAAGAGGACTAAGATGTCAAGGTAAACTCTAATCCTTATACTTAGAAAAAGAGCCTTCAGCAGATGCAGATGTTTGGTAATGTTGCAAGATAGGATGGTAACATCTGAGTTTTCAGTTATGTGGTGGCCTAGGTAGCTTTAATCACTGGAAAGGCAGAAAAATGAGGGAGCTATAGATAATCAAAGGATAAATTTGACCTTTGTTAGCCCATGTAAAAATGTGCCTCTATGACTCTGAATTTGAAGCACATCTAGGTATGTTATCACAGTCAAAGGAGATCACAAAAAGGAAGCTTTGTGTTTTGAGGTGAGTGAGTGATAGAACAAACATTCATTCAGAGTTGCGGATGATTTTATGATAATACTTGTAAGTGTCTACATATGTCCAAGTATGTCCTTTTCACTGATGACATGTTCAGTGGACACAGGAAGCTTGACAATACTTTCGCTGATTTGCGCTATGTTTATTATGTGTATGGCCTTATTAGGCCTGAATTGAAGTAAGAGTCCATTGGCAGGCTTTGTAGTGATGAAACTACAAGAAAGTCGTTTTTTTTGTTGTTGCTCACTGTCATTTCTTGAGCCAAAAGATGCTTGTACTTTGGTTCCGAGACAGCTTACACTCCATTTTACTTGTTGGGTCTCAGTAACTCCTGCAGGACCTGGGATCACAAACTTTAGGAAACTCCCTACACACCTAGAAAACACCCAGTATTTAACAGTTAATAAAGCATTTCAAGTTCCCAAGGCCCCCAGCATTAAAATACTGTCAGCAATTTAAGTTTTACTAGAAATAGAGCTACATGGACTTGTGGCCTTAAACTGACAGCATTGTTGAACTGTAAATAAAGCTAGGAACTAGCTAACATGAGAAAAATCCCAGACTTTTGAGATACTGCCATTTTACATCAGCTGAGAATGTGCCCATCTGTTTATACAGAAAATTAGGATGAAGAAAAACGAGTAGTCCAGGCACTTATGCCTGTGTCTTGGGGCTAGTTGGGAATTGGATGATGGCAGTTGTTCATCATGGCAGGCACTTGAGTGATAGCTGCTGGCAGGAAGTGTTGCAACTCCTTTTAAGGGTTTGTTTTCTTTACCTGAGTACTGGAGAGGCCTGGAGCCTTTGTAATACTTAAACAGGACAGCTGATAAGGAGCAAAAAGCTAAAGTGCAAGCTAGTAATTTTCAAACACAACCTCCCCAGTCTTTGTTTCTATAGTGTGAAATGTTTCTTGCTGAAACATTTTCACATAAGAGCTACTGGTGATTTTCATTACAGATTGGCACAAAAATAACCTTTTTGTGTGTGTGTGTGTAAGATCAGCAAAGACGTAAAACTGGAACTGAGCAACACTTCTGTTTGGCATGTCTGAAAGCTGAGGAAGTAGATGATGATTCAGAAGGGTTTTTATTTTTTCTGAGAGGAATCAGTAGGTCTATGATTATTTTTTTTCCTGAGCAGTGAGCTGTTGAGTGGTTATGCCACTGAGAACCAGCCCATGCTGCTTGTTAACACCAGAACTTTCTGTAACCCTTCTTGTCTGACTTGTGATGATAGCTGTATAGAATTACTCTTTGCCTAGATTTGCTTTTTATTTTAAAAAAAGCAGACAAACCTCCTTACCTGGACCATTCAACAGAATTTAGTCTGAAGGGAAGGCAGAAGAACCTCTGAAGGAAAAGGAAAAATGTAAGTGATCAGGATAGACGCACATGATGTATGTGGACTTTGTTCTATAAGGACTTCCCATTGCTGCCAAAATCAAGCAGGAAATGGAAAGAAGAGAAATTCTTGGCTTCTGAGTCAGACTTGAGGGTTAAGCCACAGTCAAGCCACAGATGCCCTCTAAATCTTTCTAGGTAGGATTGTGGAAATTGGATGTGACTGAACAGAGCTCTTGGTCAATGGAAAGTCCTGATCTAGAGCTATGTGAGGTTCCCTTGCATGCCATAGCTAAAAGGTTTGTCCAAAAGAGTGGTATTTCTCCTATCACAAGCTGAACTGTAGGCACTTTGCTTTAGCTGAGGTTATTGAAACCCAGAGGGAAAGCTGATTTAGAGACCCCTGAGATGGTAATGTCCTAAGAAGATTGTTCATTGCTCATTTGATGCCTTCATTTGAACGTCATGCATCTCATTAACACAAGCTGCAGGGTGCCTGGAGATCTGTCAGTGACAAGGGTCTGCATTAGCTGGAAAACAGTGTGAGTCCACCACATGGGTGTACAAGGTTAAAAGTGAAGTAGGAAAAGAAGGAGAGACTCAGATTAGGTATCTGCTAGCAATTTGAGAGCCACACTATTTAAGAAAAAATCTGTACTGAGCTGATTTCCAGGAAACCAACTATCCTGACAGAATGAGTGTAACGTGAGAAAACTGCCTCCTAATACTTGCATTTTGGGAAATTTTTCTTCCTGATTGTCAGCATTCCCATGAAATTTGTCAGTTGAAGAAGGAGAAACCATTGCACAGAAGACCTTCTTTGTTTTGTTTTTATTTTGCATGTTTGTTTTGTTTTTGTTTCTGAGGAAACTGTTGAGGGTTTTCTCTCTCTGTATTGCATTTGCAAGGCAGTATAGTACTACTGAAGATGTGAATCCTCTGAGTTGGAGGCTTCTGCTCTTGCCTGTCTGTAGAGGAGTTGCTGGAGGTTTTTTGAGTTACCTTTGATCATATTCAGTCTGAAGGCCATGATTCTTATATTCAGGGACAGAATATAGAGTAATGTGAACACAGTATTGTTACATTCCACTTCCAGTGCTTCCTGTTTTACTGACTAGCTTAATTGTGTGTTTCTTCTGTTTATTTGTGGGTAGTATGCCCTTTCTTGGTTAAATGTTAAGGTGTCTGGGTAGAGGAAGGAGATAAAAATAACAGAATTCCTGAGTCTTCTAGTACCACTATTAGACAGTATAAAGTGTCATTTGATGTATTGCTCACTGCAGCAGGTCTGGATAAACTTCAAAATCTGCGTGAAACTTAGAGCAGCGTTCTCTTTTGTACCTTGCTCAGATTTTTGTTAGTGGACATTACATTGTAATTTGTCAAATGAAAAGAGATTAGCCAAATAATGTGAAAGAAATTTGCAGAATGTGAAAACCAACTACATAATATAGAAGCTTAGAAAGTTCAGTAATTTTTCTGACTTCCTTTGGAGATTGTTTGCTGCTAATCTTCTAAAAGAATATTAAATGTTTCATTTGTGTTCTGAAATTATGGTAACTCTTAAATTAGTCTTTGCACTGTTTAAGTAGTTCTTCAACATCAATTCAGTGCATTTTTGCACTTCCTAGAGAAGTTGACCTACAAAGGACATTTTAGTGCCCTACCAAAAAAGAAAACACAATCCCTCAAGTTTTAGAGTACCTTATGCAAAATAATTCTAGTGATAAATGCATGTATTTGTCTACTTAATTATCCGAACTTAGCAGAAAGGGCTGTTCTTAACTTGCGGTTGCTAGTATGATGTCACTTGTGCTACTACCATAGAGTAATATCCTAGTGAAAGAAAGTGTATTAGCAGATTCAGAGGAAAAAACTTGGAACTATATACTAGAATTTTACTTGGTGATGACTTACAGTTCTAATTCAAACTAGCAAATATAACTTCACTATTCTTGAAGACAAGACATTAAAAAGAATTTTATTGCCTTATGAAAATGATTTTTCTTAATTTTAGAGTAACTTGATCCTTGGTTAATTCATTTTTTGTTTTGCATGTGAAGTAGAAGAAAAGTATGAGTGCTTATTACCAAATAGTTCACATAGATCTCCCTATCTGGTATCTTATCTCTGAATTCACAGAAACACAGAATCACAGAAAAATTTAGGTTGGAAAACTTTTAAGATCGAGTCCAATCATTGATGTACACTGCCAATTCTTCCACCAAATCACCACAACTTTCAAAGCACCACAACTACAGGTCTTTTGAATATGTCCAGAGATGATGACTCCACCACTTCCCTGGGAAACCTGTTCCAGTGCTGGAAAACCCTTTTGGAGAAGAATTTTTTTCTAATAGCCAATCCGAACCTCCCTTGCCATAACCTGAGGCCATTTTTTCTAGTTCTGTGTTCCCCAGTGCAGGGAAATAATTACTTCCCTGGTCTTGCTGGCCACACTATTTCTGATACAAGCCAGGATGCCATTGGGCCTTCTTGGCCTCCTGGGCACACTGCTGACTCATATTCAGCTGTTATTGATGAACACTCCCAGGTCCCTCTCTTCGTGGCAGCTTTCCAGCCACACATCCCCACGCCTGTAGCATCGCATGGGGTTGTTGTGGCGCAAGTGCAGGACCTGGCACTTGGTCCTGTTGAACCTCATACTTGATGAGCTTTGGCTCATCAATCCAGCCTGTCCAGATCAATCATATATGAAGTTTAAAATTCATACAGAGTAGGTGAAATCTGTGCATTTCTTTTTTTTTTTTTTTTTTTTGTGTTGTGACCTGAGCATCTGCTTCCTTTTTTTGAGCAGACCCCATTAATAATACTGTACAGAAACACCTTTTGTAGTTGTTGCAGAATAATCTGAATACAGAATATCTGTACTAATGAAGAATTTTGTGTTCATCTGGAATCTTCTGTATCTCAGCGAAAACGGTAATTGATTGTATTTTAAATTAATTTTAATTATCAGAATAATTACATTGTTGCTGCGTCTTTTGATGTATTGCATGATCAGACAACAGCTTCAATGTCATGTGAAGACAGTGAGGCTACAGACTATTACGCAGCTGAAACAGTAACTTCCTTTCTTTACTTAACATATGCTATACTTAATATGTGATCCATACAACTGATGACAGCTTTTCCAACTTGACACTCTCTTAAAGACACATGAAAAGATGAAGTTATTATGAACATGCCCATCCACAAACAGACAAAATTTCACATATTCCTACTGTTTATTTCCTTGGCTAATTTGGTAATATTGTGTGTTCTCGGAGTTGAATTTTTTCTGACTGGGATAGGGAGGAGCAAATCACAGAATCACAGAATAGTAGGGGTTGGAAGGGACATCTAAAGATCATATAGTCCAAACCCCTTGCTAAAGCAGGTCCACCTGGATTAGATCACCCAGGAATGCATCCAGACACGTTTTGAAAACCTGCAGAGAAGGAGACTCCACAACCTCCCTGGGCAGCTCATGCCTGGGCTCCCTCATTCTCAGAGTAAAGAAGTTTTTCCTTAAGTGGAACTTTTTGTGTTTCTGCTTTTTTTCCATTACCCCTTGTCCTATCACTGGACACTGCAGAAAGAAAGTGTTGCCCCATCCCCTTGACATGCACCTTTTAAATACTTGTTAGGATTAATGAAGTCTCCCCACATTCTTCTCTGGATTAAACAGTTCCAGTTCCTGCAGCCTTTCCTCATAAGGAAGATGCTTCAGTCCTCTGATCATCTTGGTGGCCGTGTGCTGGACTCTGTCTGCAGTTCCCTGACCCCCTTGAGCTGGGGAGCCCACAACTGGACACAGGACTCCAGATAAGGCCTCACCAAGGCAGAGTAGAGGGGGAAGAGAACCTCAGTCTCTTGGATGCACTTTTCTTGTTGCATCCCAGGATGCCATTGGCCTTCTTGGCCACAAGGGCACATGGCTGGTTTATTGTCAACCAGCACTCCCAGCTCTGTCTCTGCAGAGCTGCTCTCCAGCAGGTCAATCCCCAGCCTGTACCGGTGCATGGGATTGTTCCTTCCCAGATGCAGGACTCTGTACTTGCCCTTATTGAACCTCATGAGGTTCCTCTCTGCCCAACTCTCAAGCTGATCGAGATCCCGCTGAATGGCAGCACAGCCTTCTGGGGAATCAGCCAGTCCTCCTAGTTTGGTGTCATCAGCCAACTTGCTGAGGGTACACTCTGTCCCCTCATCCAGGTCGTTGATGAAGATGATGTACAAGATTGGCCCCAGAACTGATTCCTGTGCAACCCCACTGGCCACAGGCCTCTAACTTGACTCAGCTCTTTTGATCACTACCCTAATAATACAGTTTAGGAACTGCCACATGTATTTTAAGGTTTGCAGAGAAATGCAGAATTGCATGTTATGTCAGCTGATAAAATCACAAAAAATCTCTTACTACTTTTGCAACAATACGGTTTGGTCTTATCAAAGAGATTACCTCACCACGCAAATGTTGCTTTATATTTTTCCTCACTCTTGTGGCTACACCAGCACTCTGGCTACACAGGGGAGAAACAAATGCATAAAATAACTTTGATTCATTACCTGCAGTTATTTCCAATTTTCTTACTTCTTGCTTCATTTCTTACTTTTTACACAAGCACCTAGGAGACTAATGGACTGGTCAAATCATATGGATTTTAAAATATTTTTTTATTTTTTTGTTTTTCTTTTCTGACTTGAATACATTAAAAACCCCAACCAGCCAACCAAACAAAGCCCCACACAAAACAGGCCTACCTATCCTTTCGCAACTTTGAGTGAAGCTTTGATAATTCTCTTTTCATCAAGGTAATAACTGTGCCACCTCTTAAAAACCTTATGTTTTGCTTGATTTAGTTTTGAATAATCTGAATATTTTTCACACCTATAGACAAACATTTTTGCTCTTCTCTATAATTTAAGAAAACTTTGCCCTGAATCAATAGCAACCAGCTGGATGTGTAACAGTCTGTGCAGCACCTGATTCTCACACTGTAAGGTGAATGATATGGTCTTGTAGTTGCTTAGGTCATAGGCTCATTAGTACAAGTCTGCCTTAGCCTGCACAGAAGAGATTTTAATGTGCAATGACGTTCTGCATATGTTGTCCTGTTCCATTTTTGCATTAGTGTTAACCTGCTTTGAGTCAGAACTCAAGAAATGTGCTGAAGTGAAGCTCCTGAGTGTATGTTTGGAGTAGTTCTAGAGAAAATTCTATGCTTTCTATTAAGAAAGGAACATGCACATGCTTTATGTACAAATTTGAAGTTAGTAAATAACTACACCATCCCCCCGCAAAACATACGAGAAATTGATACTTGGGTGTTTTGTAACTACAAAACGGAAAGGAGACAGTAGAACAAAACTCTTGCTTAGTCTGAAAATATTAAAACTATGAACAAAGTGAATGAACCAGAAGGGCTACCTGTTTCTATTTGAGGCCAAAGTTTCTAAAGTAGGCTTGAAGACAGCTGATGTTTCTGTCTCATCCAACCCACGTGTGGAACAATTAGAGACGTCCTCAAAGTTAGTTTGATTGCATCTGAGTAGCAGGTTCTCTGATGATACTTTTTTATTCTGGGAATGGTAGCATTTACATATTCTTGACTAAGCAAGTGTTTGATGTAGGTGAGTAGCAGAAATGCCAGGTCACGTCATTGGAGTGTCGTTGGCTCTATTGGATGCCCGTTTGTGGCTGGGAGCAAACCTGGTGGTTGAATTCTTCTGATCACTGCTTTTTCTTGATTTTTGGTGTAAGGTTGAACTTAACACAGTGCAGACAGAGCTCTGCTAGCCCTTCCTTGGAGCCTGGCACTGAGGTATTTAGATAACCCAAGGTGGGCTTTCACCATGCCTTTCACGGCTAGAACACCATGTGCAATCATTCTGTGTGAGTGACTTTGGTGGTAGTAGAAACCTGCAGACAGGTACATGCAGTGTACATTATATATCTAATATGGGATGTAGATTGACCCAGCAGGGACACAGAGGTGTTTCTCTACATTTATTAAATAGGTATTAAATTGTTATATTCATCAAGCTGATTGTACCTTCTGGGGAGAAACCTTGAAATATGCCCTATCAGTGAGCATATGCTGTGGGAAGCTGTAAGGAGCTCTCTGCATGGGAATTCCAGCTGTGCCTATCCTGCCCTCAGTATAAATTGAAGGCTATTTTGACCTGACTATGTGTCTCTAAACTGGAGCTGGAGGATGCTTCTCTGTTCCCAATTTCATGGCCATTTGCTGACCTTCTACAATTTGCAATGGAAATTTGGAAGTAGGCTTTCATTTTTTAAAGGGCTCTATGTAAAGATGGCTTCAGAAGTCTTAAAGGGATTGACTTAAATCCATTAGTAGAACTGATCAAGAAACTACATTTCAGTCTTGAGAAAGTTTGAGACTTTTGCGCAAAATCCTAAAACAGACACTAGAGATACACAGAATGAAAATGGGTGATGCTTACAAATGTCTTTGAAGAAACAGAATATTTTACTATTTCAGTGACACAAAGGCTTAAAAAATATAGTTTTGCTTTCAAATATCTGTCATCAAATCAAAATTACATTTCAAATGATGTAACATTGTTTCTGCTAAAAACCCTGTGAAAGTACATTTTCTAGTGTGAACTGGATATTGATGAGGCACCAGTTTCCAACTATTCTGAACCCCAGTTTACTTGCATGGCTTCTGATGGGACTGGAAAAAATAACGAATAAAGAGAATGGCTTCTGAGAGTAACATTTTTAAACCTGTACCTGTAAATATGCAGCCATTCTTTGACTCTGATAAAATATGTTGGAAAGAAGAGTCTGCTTGTGTGACAAAGGCTCAAAATAGGGATAGCTTACTTATTTTGAGAATTTCTTCTGTTCATATTGGTTTGGACAAGACTTTCTTTCATTGAGAAGAGTATTAACTGCCTGGCTGGTAGTGCCCAAAGTTTTCACTAAAAAAAATTATTCCTATGAATGTGGAACAACTACTGGAGAGCATTTAATTAACCACAGGAGTAGTGATCAGGTTTACAGCATCTCTTGGAACCTCATTCACAACAAGAATATGAAGACTGAATAATATAAGTTCTCATGTGCTTTTCTTTAAGTAGGTAGCAAGCTATGTGGTTTTATGAAATCTCTAAACCGTGAGGAAAATGCTTTCTTCTGAGGTTTGCTTCCAAGGTAGTCATACAAAAATAACTTGTTATGATAGCAAATGCAGAATGAAGTCATGAAGTACTTTAACCTTCTACAATTGCCAATAAAAACAAGAACCACAAAATTGCTTTCTCTGACCTACTGTCTCACAAGCAATCTTACACTCATTAAGAAAGTTACTCCAGAATAAAGCAATTATACTTGGCAAAACACATATGGAGATTGAAGCCCTCCTTAAGCATCCTGACTTGGTCCACCTTTGCCCTCCTCCCCTATCCTCCTTCCAGCCCTGACACCCATACCCAAAGAGCCCCTCACTGCTTTGTAGCTGCTTATTAAGAAATAGCTTTGAAAAAGAAAATGCTAGCAATTAAAATAGCCATATTGCATTTTGTTTGATAAAGCCTGGAACTGTACGTCTTGCACAATGAGGCTTAAAAATCAATATGACAGTATCAAGTTTTCTGCTAAGTAGTTTGGCTGTCCCTTAGACCTGTGTCTAACAGCCACAAAACCACAATTTTGAAATGCAGGACTCGTGAAGCTGAACTTTTACCTCACTGACAACAAAGAATGTGCCAGTTGCAATGTATTGGACTTTCCTATGACAAGCTTAAAGCACAAGAATGAGATGGTTGCATGGGAAAGACTGATGAAGTAATGAATCAAATCTGTGTTTTAGTCTCGTCATGCTTGTAGCTAAGAGACTAAGATTATAGGGACAAGAAAATTTTATCTCCTTTTTTTAATCACTGTGCTGTACTGGCCTCCAGGCAGTGGAGAGGGAGAGGCTCCTATGGAGATCAAGGCTCACCCCCTTGGGTTTCCCTTTTCCCTGAAGCTTTGGAAGCATTATAAGGTTTACAGCAGTACAATCTGCTTCTTATTTCCAAACCTGACTCCTATTTAATTCCTTTGACATTCATCAGTTGTTCTTGCTCTGTTTCTTGGTCCCCATTTCACCTTTCTCCTGAGTTTCATGTGGACATTTACCTTTTTTTTCCCACTAAGATGCATCAAATAAGAACAACAACAGCAATATTTTATTTCCAATATAAGTCAGTGGGGAATTGAGCTCTGTTTATCATATTTCAAATTGTATGTGAGACTGTTTTGCTTTTCTTTATAGAAGCACTATCTTAAAACATTTTTTAGCAGTACAATTACTATTGCAATCTTAATTTTTCCCTTCTGTATCGCAAAAATATCTTGAATAAATTTGGATAATTAAATATTTAATTAAAATAATATTTTAATCTACTTTTTGATGCACCATTTTATAATAAAGGGAACTGGACTGTACAGTAGAAATAAAACTATAACTAGTAATAAGAATTAATGCTATTAAGAGAGTTGAGGAATCTTGTGATACGAAAGATGACAAACAGAAAAGGTTGTACAGGTGTAAAAGAAATCTTATATGGCATAAAGGACTGAGGAACTCATGATTTCATTTGAACTACCCTGGTGTTGGCAAGAACCCTTGCAAAAGTTAAATGTCCATTAAAAAATTTTGTCGTTACTGGAATTCAGTTCTTGGGGATTTTCCTAGATGGATCGTGGTTGGTGTGTGAAACTTTCAGTGGCCTAGTCTAATCAATACCATCAGTGTCACATACTTTCCTTATGCCTCTTGTGTTTCAAGTGAGGTCTAACATTATTAATGGGTACAATTTCTTGGAAACAACTTGATGTTTATATTCTAAAACTTGCATGTGATATGGCCACTTCTGAGCTGCATTAATGTTTCCATTTCATTAATCATTGTGACCTGAGATGGGTGGGTCCTTGTGTGGTTTCCTAATTTTTATTCCCTTTTTTTTACCCCTCTCAAGTACTCAGTTTTGGGAATTAGACACATATGAGCAGCTTCCACGTTAATGAAAATTGGCGTACTTTCTCCAGGGAGTGTAACAAATTCAAACTAAAACTTTATTTTTATTCTTCTCTACTAATGAGGACTTTTATTTGTATAACTTCAAACAGTATGTTAGTTCTTCACTGATGCTTTGTGTTCCTCAGATGCTGCTGAAGAACATTTTTTTTTAATGCATGGTATCTGTTGTACACTCCTAATTTGAAACATAAATTAATTTTTCAGATGGCAGAGTGATTTTATTAAGGAAAAGAACTTTGATTACTTGGAAAGTAAAATTCTGAGTGCATGGGCAGGGGTAGAATAAGTGAAAGTTTGAGAAATGGTAAGCTATCTTGTAATGTTCTTCAGAAGCAAAATTTTCTAAACATTGTTTACGTATTTTTGGGACTGTATTTTTCATTACAGGCAAGAGCCTGCTCATGTCAAACTTTTTTTGTAGCTCATATCCAATGTAGAAGAGTTAGGAGATTCTAGTTTTAGTGAAATATAACTTATAAGAAGAAACGGAAGTTCAGCACAAGTGATACAGTGAGACAGCCAAATAATGCTTTTGAAGCAGAAATGTTTGCAGGGACAATAGGAAGAACTTCATTTTTGCTGTACATATTTATTTAGAGTTCTTATTCTGTAGACTTTCTTGTAATATGATAGAGTTCTTTGTCATAAAAATAGTCCCGAAAACTCACTGAAACAGCTTTACGGTTTGATTGCAATGTGAAGTTAATTGAGAACTTGGAATGGTGAATCTGACTACCTTCTGTGTTATGATACAGTTTTAATTGTATTAAAGCATAGTCTTTTTTATCATTTGCTGCTTCCATTAATTCACGTAGAAAGTACTATTTGTATGGTATGCTTTCTATCAATTTGGTAATCTTTCTCTAGACTGTTTTTACATCTTCCCAGATTTATTTATTTATACGCACTCCCCCAACAACACTCCCACAACTACACTCCCCCAACATTTTTGAATGCTAAGTAGATCAATATATGGCCTTATGCTAGTTAACATTAATTGACTGTTTGAATTTCTCTAACAGCTGCTTTGCTTTGAGCAGATGTTTTCACTGAAGTATTTAGTAATGCCCGAACCCTTTAATATATAGCTGTGCAAGTTCTTATCTCAATACACATTCTCTTGTCTCTCTAGACTGACTGTTGTCTACAATCACATTGTTCACATCTTCATTTTAGCTCTTTTAGCAACTTTTGAGTTTTTAAGTTTTTTTCAAATAACATGCCAAGTTTGAAACATTTTGTTTTGCTAGCTTGTATATTATTGCCAAATAACCTACTTGTCAGATAGGAGGCTGGAGCATCCAAGTATTAAACCCTAACTGTGCTGCAGTTACCTTTCACAATGTATTATTTAGCTGTAATCTGTTTATACTAACAGCAGGTAATTTGGGCTCTTGCAGGTTACTGAAAGGGTCTGCTAAACACGAAGTTGTATCTTGGGAGTAAATAATTCTAAAGAGCTTGGCATAATATAAAGTTTATCAGGAACTGTTTCTCAAAGCAAAGAATCTTACGTTATCCATGCTTCCAAAGTCTTGCTGGGTGTTGAGAGTGGTTTTTAATATGTTAGGACATAGAAGGAATATCTTTTTCACACTGGAAACTGTGTGTGTCTGAGAGTGTCCAAAATGGGTGATGGAAAAACTTGTTGCTTTGTAAACTTATGCTTTAACTCGTGGAAGAAGATTTAAATCAAATGTTCTTACCCTGAAGAACAGGTTATCTCCAATATCTTTTCTTTACTCAGTTTCTTCATTTAATTCCTCTGCGCCAACCACAGAACAAGGATGTGCTCTGTACCCTTCTGTTTGACTCCTAAGAGAAAAGACTACTTAGAAAATGTTTTAACATGATTTTGCAAGCACACGTGCCAGGACCAGAAACTTGCTGGTAAACGGCATAATTTCCACTTCTCTGCCTAGGAATGCAAAAGTGCGTGAATTATGTTTCCAAGTTTAACTACGGAAGAAAGCATTTAAGAAAACTTGGTGGTAAAAAAACCTCTCAATTAAAAAAGAAAAAGAGGAAAAACCCTTTACTGTCTCTCCATGATTTTCAGATACTTGAAGTGTTATTGAAATTCAGGTTTTTATGATTCATGGAGACCTTATGGTAGACAGGAAAGCTACTATGAGAGAAAATGCAGAACAAGAGTTACAACTTACATTGAGGTAAACCACTCATGTATGACTCACGACCATTTATCTTCATTGATGGTAAGGCTCAAATGACTCTTCATGGTGGCTTTTCTTTATGTGGAAAAATTTCCTAGTATACTTAAGGAAGCTGACTTCAAAAGAAGTAGTTGTGGCTTCACCATGTAAATATTTGCTATTTCAGTAGTTCCTTTTGAAAGACTAAGCTTCATATCATAACTTCCAGTGTGTTGGTATTTTCCTCCAAACTTTCTATACTCTTTTCTATTTTGTTTAAATGCACAAATACGATTTACAATAGTCTGTTATTGTGTTGCACTTTTGGTTTTGATTGGAGAAAGGATGTTCTTTCTTATTCAGCCCCTACCTCTCTTATTCAGCTGTTCAACTGAAAAAAAAGCTGATGAGGCAAGTCACTACAGAGACTCAGCTGATATGTTTACATTTTGTCCTAGAAATAGCTTCATGCTTGTTCTCCAGCTCATGCTTCTCTTGAATCCAAACAGCTGGCATTTAAGCCTGTCTCAGATGTGGAGTTTAGATAAACTCTGAAGCATGAGGAAAAAGAATGCCTGAGAACCATGGAAGGACCTGGAAAAGCACCACGTGATGTAGTATGATCAGGAACAGCAATGTATCATGTTTGTGTCAGCCTTAATCCAAGGTATCATAATGCATTACATAATTGATGTGGGGCAGTCACAGTTGGAGAGGTCACATGTAAAGAAGTAGTAAAGGACAAATAGAAAGTCTGCTTTTTTGACACTGGGAAAGTGTAGAGAGCAGATTAGAGGGCATGCCATTATATAATCTGCTTCCTGGTTGTACTCCTACACAAGATGTAAATGAGGTCTGAGTTTCTCAATGTTTTTCTGGGGCTAATAAAATATACATGTATGTGGGTATGTGGATATGAATACAGATATGGAGTTAATATTTTAACATTAACATAGCAACTTCACCTGCCTCATTCACCACATTTCCATATAACTTTATGTGCAACACGAAGAGTAGGAGATTATAGTATTACAGCCCTTGGAAGCATCCTGAGAGCTTGACAAGCAGAAGAACAGTTGTTTAATATTACCTCTGTTTAGAAGCAATTATATCCAGGAAAAATGAAATTCAGATCAGACTTTCTAAAGCTTGTCAAGGCTAATTCACTGTTAACTGTTTCAAAGACAGCTGATGCATCTAAAATCACAGGTTTGTTTCATCCTTTGCCAAGGTACTTATGCCATCACTGTGCCCGTGCTGGGCAAAATACCAGAATGAAGGGGAATGGTCAAGGAAATGCCTGAAAAATGTGGTATTATTTGGGGCACTCAAACTTTCAGTCACTTTTAGTCACTTTAGTTTCAAGCCTTTGTGATGAGATTTTCCTGTGGAAGAATTGTGCCATATTGAGGAGGAGGGGTTGAATGATCAGAAGGAGACAGGGCTCAGCTGTAACGACCTGGGAGGTGGTGTCTGAATGGGGGACTGACAACAGAGGAGCTATCCCTTAATCCATGCTGGTGTGATAGGAGGACTAATCAGCTGGTAATAAAAGGTAATTAGGGAGGTATTTTTATGGGGAAGTGAGATTTTTTGCTATGAGTATCATTGGTGGTTGTTTGAAGAGATAGCTGCCACTCTCTCCCATTTCTCTTTCCCAAGCTTTTTGTGATACTACGCTTGATATTTTTTACAAAGGAAATATGATGTAAGAGTGCATAATTTTGCTGCTTAGGGTATTTGCTCTTAGCTGAGGTGGCTTCTTTTCTGTTTTATGTTGCATTTCTTTTCTTCATCTCCATCTATGGCTGTCAGACAATCAGATGATGTTGACATCCTTTGTCACGTCGGAGGGAAGACACGGGCACTCAATATGAGTGATCAACGAGCTTCGTTTATTAATCGTGCTTACCCAATATTTATACTCTAGTTAATTAACTCATACATAGTGCAAAGCTAAGCTCGTAATTGGTGCATGTACAAAGGATCAGTCCCTCCCGCTTTTCCCATGCCTTTCTCACTGCAAAAGCAACCTGTTATTGCATAATTGCAACAGTCAAAGATAGTGTGGCCTTGCCTCCCCAGCAGCTACACCAGCTGTGTACGATGATTAACACATTCCTCCTCGGTCAGCTGCAAAACATCTAGATGCTTTTTCTCATGCAACCATTTTCCCACAATCCTTGAAAGGTAGCAGATAGTGAAATTGCTCGTGAGCACCAAGAAACTCCTGATCAAAGGTCTGTCAGTTGGTTTCCTAAGTTATGGGTGATTCTTTTTTTTTGCAAATGTTTTCTCATTGGTATTGTATCTCCCCATGAGCTTTCTCTGGTCACAAGTTAACAATAGTTCTGATTTACTCTTGCACCTACAGAACTTGTATAAATTGACAAAAATTCAAGAACTGAAAGTTGATTTACTTTATTTTTCCTACCTAGGGTTTTGCTGCGGAAGATGATGCTTCACAGTGCAAAATGTGTCTCTTTTTGTGCCCAGATGAGTCCTATCTGCCTTTCCTCTGGGAAAAGACTTAAAAAACAGTCCAAAGGAGAGTTATTTGTTTTTTTTTTTTTTTTTTTTTTTTTTTTAATGAGTTCTTGGTCTGAAATTGTGGTCTTTTTCTTATTCAGTGTTTCCTAAGATGGACAAAAGCTGCCTGCCTATTTTGCTTGCAGCATTTTTATTCAAATTATCAGTTACTTTGGAAGTTTTGTTGTGTGCAGGAATTCAACTTCTACAGAAAGAAAAATTGCTGTTCTGAATTGATACTTGCATAGGAAGGTTAATCTTGTGATGTTTATTATTTAAAATTTATATTTGAAGAAGTGTGATTCTTGCATCTGATTTTGACAATTCAATCTGAATGATTGAACTGTAAAATATAAGGACAATTGAGAAGGTACACTGAAAGATTTACAGTTTTAAATTACTATATTTTAAAATTAGAAATAATGGAATATGTGATAAGCTTATATAGGAATACTTTTCCAGTTAACTATATGAGCAATTATATAACACTTTTTTTTCCCCAGTTTCTACTAGTTTCTAAAGGGTTATCTTTAGACATTTGTTTTGTCTAACTTGGGACAATGTGGAATAACCAAGTGCAGAAGTTTCTGGCATCAAAGAGTCAAAGCCTTATCCCTAAAACTTCAGATCTTGTTGCAGTGCACTTTTTTTTTCCTGTCTTCCTGCTCCAGAATGACAGCCGTGCACTGAATGACCTTGGAAAAATGACAAGTGTAAATGGAAATCTATTCAGAAGAGCTAGTCTTGGATGTCCCTTGCATGTAGCACACAATAACAGCTGTACTGAGGTACACATTCAGAATTTCTGAATTTTACCCATGATGTGCAGAAAACAAATGCACTGTTAATTAATCAAATGCATACAGGTGGCTTTAACTTAATGGGGACATGCTACTAATTACAGTAGCAGTTGTGACTGCTCTGAGAAAGATTTAAAGAAATATTGGCAATACAAAAGCAAAAAGTACCAAAGTGAAGTATCTTAGTCCCTTGGTCAGAGGCCTCTAGCTATAACTTCAGAGTGAGTGAAGTAATACCGAACAGTGCAATTGCAATTAAGCAGTACTCAGATTATTTTACTAAATATAAAACTGAAAGTTAAAGGATGTTGTACGGACCTTCTGACTTTTTGGAACTATCATAATGTGACAGAATACATCCATTTTGCATTCCTTTTGAGAATTTTAGTAGTGCATCCAGTTCAAACAGAGAATATACGATCTGGTGGTTGAACATCTTCAAACTCAGACAGTACTGCCTTGTCTTCCAATGGAAATTTTGCAGTGGAGGTGCTGAGAATACAGGCCCGGTCACTGTGACCCATCAAGGTGCTTTCTGCCTTCAAGATTGTGCAGATGTCGCTGAAGTTGTTTTACATGACAACTGTTACATCAGTGGTGTAGTTCACTATATACTACTCTGGCACCAATATACAAGGAGAAGCATGTACCCAAACATCTGCCAGTAACATAATCATAATTGACATTACTAGTTACCTGCCCTCACAGGTCTTTCTGGTATTATGACTGGCAAAGAAGAAATTGAAATACTGCTCTGAAGTTGCTGCTTTGTCTATTTTAAGTATTGTTAAATTACTTTTGCTGTGTCAAGTAGCACAGGCTCATCCAGTACCTGTGTGTTTTGAAAGAAGAAATGTACTCAAATGTCTTGTCTCAGCTTGGATGTGGGTTGAAACATGCTGCACTAGTGGGGAGCTGAAACAACTGTTTGCAGCATGGGGGTAAAAGGAAGACTTGAGTCACTGGCCTTTTAATTCTAGGTCTGTTACTGACATCACATAGGAAAAGGTAGGTTCAAAACTGAAATGTAGTAACTTACAGTCGTAGATCTTAATTTTGTAATGTGTAACTGAGCAAGCAGGGTGCTTCACCCATGTGAAGTTCCAGGGCATTAAATGCTCCAAACTGTTTTCTAGACATCAGTCATATCCTCTGGAAAAGAAAAAAAGGAGGAGGAAGAATCTCAGTGCTCGTTGTATCTTGTGGATAGATGCTACAGTGATATATGAGACCAGCCCTACTTTTGCTATTATAAATTCCCATCAGTTACAGGGAACTGGAATGTGTTCTCCACAGGCAGGCAATCTGCCTTCACTCGAGGGCATGAAGGATTGGGCCCAAAGTGGTATTTTTGCTACAGTACTTCTACAATTCTATTTTATCTCAAAATATTTTTTACACACCTAAATAACTTGTAAAAAAAAAAAAAATCTAAGCTATGCTACAGTAAAAAATGTGCTTTTAAAAATGATCCAGTGACACTTTTGATTTAACTTTAAGAAGATGAGAAGACTTTAGGTGGGAAGATTCTGATTGATGATCCAAGGTGTTTATGTGAGTAGGGGCAAGTAAGAAAGAAGCAGAAAGGAATGAAAAATGAAATTATGAAAAGGAAATTAGAAGTGGGATTTGGCAGATATGTTTAGAGAGATGGAAGAAACAGGCCTTGGAGATTAAGAGAATGGAAGGAAAGGGTTATGAAGAAAGGAAAAATAAGAAAGTAAAAAAAAAAAAAAGCAAAAGATTCACAGGCTTCTGTGTAACAAGTAGCTTCAGTGCGAAATCGAGATCCCAACTGCATAGAAACAGTGAAGACAATATATAGTGTGGGATGCTGGCACTGATTGTTCTGGAAGGGGAGAATAATGCACATGAAGTCATGAACAATGATGTTTGAAATGAATCACTTCAGAAATCTCGTATGTGTGTTTTTGTGGTGTTTCCTTTGCTGTTCAGGGCCATGTTTTGGAGGAGTGGTTAGGATCTAATGCTATAGCTTTTTATGTTTCCCTAAATCTATCCCAGTTTGATGTGGATGGATGTAGCTGTAATATAGATGGGGATGTGTATTTTGTGTGGTTTCCTTTCTTATCAGTGCCATGTACATATTCTTCTTCTTTCTTTTCACTATTCTTGTAAGATATCTCACTAATTCTTTTTGCCATGTCACTAAAGTCATGTTGAGTTGCTTGTCTACAGTTTCTAGGTGCTGTTGAGTATTGCAGTCTATCATGCAAGGGTAACTTGCAATCCTTGTTGTAAGAGTTGGAGTTTGGCTGTACAAGGAAGCATCCCGTGTAAATAGTTTTATCCTCAGTATGAAATTCATATTTTCTTGTCTCTCCTATTCTTGCTGTTATTTAAATTTTGTCTCTCATATAACTCAAACATTATTTTGCCTTATAGATTCCTCATCACACTTTTCCTCTGCTTATATCATTTGCAGTTGCCTCTGAAGATGGTTAGGTATAGTCTAGTAATGCTGGTCGAGAGCCAAGGAAAATACAACTCAAGTGTAAAATATCTATTTTTTTTTCTGAAATAAAAAAAGATTTAAGGAAGTGGTGAATAATATAATAAATCATGAGCTATTAATGAGACTGTTTTACTGTCAAAACCCCCGTTAGACACACATACCACTAACAGGACTGGTAAATTAGGAACTATGTAAACTGAGATCCTACTTTAATTTAGTGGAAGAGAAAGGTACATGCTGAAGCCAACTTGACTTTGGCAATGCATATTATCATGTAATAATAATTATACTCAAAGCTCCACTTAAAAAAAAAAAAGGTAGTCTTGTTAGCTTGTCAAGTGTAGTGACTGACTGTACTTAAACAGCCCTTACCTTAAAAGGAAAACATGTGGTAAGATGCTTCGCTGTTATTTCAGGCTAATATTTCAAGAAGGGTTGTGAGGTGGTGCCAGACTAGATTTTGTAAATCCTCTTTATTAAATAAAATGTGGCATAGATGTTATATCTCTTCAGAAAGCTGTCCTCAAGACCTCCAGAATCTCCATGGGAGTACTCTTCTGTAGAAGACTGGAGCCTTTGGGTTTAGGAAGCCCAAGCTGTGTGGTGTCAAGCCTGGGGACTGTGGGTGATCCAGCAGCACCTCCCAAGGAGCAGAATGTTGCTACCACTGCTGTGTCCTTTCATCTTTGATAGCTCTGTTTTGTATAAATTCCTCTCCTTCCGATGTGTGGTCTCTGAAGCCTATTGTAGCATAAAAGAAAATTCATGGCAGTTGAGCAAAATTTGGTTTGAACTTTCAAAACTTGCAAAACTTTCAAAAGAACCAAAATAATTTAATGTGTATCATTTACCTAGAGGTTGTATATCTTAGAAAGTCTGCTATGAAATTCCAGGGGCAAATGCTACAGGTTTACATCCCAGACTTTCAGTCATCACTTCAAAAATGAAATCCTAACTTTGTGATTTTGTTTCCATCACAATGTATTAGGTCATGTTTACTTAGTGTAAGACTAGAGTTTGAGTGAAACTCATTAATAGCGATGGTCAGTGGCATGGAATTTTGTAGTCTTTTTGCCATGTAGAGGGATGCATTGTTATGTTAATAGAGCTAGTCTGATTTAATCCAGAATGATTTAGCAATGACCAAAACTGTAATGATTTTCTGTTTCACGTATCATTGGAGCAAATGGGCAGAGTGGTCTTGAGAGGTTAGGAAGGAGGCAAATCCCGCCCTTACTTTCAAGATCTGTAACGTCATCGTGCTAACAACTGTTTCTCATCTCCATTCCTCTAGTACTGGAATTGTATTGTACAGGGGCAAACACTTTTCATTTAGGAAATGGAGGACAATTTCCCAGGGGCAGGGCTAAGAGGTTGGCATTGCTGATTCTTTGATCTCATGGGTTCTACCTCAATTGCCTACAAAGTCTGCAGTTTGAGTAATGTGTTAATGTAAACTGTTGGTTACTGCACGCAAGGTGAGGCATGCAGAGCTTCTACCAGTTGTAGTCTGCACCTCTTTAGAGTGAGCTCTCTGGAATTACCCTGTTGCAAGTTGGATTTTATACATCACAAAACATAAGGCTGGTTTGAGGCTACAATGAGCAAGAGTTTCAGATTTTTATCATAGTTATTCTGTTCAAACATTTTTTTCCCACTTCAAGATGAAATAGAGTTTGAAGAGTTTTCTCTTCGTTATATGAAATTAATGACTTGAACCTGCTTCCCCTAAGCTAAGTAATATTTCCACTGGAGTTAATAAGAGATTCTGTTAAGCAGCATGTGAAGATGAAGCTTTCTGTTTGCAAAAGCGTCATTCATCACTTACTGCAATCCGTGGATTAGAGATTGCTGCTATGTTCTGGAGTGAAAGTAAATGGATTAACACGTACTGATTGTAAAGTCTTAACCCTAAATGCTTTAACCTTGTTATGCTAAAATACATGCAGTTCTCCTTCCTAACCAATTCAGTAATCCTTGTTTTGACTTTCTGTGTGCTCATCGCATGGATACATCATGATGTTAACCATGTTAGAATAGTAATTCAAATGACATTTAATTATGTTTCTGCTTTATACAGTTAACAAACATGCCTGTAAAAGATAGATACAGGCTTTTACAGTTATGATATGGAAGAGTATTTTTCTAAAGCCATTAGAGAAAGTTATAATTAACTTAAATAACCATGAAGGTTAACTTCTCTTGGCAAAAGTCTGTGGAAAAGCAATCTGAGGAATATACAGGGAATTAGTGGCTTCAGAAATTTTGCCTCAGGGATAAAAATTCTATTGTCAGGTGAATATCCATATGCTCCCATTTAGCATCCCTATGGGAAAAATACGTTGACATGCTTTAAACTACTAACTTCTCCTCTATATGGTAAAGACCTTGGGTGGCTGAGTTTATAAGAGAAGAGGGAATGGTTAGGAAAACAAGCTAAGCTTATTTTTCCGATGTAACAAAAAATTAGAAATGTTGTCTGCAGTTTTACCGAAGGTTCTCATGTGTCTGTTTATGTGAGATTCTCCAAACTTCTGTGGTTTCAGTCGAACAAAAAAAGACCTAAGATTTTTAGATTTCTTTCAGCCAAGGAATACGTTAGACATCCACAGGGGCAGGAGAGCAAGCCATGAAAAATAAGCTTCTGTGAGGCTTGGAAGCCTAACATAATTTTTCCTTGTCAGAACCTTTGGGCTGAATTCTGCTTTGACTTACGTGCAGTAAATCCTATTGATTTTAGTTAGGATGCTTCCAGTGTAAGCCACATCAGAATGTGTCAGAAGCTGGCAATAAGTCTGAAAAATATTAAATACCGAAGAAACTGGAGATGCTGTGATTTTGAGTGTGTGTGTTAGATAGTCCAGGAACTGCTACATCTCATCAAGTATACTTAGGGGATAAGAAAATGAACTCCATGATTTTTAAGAAAATGCCAGATGTTGTCATAATATGTCACACACTTCTGTCAGTGAAATGTTTTTGAACAACAGTACTAATGTGTGGTATTATGCTGATGTTATACAAATAACTAGATGTCAGCCTTCATATCCTCAGCAAACATCTGTGTGTCTGCTTAGATATTGAAGTTATTAAAAACATAATATCCTTCCAAAAAGGAAGTGGAAATAGGGACTTGCTGAGGAAGCACAGGTTGCAATGTTTTCTTGGTTTGAATTAGCAGGGTGAAACATAGAAAACCAGAAAAAGGAAGGAAATCCTTTTAATGAATACTGAAAGAACATAAGCATGCCTATTAAAAAATTATTGCTCTTTGTGTGTACATACATATGTGCACATAAATGCAGGTGATTACCAATATTTGGTAAGTAAGCACCTTCCTATCGCTCTTTCAGTGAGAGATAACTGCCGTAATTGCTGTTTCAAATTTATAATTTAACCTGATTGTATGAAAGCCTGGGAAATGGGCTTGAAAGATGCATTCATTTTTCTTCCAGGAGCAAATAGGCCATAACTTCATAAATGGAATATGTGATATTTAGAGCTGTAGATATTGTAACATTGGTATATAGAATATATTTAAATACTCAAAGAGGCAGGGTGATTAGATTATTCATTCCTGCGAAACAGATTCCACCCTGCCTTTTACCATTGTTGCTACAACCTTTGTGCTGAGAGTTGCTCTTACACAACTGACTTTTCTTTTAAGGACTGAGTACTTGCAGAGAAAAGTAGTGTTGTTTATTTAGCTTGTCTGGGTGAAAACCTTCATTTCGATTGACTTTTTGGAAGGTGGTAGTTTGCTGTACTGAGAATTTTTGGTAGGGAGTTTGGCATAACCATTACAAATGCCAACAGACTGTTGTTGCTATGGAATTGCCTGAATGGAAGTCTTAGAACTTGAGCTAGTTCTGCAAAACTATTTAGATGTAATACTTTTCTTGTAATCACTGGAGATTTTGTCTTTGTTCCTTTGTGCAGCTGATGCTAACAGAAGGACAGAAAGAAAAGAGAAATACAAGTTAATTAGTGATTGAAGAAAGAAGCTCAAATCTCTACTTTCCCTGGACCATGGCAGCTCTTTGCTATGGCAGAATGGTGCTTGCTCTGCTATATGTTGGTAACTATGTATTGTCTTCTTACTTTTGTCAGATACATTGACTGTGCTCATTTTTCTTTCCTGCATGACTTCATACATGTTCCTGTGTGTCATCACTTGTCTTAAAGGTTTTCTGTAAATTGCTCAGAGCAATGATTAGCAATTCTATTTTTAGCTTCTTGCACAGAACCTGAGGCAATGGAACCTTGCTCTTCATTGCACCACAGGGAAATTGCAGGACAGCTCCACCTTTTCCTATTTCTGCCCTAACTTCTGAGCATCATGTCCTAGATGATCAGTGAATTAAAAAGATTTGAGCCTTTCATCCAGTGCCAGAGATAAAGGTTAATGAGCTCAGATGAAAATTAGATTTTAGTACAAAAAGGCCAAGATTTGTGATCTATAGCTGAATAGCCAAACCCCATTTCAAGGCCTAATTAGAATTTAAGTAGTCCAGCCCTGAGGACATACTTTTATGGATAGCAGTTACATTCATAGTGGCTGTCCATGAAGTGGTTGCATCAAGGAAAAAGCCTTGTGAGGATTTTAGTTTCCAGAGTCTATATTGTAAATAAATTATATAGTATTTTCCAAAATAACCAGATTACTCATATCTTAACAGGATTATAGGAGAAGTACTATTCACTTGGGGGAAAACAAAAAGGATCTCAGAAGTAGAAATTGAGAGAAACTTAAAAGAAGACCACATTACTAGTTGTATTTGGCTTGAAAGTTGTAATTTAAGTAAAACAAAGGATGTGCAAGCTTGGAACTTGCCTAGATAACTGACAAATCTCAGCAAGTGACATGTTGATTTAATTGAATCCATATAATTTGAGGAACTTTTGCTTTACACTTATCTCTCTGGAGATGATCTCTTTACACTGGATTCCCCTTTGAATTGAATGTCTAAATACCCCACAGATTCAAGCTAAATGGATATACGCAGGCTAGATGGGTTCCTTGCATGTTTGTAGGTATTTTCAGTGAGGTGCAACTTAGGTACTCGGGTAGTGTTTTAGTTGTGGTGGAACCCAGCTTCCTGACTAATGCCAAGAAAGAATTGCAGTTTAGTATTAGTTTTCCTTGTTCATTTTTTAGCTTTCCAAAATGTACATTTTATTCCCTTTGGTATACATTCAGAGAGCTGCTAAAACATTTGAATTTCAGCTTTTCTTGATTTGTCAGGCCTCACTTAAAAATTATGTGGTGAGCTCATTGGCGCTGCTCATTTCTCATCAGCCCATTCTGCTTTTTTCATGACTAAACTCTAACTGTTCCCTTCTGGCATCCCCCCCATCTTTTTTTTTATTTGAGGGAGAGATTGTTTTTGCATACATTTATTTATTTTTATCCTTGTGTTATTCTAGGCTGAAAAGCAGTATATTGTGATTGACAGTTTTCACAGTGGGCTTATGCGAAATTCTTCAGGTAGCTTGTCCACATCCATATTCATGAGTCAAGTGTGAATATGTCTGAGCACTAAAGTCACTTGTACCTTAGTAATGCCTACTGGAGCTTGTCCTTACCTATTTTCACTTCTGTCATCTGTTATTATCTTGGGCAGGTAAAATAACTTTCTGTACGCTAGCGAGAAGACTCCGAAGAAGTCCCATCTTGGGAACAGTTTTGCAGGTTTTGCCTTGCTCAGAGTGACCACTGGCATACCAAGGCAGGAAAATTCCAGCTTTCAGACTTTTTTCTCATGACTATGTCTTGACCAGAGCCCTTGATCCACGTGCAGATGTCTACAGTGCTATGTCTCCACACCTAATGCATGTAGAAGAAGTTACCACAATTGAAATTTATTTAGGTCTGGGTATATTCAGTACACTTACAGATCCTGCTGTTTTCTGTGATTCTGTGGTTCTGGATCTGACTGCCAATGTTTTTTTTAGACCTCTGTAACAAAGGAGAAGATGCTGGCTGAAACTAGGTAGGCAACATAGTCCCATTTGTGCAAACAGAATTTTCTGCCAGTTTTATCACTGGGAGTTCCAGTGAACATGGACCCAAGTGAGACAGCTAATTTTCTCTTGGGAAAATTGTCATTTCTGTACGGTGATGGTAGAGAGAAAAAGTCTTGAGCTGAGTGTGGGCATCCAGGCCTGCACATTGGAGAGAAGTGCTGGTGAGCGGCATGAAAGAAACCCACCAAACCACCAAAATCCTCCGCATTTTGGGATACTGGACAAATACTGTGACATCAGATTTCATTAGAAATATTACTTCTGCCACTGGGAACCTAACATTTTCACTGTGAAAAGATGTTTTCTCTAGTGACAATGACAACAACTGTTGTTCAAAATGAACTTTAAAAACTTTGATAGCTTGGCACAGTTCTGTTCTTGGAATTCCTTTCATTTTATGATTTGCTTGTAGCTCAGCATGGACTTTTCTGAGACAACAAGCATTCGTAAAATATGTTGTTAGCATAATGATTGGTTTATACAGTTCCTTATACTATTTAGATGGTGTCGCACTTAGGGCTGAACAGCCTTCACAACCAAAAATAGTTATGTTGAGTTGACTATGTAATAATGGAAGGCTGTGGCATGAAGTAATTTTTGATAGCTACAGCAGGACTGTACTTTGAAAGAAATAACATCTTCCCTGTGTCCAAATCAAACCCCTTTCCCCCTGAAAAGAAGACAAGTAGTTAGGTAACATGCAGTTCTATTTATAGCATCTTTCTTCTAGTCTTGTTCTACCTCTGTGCTGCTATATTACCACCTAATTTCAGATACAGACTAAAATAAATCATCTAGTAATTTTTAATTTCTTTGTTTTTTAGCAGTTTTACTGTTACTTCCCACTGTAATGTTAGCAGTGACCCTGGAGCACCTTGATCTCCTATGTGTTTCTGAGCCTAGTCTGACCAAGTTGGAGCAATAATGATTGCTGGTCTGTGCACAGTATCTTCATGCATATGTAATTGTGATATTTCATGCCTCCTTTGTTACTTCTTTTACAAATATTCTATTCTTGTTATGTGTTGCTCAGTATACCAGGAATTTTTCTCTAATCCTGTATGCCATCTTCTTTTCCTAATTTATCTTTCCTATGTATTGTTAAAACTTTTCAAATTGTGCATTCCTTTGTGCATTTATCAAATCATGTAGATTAAAGGCCTACTTTTTTTGAAAAAAAATAATCATGAAAGCTAGAAATTTCCTATTGGAAAGTTTCTTTTTCTCCCCTGACTTTTAGTGGAAAATAATGATTTTGTCTTACACTAAGACATGAATCAGAATTAAATGTTTCGATTGAACCAATAAAAATGTATTTGTTTGGCTTGATCTGATATAAATTTGGTGGCTTGAGGGACTGTAGTTTGGAACTTGTCCCTATGATCTTTCTTCACAGAGTTTAGGGGACCATAGACATGGGGTCCTTTAATTGCAATTTACTCAGCCAGGGCAAGTGAGAATTCAAACTGCTGCTATGCTTCTTTCACAGGGACACAGTGAGGATTTGGCAGCACATTATCTGTGTTTCTGTTCCCAACTGGTGAATTTTTCCAAAATTCACTGATAGCTTGTGAACATTAAAAGATTTCTGAGATTTAGTCAAAGGATGGTTAACTTACCAAGTATTTCCTCCATGCTTTTATAGTTTTTGACAGACCTTCTACTCCTCTGTCATCACCATGAAGACAAATGGTATTGTGGCATACTTGAACAATACTGGACCTTCCAGAAAGAATAACTATATTTGCCAGGAACTCTAGCATGTAGGACACAGCTGTGGGTCCATTTTTCGAGGTCAGCACTTTCAACCACAAAATCAGCAGTCAATTTCTGCAATATGAAGCCTTAAGCAACTTTTAACTTGATAGAAGGGAGTACTGTTTAGCTATAAGCTGTAGAGATGATGCTTGCTTTCAGCATAACAAATGAGAAGTAGAGTGCACAGCAGAACAAAGGCTGAAGTTGAGGTAAAAAGTATGTAGTAGCTGTTGCAACCTCTGCTATTAGTGGCTTTTGTGACAAGATACAATACAGGGGCCAAACCACAAAGTGGGCAGAAGTAAAGAACAGTGTATGTTTTATTAACCCAGTGTCTTTTTCCCTACTGAGATTGGTAGGATCTGCTTTAGCAGGGACGTTGGACTTCGTGATCTTTAGAGGTCCCTTCCAACCCTTACTATTCTTTGATTCTGTGAAATTCAGGAATTTGTGTGCTACTTGTGTTACATTTGCCCGTGACTACTAGGAGACTGTTTTCACAAGTTGTGCTACATTCCAACATAGAAATTTATGTGAGATGTAATGCTTTTAAAAATACACCATATGTGTGTATATACACTTCTTTATTTTCAGTCCTTACCTTGCTGAAGTTCAAATTTGAAAGCTTATCTTCTCTTACCCAGCTTTAAACCAGGAGGAAAGCAGCAGTCAGCAGAATCTTCAGCGAAACATTATAATGTCAGTAACAACTTGTAAGCAGTAGATGGCACAGGAGAGGTAAGAATGAACTGAGAACAACCACTTCATCCAAGTTTCTGTCTGTATCTTTAAGCAGTTTAAGAATACAAATAACCAAATTAGGCAAGTTTGCATCTAGCCTGTAGAGTGGCTTTTAATGCTTGTTAACTTGATCTTTTATCCTAGATTAACTGATGTCTTTGAATTGTATATATAATACCTTTTCAGATTGAGACGTTTAGAAAATGATTTTTTCTCTTTACATTGTACAGTCTGAAAAATAAATGCTGTATATACACATAATAAAAGTTATAAGAATCATATGCTTATACACTTTCCACTTTTCATGATTTTCCCAGTGAATAGATGCTGAATTCTTGTAGCTGTTGTGTCAGGAAACAAATCTCATGAGAATAAACTTTCAGTACTTTGTGCTTTGTAGCTCCCAAGATAAAGATCAAAAGCTTTTCTCAGTTCATGTGCTGTGTAATGTATGTCCCAGGAAGTTATTAGGTATTTGCTAAAGACAAACATACTTATTTCCTTTGAAGTGTAAAAAGTGACAGTGTAAACAAGGCTACAGGTACTGGGCTAGTGATCACAAAAATACCTCTGTCTGTTTCTTGCAGCCGATTTCTTTATTTTTTGCCTTTTCATTTGTGCAGGGGAAAATGTTCAGATGGAAGGTCTTGGAAGGGAGAGGCCAGAAAGGAACACGGTCTGTCAGTTTGTGAAAGGTCAGGAACTCCTCTCACTTCTGCGATTGACTTGATATGTGACCTTGGGCAAACCATGTTTCCTCTGTGGGCCTCACTCCTCCTTGCCTTTCGCTATATGTCATTCAAAATAGTGTAAATGGCGCTCTTCTGATTAATACCCTTTCTGTTAATTCACTGGCTTGCATAGGTGTAGAGAAGAGTCAGATCTTATTTACTTACTTTCATTTATATCTTGTGGGAATGACTTCATGCTACTTGTTGGTATAGCTGCAGTAGATTAAAAAATGTTCACTTTTTATGTCACTTTCGTATTTGCCCATGATAAATGGGAAACAGACTTGCATTATAACCTGTTTCAGTAGGCACAATATATGCCTTCGTATCAATGTATTTCTTGGTTGATGTAACTACAAGAAGCAACACACTAAGATGAAGAGGAGGGATTTTTTCAGTATGTTCACCTTGATTCTGCAATGGGAATTGTACTGTACAGTGAATTAACCACTGGGCTTTGGCAGCATAGTGTGAGATAAAGTGAAGAAAAACATTTTCAAAATGAGACTTTGCATTAAATTACTGTGTATCAATGATACTGCCATTGCTTATTGCAGAGATTACTTGTCTGCAGTGAGACAGGCAGCCTGTCCTAAGCCTAGAGAATCACTGTAGTATACTCTGTGACAATGCCTATAGATGTTGTTCTTTGCTCACTGCTGGCAACAGATGCTCAGAGCTGTTACCAATACATTGTACTTTACATTGTACAATACATTGTACTTTAGTGCTTTCAAAAACAACACGTGTTCCAGCTCCTCTCTGATGTAGAGTGGATATAGAATGAAAACCTTTGTATCCCTGCAAGAGGACCCAGAGTGGTGTGGATGTAGGCTACTCTGAGTTTCTGAGGAGGTAACTGAGTGAGCTAAGAAAGTCTTATATCTGAATTTTTTTTTTATTGGAATCTGGATTTACCTTAAGGCTGTGAGCATCTCTGTTTTCCTGCAGAGACTGAGAGACTAAGTAAAAAGTTAGTAGATGTTTTTTTGTTTCTGCTTTTTTTTCAACTCTGTGTTTCAGGAAAACTGTCTAGCATCACCTCCACATTACTTAAATGATCTACACATGTCATGATTTGACTACATTTATGCTCTTATCGGCCTTTTATGTTTTACTTTTACTGAGGTGCACTTGCCCAGATTTTTTTTACTTCACTAGTCTTTGTTCACACCAATACCAAAATTATGAGCCTATACATCATCCTGGAATATCTTTTCCGTAATTTAAAAATTGGAGCTTAATTGTACAACTAAATACAATTTCATTTTTTAATATTACCTACTGCTAATTTTACATGGTGCTGGTGTTTCTGATGATTTGTCTCATCTAGCATAGGCAGCAAGTTAAGGATTCTCCTAATGCACATAACCCTGAGAACACAGACTGTTTTCTCATCTACACTGTGCTGTTAAAGTTACAGAGCTATCTTAAGATGCCATAAGAGGACAAAGGGCATTAACTTAAATTCCTCAGATGTTTACAAGAAAGTGTTTTGTAAATGTGAAGGAATACAGAAACAAGACACAGCATTTAAAATTTCTTGTGTACCAACAGAAGCTTAACACCCCTCACCCTTCCACCAACTGAACCAAAAATCCAACCAAACAAATCTATCCCACAAATGTGAGCAGGAGGAACATGGAGGAGGTGGAAAGATATTTCCAGATATTACAAACTTTAAAAATGGGCTCTGTTATTGTCTGTCAGTGGGATGCTCAGACTAATCTGTAAATAGTGTCTGTTTAGAGTTAATTGCTGTGGCTCTGCAATTCCTACCTCCCACTAGGATTTCCCTGAAAAAGAAGATGCTCTTGGCCAAACAAAATTCCATGGGGGAGGAAGGGGAAAGTAAACAATTAGCAATGGGATAGGGCACCAGTTTTTTAAAAAAAGTAAACAGTAATGGAAAAGAATGTACTGAAATGCTGTGTAAAAGCAAATCCTTTGTTCCTGCAGAAACTAGTTAAAGACTATGTGGTAATTCCAATATTGTAGATAATTTTCAGAATGCTTTTTTAAATGACAATATTGGTGAAATTAGAGTGAAGTTCCTCTTAGTGACAGACAGGAAGGGCTGTCCTCTCTGTCTTGTAGCAGAAGCAATCAGCTAGCCTGTGTTTGCTGAGACAGGTTTGGTTACCTTGATTTCTTATGTGTTGCCTTGCTTCTTCATGGTTAATGCTTTCGAGCTGTCAGCCTTAGACATATTGCCCTATTTGGTTGAATGACAATTGAGCTCAAACATGGTAGATGTTTTGATTATGTCAGAATAGTCATAACAGTTGATATGTTGTGACACTGGTTTCTGTACAGTTATATTTGTAGCATCAAATGATCAAGCATAAATAAAAAGCCTTTCAGAATGAACTTTGTCAGTTGGCTGACACTTTTTTCCATGTCTTTTTCTTATTTTAACATTGGGTGGAAAAAAAGAAGCTTTGTGAGGCTAACCCTCAGACTTCTTTAGTCAGGTTTGAGTCTTTGATAAAATACAAGGAATCACACTCCTGAAAGAGGTTGACTGGTATATGATTTTTGTTTCTTCTTTATATGTCGTTTCAACAAGACTAAGGGGTGAATCTTGGCCAAGTTCAATCACAGAAGCATAGAAGAGTCAAAGACACAATGTGCTTTAAACATTTCTAGTCGAAGTGCTGTGACTGTAGCCTCTTCTTGAGTGTCTATAGTCTATGATAAATTGATTTTTCTCTGTTTCCAGTAGCTTTAATGCTGAGCTAGTACTGCTGTCCTGAACTAAATATAGTCGGAGTCCTAAAGAGTCTATCCTGCTTTCTTGTGCCTACTTATTAGACTGCAAGTCATAATTTCTCAGATACTGAAATTGATGGCCTCTTAGCGATGATCAATGTCCTTTACTTCTTGGCGTAGTTTGTGGAGCACAGGCCTTGAAAAGGGGAGCTCACACTCAACCCAGTCAATATACTTCAGCTTTGAAGTGGTAGAAAAGTGAGTATTGTCTCAAAGGTCCATCTTGTTTTGTTAGTCTTCCTGTCTTGCATTTAGTACCAAACTACATGTTGACTTTCATCAAAAGCAACAGCATTAGAACTGTCAAGGTATTTCACCAAAGTCATTAACGTTATTACTTGAAAACAATTGGAGTAGAGAGAGACTGATGTGTTTATTAGTTAGGCCAAAATTGAAGGTGTTTCTTGGGATTATTTTAAATGAAAGTAATACTTTTTTTTTTTTTTTTCCTGGAATGATTTGTGATTAAGTAGTAGGTAAACCAGAAAGCTACAATATTGTTTCTGCTCACATGATTGTGAGTGTGAAAAACACCAGGGATCATAATAGAAGTAGAACACATAAAAATGCTTTTTTTTTTTTAAACCGAAGAAGCAATTTGCTTTTACTTGTCGTCCACTTGGCTGTGGATGAGAGACATTGCTGAAAACGCTTCATTACCCATTAGCTAGTAAAGTTTTTCTTTCATCAAATCACACTCACTTGATGACGGAAAAAATATTTCCTTACTTTGAAGAAGACAGCAACATACTGTCATATGGCTTCTCAAAGTGACAGTGCTGCCATAATTTTTTTTTTCCTTTGTATAACTTACTTTCTCTAGCATGTAGCAGCATTTGAAACAAATGTTTTTTTTTATATATAGACAAATGGAGTTCTTATTTGGATGCCAAATCAGAGGCAGCAATTAGGAGTATTATCCAGAGGTGCTACAAATATTCAAAGTACAGTGGTTGGAGTGGTTTTGAAGGCTAGAGGACTGAAATTATTCTGGCAAGGATGAACACAGGCGTGGGGGAACAAGAAGTTCTCTAATGTGCAACTTGAAGCATGGCTGACTGTTTCGCTGGTTATAGCCAAGACACTAGTTTCAATCAAATGCTAGTCAATCCTTTTTCTTGGCCATCTTCACTCATTCTCTTTGTCCTTGTATTCCCATGTAATCAGAAAGCTTTATTCCAGCTTTGTAATGAGTTCATTAAGTTCCTGTTCTGGAATCTTACCCTGTCAGCATACAACAGAAGTTGCACAATTAAAAATATTTACTAATGTGTGTAGAAGAGTAGAAGGATCTAAACATACCAGGTTTGATTTTCAAGACCTTACTGTCTCAGAAGGAGTTTTTTTAATTAAAAACTTCGCATTTGCTGAATACGCAGTTCAAAAGATTGCTATTCATTTCATGTTCCAATCATGTTTTCTACCTGAAAACTTAGAGACGTTGGAGATACACAAGGCAATCTTGAACTATCTAACACATTTTGGAATGCACCTGTTTTGGATCTCTGGATTATTACAGAAAAATCTAACTATTACGATAATCAAATATTTCAGAAGAAAAATTCTGAGGTATTTGTTTCTTGTTTTCCTCAATGTGAGAGTGTCTTAATTTGGTGACTTATGAACAGCTGTGTATACTTAGAACCTATCAAGTCCAAACTTATTAAGTTACATCAAATACTTAGAATTGTGACATCTGTATGGTGAGAATATTTCATTCTGTTCACATGAAATTGTGTAGAAAATAAAGAATGATACTCTTTTGTCCACTACTGTTGCTATTTAGGTCTAAGTAGGTTTGCAGTTCCACTTAGGTCTTGAAGGTAGTGATATTTTTCAGAGGGCACACTTTGTAATGTCTGTGGCTGTACTGCAGGAGGGATAGATATCCTAAAATCCATTTGCAGCTAGGTCTCTACCTCCCAGATTGGGCAATAAACAGGTGGAAAACAAAGCAGTCCAGTTAGATAAAAAAATGTCATGAACATTTGAATCCAAATTGTGTACTCCTCTGAGGCATCCTGCACTGCTTCCCTTGTTAGTCTAACCAGTTTCCTATGGAGGAACAACCTTCTGTCATTCCTCTTGGCTGGATCCCTGTTGAAGGCTTTCAGCTAGAAATGCTAGAGTGGTTGAAATTCATACACTCAACGTGACTAGTCATAGTATCTAGTGACTTTCTGCCTTAAAACCAGCATGATCTTAGTTTTGATTTTCATCTGTTTAGGCAGAAGAGCACCTTTCAGATCCCTGGAGGGAGCTTGCCTAGCCAAGGCAGATAGTTTTGCACCTGACTGGAAAGATCAGCACACGTGTATGTCAGATCATGTGCATATACATACTGACGTGGTACATATGTTAGCGGCCAGTGCAGAAAGTGATAAGTAAAGAGCAGTTTTCTCAGTTTTAGTGTGACATGGAATAGTTTTCCAAGGGGAAAATGTAAAAAAATTAAAAAAAAAAATTTTTTTCAAAAACTAGTTTGAATTAGAATAGTGGACTTACTATTATCAGTGGACTTGCTAAAGAGTGGACTTTTTTTTCCAAACTATTGTCAGTTTGGAAGCATCTCTAGCCTGTGTTTTTGAATGTAAAAAATTTCTGAATTATGTCATGAAGATCTGATTATATTAAAATTTCAATTTTAATTTTAAAAAGGAGGAAGGGTTATGGCCTGCTGTTTGCATATGGTAAGAATCTTTGACCTTTTCATCTAGGTTATAGTTTTCACTGCTAGCTGAAAGGAGATTGTTTTAGTAATTGTGTTTACAGTGGTTGTATAAAAATTTCAGGAAAAATAATTAATGACTAGAGGATTTATGCCAATGTTAAGTGACAATTCCATCAATTTGAGTGTTGAAGTAGGTAAGCTGGTTTTGTTAACTTCAAATCTGTCATTGTGGAGTCTTTTTTCCCCTTTAGGCTTGAGCTTAAGGGAAGGAGCATTATATAAGCTTCTCCAGTACCTGTTAAGAGGACACAAGCTTTTTTGCTCCCTTCCTTAGAAGAATCAGTGCTTCTCTACTACACCTTTCTTTTTGATTGTGATGATAGAGCACTTCTTCCTGCATTTAGTTCTGCTAATGGCAGAATGTGTTCTGATAAGTGGTGAAGACTACTGTTGACTGTTGTTTTGATTCACTTCCTGAGAAGATGAGCCTATATCTTAGGTACTTTGTTTTCTTAAAACCAGCCAATTAACATGGAAGCTGTGTGGGAACTAGAATATCCATACTGTGGAAATGTTCATGTTTCCAACTAATTTTTCTTTAAAAAAAAAATGAGCTCAGGATGTCTGCCAAGAGGATTTCCCCCTTTTGGGACCTCGCCTGTGGGTGGGCTCAGCGCTCTTCTGTATCTGGTTTTCATTGAAAGACTTCTGACAATGTTAGTTTCTGTTGAAATTTGTTGCTACAAATGAGCATTCTTCTGTTGAAGTTTATTTTGAGAATTTCTGAATTTCTTTAAAGAAAGACAAACATAGAAGGGAAACTGAGGAATTTTAATCACCTTAACTGTCAGTGTCCTCTAAATGCACAGTTTGAGAATATCTGGATTGTCCAAATGGCAGCTTGTAAGTCTAGTGCTGCCTGCAAACTGATTTGTTTTGACCTATCAAAGTAAGTGGCTAGAGAAATTGCCTTCCTAGCTTTGCTTCAGGGTAGTAGGATATGTTGCAGTATGGGGAAAAAAAAATAGTGGGAAGAGGTGATGAAGTTTACTTTTGCTCACTCAGATACCAACTGCTCTGTATAGTGTTGGTCTTGGCAATGTTACTCGTGTGAAATGGGGAAATAGTAGTTTCTGCTGTCGTCTTTTTGATAGTTTGTTGTTTGGTTGTTTTCCTTCCCCTACCATCTTGTGGTATGCACAAAAAAGGCAGCACTGCTGGGGAAGGAATAGGTCTGCCTTTAGGAGGAGGTCTGTGACCTCAGAGTAGAGGTGTGTTCTTGAGTGTCCAGTCAGGCAGACAGGTGGAAGTTGGCAGTTTAGTCCTACCTTGTACTGACCAGTCCTGTGTGATGGGGCTGTGAAATTGCTCATTTCTGCCATTAGCCTGTGGAGATGCCTTGGAACTGCCATTAGAGTCTACCACCAAAAGAACTGGGCCTTTCTGTAGTTTCCCATTCCTGGTAGGAGTGTTGCAGGTCACTTTCGCTCTTCTGCTGGAAGATAAAAGCTAGTAAGACAAGAAAGAGCTTTTGCTTGTAAGGTTAGGAAAGGTGAATAAGTGACAATTTTTAAAACCAGTAGGTTGATTGAAAAAAAACCTTTTGGATCCATCATGGATAGCAGAACAAAGCAAACTAATAGAAATAGATTGCCATTAAATCTGTCAGAAAAACGTGTCATGTATTTTTAATTCATCTTTTTATTTATCAGTTTTGATCCATTTGTTTGAAAAACACCCTGCACTGGAAGAACAGTAACTGGACATAAGCCTTCCTCTTGCTTGTTAAAAAAACATAAACTGTGTGTTTCTGTGACTTCCGTAGCCCTATAATAAATTATTGGCTGTGAAGGATCAGATCCGATGTATTCTTCGTAATGAAATCTCCAAGAATGCCCGAAAATATAATACATTTTCATGCTGTTGCACTTGGACTAAGTCAAGCTGTGCTGGTAAAGCTGTCTTTGGCTGAGTGCAAGCCTTAGGATCCACAGGTTATGGCTCTGCCAAGTCTCATGGGACTTGGGCACAGCATGAAGACACACTCTTCCAGCATATGCCTGGCTGTAAGCAGGGATCTCAGCTCCAGTGATCCTGCCCAGTCAACATTTGGAGCAGATTGTAGTACCCTTTATCACTGGTTTAGTGAAAATCATCAGGAGCTCTCAAGAGCTCATTAATTATATTCTTCTGAGCATAGTGTTTTGGCATTTTGAGTACAGCTAATTACATGCAGATCTTAATCTTCTACTTTTTTCCTTGTAATTAATTATTTCTTCATTATCTTTAAACTAGTTGACTAAGCACTTTACATCCTGCTCTCCTCACTGCTTTAGCAGATGTCATGAGAAAACAGATGTTTCTGTTTTCAAGAGAGGAGGCTAAACCTTTTCTAGAAGGAAAGCTCTGCAGCTCGGTAGCACTGAAAATGTCAGGGAACAAGCAGATCGTTCCTTCGTGCAAAGCTAAAAATCTAACTTTAGTGCTATGACTGGAATATATATATGTGAAAGTACATATATAAACCACATATTCCAGTCATACATATATATATATATATATGTATTTTACATATATGTATATACATAAAATCTGTATATTACATAATATATACCTTGAAGTTTTTTTACCCGATCAGAGTTCTTAAATATTTTGACTAGAATCTTTAAAAAGATATGCAAACATTGGTTAATCTAGTCTCATTGGAGCTGGTGGCAGGCTTGATAGTTTGGAAACATTTCCAAATTGAGTAATTTGTTTGCAATCTTCAAGTGTTGTTTAGAAAGCATTAGACCATGTGGCTGATGAATGGTGTTTTATCCTTGGTCAGCTTGATATTGAAGGTGAAAGAGTTAAGTTTTTAAGAAGATTTCCTAAAAAATATGTTGCCTACAAATCACCTCTGATCTCATTATTTAAAACTGCTTTTACTGACAAATTAGCTTCTGTGGCCAAAAGATAACTTAGATTAGTCTTTAACAAAGATTACCTCCAAATATCTATTAATTAGGATTTATTAGCCTTCAGCTGGACTCCAGTGTTTGATTAATCAAAGGTAATTAAACTTCCTTAATCTGCTTGACTAATCAAGAAGAGCAGCCCTATCTAAGACTGTAGTTCTTTATGACTGAAATACAAGACATTAAAAATCTCTTGTCTAGATTTTGCATACTTGGCTAGCAAAGGCATTGAGTGTGAAATGCTAGGTTCTGCTTCCATTTGCCCTATTTTGTGAGGCTATGACAATGCTACAGATTAGTCTAACCCCTGGCCTGACAAGCAATGAAAACTATTTGCATTAAAACTGTCCTACTGCAATATGGAGTAAAGATTATCCAATTGTGAAAAGAAAGCTACAGTTGATTCAAGTGCTTTGGGCCACGATCAATCAGAAGGACCCAGACGCTAACAATGGTCCTTTCTGGTATATGCATTCTGTGTATATTTTACAAGCTTGGATGTAAGCAGGGATTCAGATTCCCAGTGGTACCAGGTACATGTGATTCCTCCTTTGACCCTTAACTCAATAGGAGTGATGTGTTTAAATGCCTTAGTAGCTTTTGAATTTCCTTGTTGAATTTTAGTCAAGTTTTGGTGATGCTAGTTTGGAAGGTTAGTAGGATATCTCAAGAGATAAATTTCCCTACTTCTTGAACACCTACAGAATCTACAGTTCCTTTGCCTGATGTCTGTATCACAGGGGTTGTTACTAGCAATGGCATCATCTCTAGAATGTGTATTTAGAAAGTCCAAATTAATTTATGTTTATAGAGTGTCAAAAAATGAATAACTTTGAGAAATTGCCTTGGACTTGCTACTATCTGAGAGACAGGCCTTAATATAAGTTTTGCAGCCACCTGGACATTAGTTCCTCTTACTCAGGCTCTCTTTAAAATGTAAAGGTGAGTATATGCAATCTTGTTGGATAAGGTTATTGGTACTGATAGCACCTTCGGTGCTTTATGAAGTTGAGACTGATGCTGATGAGGCCTGCAGCTCTCAAAATGCTCTGAGAAGTATCTATCTAAAAAGTTAGAAGAATTGTTGCCAGCACAGGGAGAAAGTGCTCCTCAGAAGGAATGTGTACACACAGATGTTTGGCTCTCACTGAAAGTTCATTTGATTTAGTATTAAAATGTGGTGCTAATAAACCAAGATGAGATTGTAACTGACATGTTGGCCAACTGGTGGCCTAATATGATCCTAATTAGCAAGGTCTGTCATGTGGCTAGGTTTATTCTGATGTATCAGTTCTATAATCTAAGACCAGAGAGATCTTTTCCTGACACTGTAGATGTGCAAAACTTGTCCGAGCTTGCCTCAAATTTAAGTGTTTTATGTGGGTCTGTGTTAGTTGGTGCTGTCCTTAAGTACAGTGGAAAAATACGTGGCAGGCTTTTATAAGGATTATGTGTTTATTTCTACTATGACCCCCTGTCTAAAGCAATTTGCAAAGATTTCTCCTTCTTTCCAGACTTTCAGCTGGAAATGTTACTAGGTCATTTTGCTTCGTTGTTATTATAATTATCTAAAAATGAACAAGCAGGAATGAAAGAGTCATGAAAAACTTACTGGCATCATGAAATTTGTAAATCTTACAAAGTTAAAAGGAGTATATTTTTAAAGTAGTCTTTATTCTTAAGGACTGGCTAACAAAGAGAAAACTCTTATGGTTTTGCTCCATATTGTGACTGAAGGTATTTAACTGCATAAATGCATAAAATAAGCCAGGACTACTTGTCCTGTTGTAGTACCAAGAACCACTGCTGCTGCTTTTTCCTTACGTGATACATAAATACTTCTGTTTTGAGTTGCAAATTAAATTCAGAGGTTTTTGTAAAGTTGTAGTTATAAGTTAAATAAACATTTTCACTAGAGTTTTATGGACTAGGCTCTGTTCCTTTATTGATTCTTAACCTTGGTATTTCATTCCTGTCTTCTCAGTCCAAAGGAACATACCTTTTTTTTTTTTTTCTTTTCTTCTTTTCAAGCAACCATTTCAGAACACAGGAGACCAGATTACAAAGCAAGCAAGCCCTGCATTTACTTTACATTGCAAATTGTAATCTCTAGAGTTTGAAAGAATGTGGCTAATACTGTATTATTTACAGATCTAACATTTGTCCTCTCCTTCCATTTATATTGACACCTGTAGTTTGATATCTGTTAACATTTTGGATATATTTTGTAGAACTCAGACTTAAAAGCTGAAAAAACCTTCAAAATTTTCATGCCTTTTTTTATTCTTGGAAAATGAAACAAAGCATGAGAAACTGAGAGGAGAACTGACTCGAGTTCAGGAAATAGAGCAGGAGTTCTGAATCCTGGAGATTATGTTCTCATTCAGGGTAAAACTTGTCCAGCTGAGATCAGTTTTTCTAGTTACACTTAAATACGACATCCATACTCCCCTTGCCTTGTGTTCTGGTTTGCAGGTTAATTCCATTACTGTGGCTCAATTAATTATTTAATGACTGAAAGAGTTTGAAATACCTTCATATTTGAGGCTTCTGTTTGGTAAGTTTGAAAACCACCTTGATGAATAGTAGCAGAATTTTGTTTTTACCTGAAGACTGGATGCTCTGATATATAATAAAATCAAAACAAGCTCAAGGCAAAGGTTGATGTTTTGGGAGTCCCATTCTTCATAGACAACTAACCTTCACTTAGTGTTTATATTTTATGTCTAAGGACTTATATCTGGTTAAATGGAATCTAGTCTTTGTGCGAAGCTCATCCAGGATCTAACCTAATTCTTCCCTTGACAGTTTTTCACTAATTCATAAATACTTATTGCCTTCCTTTTCTTTTTGTTCATCTTGCCAATTGATATTTGTGGCTTCAACACAGAGAGAAGAACTGAATGTTCCCATGAAATGAAAAGGGATCCTTCCAAGTCTAGTGGAAGCATATCTGAGTAGAGCATTACTGTTGATCATCCTGTTCCTGCTGTATGGGGACTTGCTGCTTTTGCTCTCACTTTCTTAATGAGTAATGATCTGAAAAACAGATAATTAGAAATTCGGAAGTAATATAAATGCCACAGGTGCATGCTAGAAGCAATGAATGACATATAGTGACTCAAAGCTGGAAGCATCTTGTATTTTAAAACATAGTTTTCCTGAAAAAAGAAAACAAAGAATCAGTTCTGAAGGCTATGGATTATAGTTGAAGTATGTAGGTTTTAGTATTTTCTAGATTTTGAGATTTGCCTTAATTAAGACCCCTGATCTCAAGATTCTGGATATGACGCTCTCTCCTGTCATAGAAATGTAGAAACCTTATTTGCGTACTGAAATCAAGTTCTAGGGTTACATTGTGTATGGCTTTTCTTTCAGAGACGGTCTGTGCATTAATTTGTTCTTAAGGAAATTGAAAATATTTCATTAGATTAGAAAATCTGTTCCTTGAGTTCCTTATGCAATTCAATATGCAGCACAAACCTCTCAAAGGTAACATTTCATGTTTCAGTTGCTTTCAGAAATATTTCTTGTTTTCTGTCAGCAGATCTGAAGAAATTAGTGTAAACAAACACTAGCTCATTTGTTTAATTCAGTTACCTAACTAATATTTTTATTTCTATTGAATATGACCTTTTTTTGAAGTAGAGGAGAAAATTATTCATTATCACCTTGGAAAATAGTAAGCTTTACTGTGCTCAAGAAAACATCTTGGAAGGCCATGCTACTTATTCACAGGTTATGTATTAAATAGAATTAACATGGTCTTGGGTAACTGTAGAGGGTCAAAATACCACAGTAATTCCTTTTACTGTACTAATATTGCTTGTTACAACTAGCACTAGATGGTGCAGAGATTACACTTCTAAGTTCACTACAGAGCTTTGTTTTTCCTCTTTGTTTTGATTTTGGAGGGTGTGTGTTGCATTTTTGGTTTTTGTTTTTGTTCTTGGCTTGGTCAACAGTAACTCTTGAGACCCGCAGATTGCTTAAGGAAATGAGCTTGAAAAAAGAAGCTCACAGTACTTGGCTTGAACTAATTTATTCAAATCTGTATTCATTATGTTCAGGCACATAATATCTGGTACCCAAGAAAAAAAAGTTAATAAACCAAAATATATTTTAAAAATATAGGAGGTTATCTTTCAGGTTTTGTTATTTTTAGATGAAGTACCTCATTAACAGTAAACAGCCCAGTTCCCTTCTCTGAAATTCTGGTGACATTCCAGTTAAACTACTCTAATTGCATTGGCCTACTATATAATAAACTGCAGTTTGCATAAAAGATCAGGCCTCATAATAGGACAAAACAGAACTATCTGAAAGTATAGGTCAACATGTGACTCAAGTGCATAGTTGTAAGCTGAGGGTAAAGGAATTTTAGTAAAACTGCATTTCTGATGAATTTCTTAGAGTTTTTATTTGTTTATAAGATACTATAGTATTTACCAAGAATGTCACAAAATGTGTCCCAAAAGGTATATGTGGAATGTTTGCATCATTGTGTGTGGGGGTTTGTGTGGGAAATGATTTTTTTGTCTCTCTGCTGTTGCTCACACCACATGACCTAATTTGAATGAACACTCTTCCATTTGCTACTTACTATATGGAGACACAGTTTTAAAAAAGAAATTACTGAACCCCAGAACTAACTAAAAAAAGAAAAAAAAGGCAAGGCAAACTCTAATAAATATGCTTTTCCCTGGAATTAGTTAGGTGGACAAGGCTTAAGAACTTATTAAGTCTGTTGAGACATGCTCAGGGAAAAGAGATTCACCATCATCTTTTTTTTTTTTCTAACCTAAACCAGGATTATACAAGTAAGATAAGATTTATCTCTAGTAACTACTTGATTTCCTACTTAAGCCTGTTTAAAGACTGAGGGTTTATGAAGATTAAAAAAAAAAACAAAAAAACAACCCCACAACAAAACACCATCTTAAGATACCAAAGCCTAACCCTCAGACATTTTATTATTGATCCAGCAGATGTAATAAAATGCACCACTAACTCCTGAGACAGCCTTGGAGTATCCGCAGTCTCAGCCTGAGCGGCTTTAGCTGAGGTTTAGCTGAGGTGCTGTGCTGGTTCAGGAGAGAGCTGATGCTGCTATGTTCCTCATTAGAAGGTTTTGCTCAATCCATTTGCTTTTATTGAAACAAAATGAGCACAGGGCTCAACTGAAAACAAAGCTGTTGTAGAATTAATGCATGATCCTATTAGAACATGCTTAACCTTTACTAGATCTCCTAATTTAGTTTAAATCAATCTTAATCTGCATTTAGATAAAAATTATTCCTATTTCAGAGAGATAATGAGGAAAATGTCTTGGGTGGGATAAGGTACTGTAATTCCTAATGTGTTTACTGATGTAATCAAGGCCTGTCATCATCAATAATTTCAAGCTGCAGTATGTTTTTCTTGCTGTGACTACTTTGTAAATAAGTACTTCCACAATACTTTTCCTGCCTTCCTATGAGTTTTATATATGCACAGCATTTCAAGTACTCATGAGAAGTGCAATTTTAGGGTCTGATTCTGGTCTGGACCTCATGAAGATATTTAAAAGCATCTGAGTCTGAATACGTTAATTTGTGTTGCTAACCACGATCACTTTAAGATTTAGTCACTGTTAAACATCTGTATTACACAAATAGAAGATGCCAGAAATACCCACAGATAATAGCTCCAAATAATTTGTCTCACATATCTTCAATATTGTTGTGCTCTGTGAATTTGAGACAAGTGGCTCAGCACTGTACAATGCCCACAAACATTATGTCTGCCCTAGAAGGGCTGACTGACTTAGTGCATAAATGCTGTCACATCAATAGTATGCTTAATTGCATAACTGACACTATCTATCTAGTGGGATACAAAGAAAGATTAGAAATACAGATATGGTAGGAAACTAAAAATCCACCAGAACAATCACTAGAAAGTGATTTGGCCAGATGAAAATAATTATGACTGTTAACCTTTATGGAAAATTCCTGACATCCCTCTAGCATGCAAGTGTGCTCACTGCAGTCTAGGAAGTCATGGAGGTGAGGATGGGAATGGGCAGGGTTAGCGGTGTATTGTTGAAGAATAGCCTGTCTCCAAGGCAATAATTTGGTTATCTCTGTGTGTATGCATCTCTGTAGGATTCCCTACCAATGGGCTGCATTTCAATCTTGGTTCTGCAAGCTGCACTGTGTTCGTTAAGCATGCTGGGTAGTGTCTACTATCTAGTCTCTCATATTTTTTTCTGCAAATTATTTTAAGATGTAGCATACAGTGATTTTTGTATTACATTTCACTTACATTTACTAGACTGTAAGCTCATACGAGCACTGCATGGTTTTTGACCAAATCTTGAATGCAAATAGCCCAGCCCAAAATGAATGAATGAGTTTTTAAATTTTTTGTGATACTGAAATGGCAGTTTAGTGGCATGGTTTTGTGGATTTAAATTCCACCTGTTCACAATATTCCCTTTTTTTATTGCTTGCTTTTGCTTTTCCATAATAATTATGTAAAGTTTTTGGTGATGTAGGCACAAAGGTTGTTGAATTGGTTGAAGTTGTATTGCTGAGTGTATTGTGGATAAAATATCAAGCCAATGGAAGGGAAGATGATTTCTCTTAATATAAGCCAAATATTTTGTAACTGTTGATAATGAGAAGGGACACTTTATTGATTTATGAACACTGAGGAGTCCAAAATGAGCAGAAGAAATCTGAGCAGATAGTCTTTAGCAGTGGAGGATGTTACAGTGAGGTTAGTCCTGGCCCCTTAGAATTCCATATGGTTATGTAAACAGGACTAATTATCTACTAGCCGATGACTGCTGTCTTCTGTGCAGAGCAGGAGGCATAGATAGATGGGCAATGCTCCTTTTTGGGTTCTGAAGCTTTTGTGGTGTTTCTCAATTTCTGTAGCTTTGATTTACTTAACAGCCATCTGGACAGACTAGAGAAGCACAGGCTGATAGGGATTTTAAGCAATGTGACATCTCTCCTTTTGTGTACTTTCACATGTTACCCTTGACAATGTAACTGTCTCTTCTCACTGTCCAGAAACAGCAAAATAGCAAACAGATTTATTGTGTTTTCTCGATTGCCTTCAGTTGCAAACTTCCTTAGAAACCATGTCATATCTTTGAATGAGAAAAATATTCTAAATAAGCAGATTGCTTAGGAGAAAGAAACAGACTTCGTAAACTGACTATGATCTAGGTCCTATATACTCTATTCATCCACTTCATAGAGTGTTTATGTGCATATGTACATGATGCAATACAGCATAGACTTGTCTTCTACTCCACCCCTCTGAGCACACCCCAAGCATTTTGGATATCAGAATCATAAAAGTTACAAAAGGTAGTGATTTGAGTCACTGAATCAATCTGCCTTTCAGGACGGGTTCATTCCCAAGTTCAGATTAACTATGAAGTTTGGTTTATTTTGAATTACATTTGTATTGCATTTTGCTTACTTTTACTAGACTGTAAGCTTTTTTTTTTTTTTTTTTGGTGATGTTTAAATGTTTTGGAATGAACAAGTCTGTGCATTCCAGTTTTAATGGGGGATTTTGAAAGGGAATTTAATAGACATCTACAGCAGAACAAACTTCTGGCTGAATATTGTTACCTGTTTCAGTTGTTTGATGTGTCTGAATTTGTCATCTGACTTCTTCACCTTCATCTTCCTGTTCCTAGGAGTTAAGAACAAAAGGTACTAGGCTAGTTTATTTCCTGTCCTTCTGAAAGCTACTTCTTTCATCTATCTTAATTTTCCTGGTCCAAAGGTATCTCACAATTTGTGGTTTGCTGATGCCTTCTGGGCTGTGGGGCACCCCTGTGTAATCTTTCACCTCTGCAAGGAGACAATGAAATTTTCAGCTTTCACCATTGTATCAATAAGCATTGCAAATATGCAATCCTTTTGTTCCTTTCTCTTGATAACATCATGCCTTCTACGAGTACCTTTTACAATTGAAAATAATAAATAGATGAAGATATAAGATCATTTGTCAAAGCTTCTGAGGCTAAAATGAAGTAATACAAAATAAAATGAAATAATATAAATGAAGTAACACAAAAAGTCAGTCCTCTGCCTCAAAATATCAATGCAAAACAGGAAGGAGCAAGGGATCTGTATGAGAAATAAGGTGGAGGAAAACTGAGCACATTGTGTGTAGAAGGTAGGAAGGGCAACCTCAAAGATGTCTCAACCTGCATCTCATGAGATTCTCTTCAATTAGTATTTTGAACAGCTGCCTTTCTATGACTTTCCCTGTGCAGTTTTTTTTTTAAGTTGAGATTTAATGCAGATGCAAGTAGGTAATGTTAAAACCTGCATGAGGATATGACTTGTAAAGGGTCACAATAAGTAAAGTGCGTGTGTAGTAGCTGTAATTCCTGCTTATTTCCAGGTTGTCATTTCAAGTAATTTTTTAAACAAATCACTACAGAAAGCGTAATAATACGTACTCTGTAGGTTACTTCAGTAGGCTAATTTCTTGACTGTGTCTTGAATTGTATTTCCACAGATATTTTTCCCCCTGCCATGAAAGTGAAACAAAATGAATGAGGACTAATGAGTATGGATAGTAGAGAAGAACAATAGCATTTCATTAGATTTATCCTCAGAATGTTGCTGGGTCATGATACAAGACACTCAACTGGAAACATAAATCTGATGGCCATTTTGTTACAATAGTTAAGAATCTTAACTACACCTAAGCAATGAGTCCCAAGAATAACTTAATCTTTGAAATGGTACAAAAAACTTAGTCATAACAAGATGCTTATTAAAGAGATTTAGAACATCAAATCACTTAATTGTACAGAACAATGTGTTTCACTCATAGATTGGTAGCATAATGATCCTCTTAATCTGTAGAGCATTTGCTCAGATACAACTTCATGAAATTCATCTACTGTGCCGTGACCTGCATCATATGAACTATATTAATTTAAATGTGTTTTATAGTGCAGAGAGCCTTCCGTTGCTGGTTGCAGCCCTTGCTGTGACTGCATTGGCAGAAGAGAGAACAGATGATGCTGGTAACCATTGCTTCCTATAGGGCCTTAGGAAGGCAGCTGCGATGTAAAACGGTACATAGGAGGATTCAGACACCAAATATACAAAACAAAAGATAGGCAAGAAATCTGAATTAGATTAGACTAAAATTATACTAGACTGACACTAAAGTCCTTGTGACTCTCATTTTCTTGGGTATACATGTTCGGCTGAATCTGCTGTCATGGCAGTCACTGTGGGACCTGGAGTTACAGTGGTCACACCTCAGCTTCCCAGGGGAACAAGGGAAAGGTGTATCTTCTCTGTTTCAGTTTCTACTTCTCCATGTCCCGGTTTCCATGGAAAGGGATGGAGATTTAGGGAACTTTAGTCAGGCCTCTGCCTTTGACTTGGAGCTCTGGGGTCAAACGTGACAGAACTTGTGAAACTAGTACTTGACAATAGAGCTTTTAACTATTTATGTGCTAACCTTGCTAGCAGCCATGTATGTATTATAGGTTGTGCTGTGTTATTATCGTTGCACTTTACTGGGTTGCTTTTAGTTCACGCTCTATTATGTAGCTTCACTCCTACCATATCATTGTGTTGAAGGCTGTCATCCGCATCTGTCTTCCAAACTCTTGTCTCTTTTGGATACATGTAAAGATAAACATCTCAAAAATAAGCAGCAGTTGTTTATTTTAAGATCAACATTAAAGGAGTTTTACACAGTATTGAGTAATTTTAATTGCACATTTTAATTTGCTTAGCATATCAAATGAAAATGGTATTAACATTATTTTAATCTTAGTTAAAACTCATTAATCAGTTGCAATATTTTAGTGCATTGTTTTACACACCCAAACATGTGCTTATGAGACTACTTGTAATCTGAAACTCAGACAGGCACTTCTCAGGCTTTATAATCCATCCAAAATATGTTTGCAAAAGGAGTATTTCCACAGCTGCATTTTACAGCAATGGAAAAATAGATCTTAAAAAACAAGAGGAAAATTGAGAGAACTGGTATTGGAAGACAGAACTGTCAAGTATTTTCTAATCCAAAACTCTTGAAGCATGCACGCTGGTAAATCTTATAAAAACAAACACTTCTCACAGAAACATTTCTTCTGCAGTCTTTTGACAAATATTAGTCCTTCAATAGCAGGTGCTTTCCTTAAAAAAGTTAAGCAGGGAAGCAGGGGAGAAGATTGAATCAGGCAGACAGGTTAAGGTGTAGTCTGAGTAAAACAAAAAAATTGAGATTCTTCAGGACTAATATCTACACTAAAAGAAAACTGATTATTTTTTGTTTTATCGTGTTATGCTTGTAAGTTGTGTTTGTTGTCACTTGCTGATTGTATTTTGTGACTACTTCAGTGAAGGCATTTCATCAGAAACAAGCTAAAATGTTTTGTGGCTGTATTGAAAATACTTCTTTACACACTGTGAAAGGACTACAAGGATACTCAATTCCTTTCCAGTACACCAATTTTGAATGTTTTTTTAAAGTTTACACTTTTCAATCTTTCCCTAATCTGATGGAGTATCTTTTAGTAGTTGAAGCATAATTTTAAGTTATAGTGGTAATGATCCTGTGCAATGCAGGATCTATGCATCATGAAGTATGTTATTATTCAGAAAGTATTCCATAAGAAAAGAAAGAAAGGCTGAAACATTTGTTAAATACTGTGTAATATCAAGTGATAACTTCGGCTTTGTCATGTCTGTAGATAGTCTTGTCTCTCAAAGTTAATTTTAAAGTCAACAAAAACATTATCAAATCTCGAAACACTTAGTTCTATTACATATTTCACATTTCAAATGCCACTAATGTAATTCATTAGTATTTTGAGAGCAATCAAGCTGACTTTTCAAAAGTTGCCAACAGAGTTTGGAAATACTCAAATATTTCAATGTTTAGAGGCCTCTGTGGCCACAAGGAAAAATATGCTAATTTCAACCAGATCTTTGTGTTCTCAGCTGGAATAGTAGCTAGTATAGTATAGGCATATACAAAGCTTTTCCTCTCCCAAGAGATATTGTAGCTGTGAATGACTCTTGGAAAATGTATTGATTTTCTGCCACAACTGGATGAACTATAAAAATGAGTCTAGATAAAACTATGTTAGATTTTCTTGCTTCTGCAGCAGCCAGTTTGCATCTTTACCCGTAATTTCTTAGAAAGAAAATAGCTTTTAGTGCTTTGGCTTTAGAAGTTGTGGTAGAATTATTTTTATGATCTCTTTCTTTTCTTTCTGCCACATATCTGGCAGTCAGATGTGAGTAGCTAAGGACTCTGTGTGGACTACACTTAAATCCTTTGGCAGTTAAAACTATCTTTATGATAGTTATAATTAACCTTACTGTTCCTTGTAAAGCATTTTGTTCATATTTTCTTCTCATCTGGAAAACAAAACTTCTTTTAAAATTGATGTTTCTCTTTTTTTGTGAAATATTGTTGTTGCAGTCGCTGTAATGGTCAAGCTTTTGTCATAATTACACTGTGAGAACGTACAGGACTCCTTCTTCAAACCAATCCAAAGGTTTAAGCAAGCTGTTCTGATTGATCCAATCCTGAGATACAATCTATAGTCAATGTATGACTATTATTTCAAATCTAGCTGTGATTTTGATTTTAGTAAAAAATTCCTGTTCAGGTTCAATTTGGGTTGAAGAGCTAGGGGGAAAGAAAAAAAACCGCACAAAGTGAAAGTCTGTTTTCTTTCATTTTGGTTTGGTTGGTGCCTCCTGGTCATGCCGTTCTCCGACACTGCTGTTTGCTTCACCCTGGGCAGGCTGACAGCTGAGGAGTTCTCAAATAGTGATCTCTAAAGCAGTTTCCTTCCCAGCTATTTGTGACAAGAAACTAACTCATCTGAACACCACTGCCTAGATTCCTCCTAATGCCAAAAGGGTGCCCAGTTTTATTTGCAGTTCACCTGTGTGCCTTTGAATCCCATTTACCATCTTCAGCAATTTAGAGCCCATGGCCAGGAGACTGTCTGGGGCAGAACCCCTGTGCTTACAGACAGCAGGGCCTATGCGGTTTTCTGGGAAGCTCTTGTAACAGCTTTTACACAGGGACTTGTATGCCATTCCTGAGGATCTGGCTTGTTGCTCTCATTGACTGACCTGCATTGTACATAATACTCATCATGCCTTTGCAGTAAGGCCCACATAGCAAGCATTTGATGTTTAAATTAATGAACCTTTTCCAGAATTTGTCTTGCCTTGTATTTTGGTACTGAGTTACAAGCACCTTGTGTAATATCTTGCTTTAGCAGCCAAAGTCTCAAACGTGAAGTCTCATCCCTAATTTTTATTTCAGGTGTGAAATTTGGTATGTGGTCAGTGTGGACAATGCAAAAGATCTTTCTTATTTTCTTTCTTTTTCTTTCTTTTTTTCTTGTCATGTGTAAAGACCAAATTTCCTCAAGATGATACACTGAAAACAAGAGCTAATTAACATTTGTTAATGTGCTTCTGCAAAGGCTCTTTTTTGTGACTGAGCTTTCCTTTTACTTCTGTCAGCAATGAATGAAATAGAAAGATAGACTTTTAAAGTAAGTGACAGGGTGATCACCCTTATGGGTCACTGGGATCTTGATGTCTGGCAGATTGAGAATACTCCAAATTGCATTTCTGCCATTATAACTGCCCTGGCTATGCCCTTTGTGATGAGCAGCTGGGAAACCTCAAACCACAGTCAGAGCCGCAGCCCAGTGTTTGCAGAACTCCCTTGCGATAAAAGAAACTGTGACTAGCAAGTGGGACCTGGAGCTGAGGCCGGTAAGAAGCCAGACTGGGCCCCTTTTGCTGCAGAAAACTGAAAGTGGGGAGTGTGGGGGAGCCCCTACTCCTTCCCCAGCCCTTGGCATGGGCTGAAGGAGAGCTCACTGTCTTTCATCCTACCATTTTGGGAAGTTTTTTTTTGTTCTTAGACACAGTAAGAAAACACAAAATTAACACATGTTAATATACTTCTTTTACCTCTGGAATGAAACTAGGAGTGTACCATTTCTGTCTTTGATTTGGGAAGTGTAGGAACTTCAACAGACCTGATTGTACTACGTTTCAGTCTGAGTGAGGCAGAGGCATGCTGTAGCCAGGCTGCCTCCTTCACTGTTCCTGTTGTGCTCAGGGAAGGCAGCCCATGACCTGTGAGGTTTCTTTTAATTCTCTACGTGGTTCTTTTAGTAAAGAAAATGTATGTTGATCAGGAAGAAGGAAAATTAGTATCAAGTATGTTTCTCAATTTACTTATTTACTTTTATTGTTATCATGCAGACATTAAATGACCTTTAAAATCTTGAAACTTCTTAGGGAAAAATCTCTAGGTTTAGTATAGGCTTATATGGTACTTCAAAATAATCCATTTGAACCATAAAACTTTAAAAACTGTCATCCAAGTTTGTTAGAAAGACAAACTTGTCTTTAGAGTAAAACTTTTGGTTTGGTTCTTTTTTTTTAAGACATGAACTTAGGAGTTTTATAGATTAAGTTCAACTTTGCTGAATATAGTGCTGTGAAGATGGCAGTGGCTGCAAAGCTGTATTCCAGAGAGTGGAGTGCACATTACTTTGGGCGCCACTTCTAGCATCACTCCTTCCTGCACTGGCTTTGTTTTTTCTCCAGCACGCATATGACAGCCTCTGTCCCAAAAGCATGCTTAGGTTACTTGTAAAATGACTTGTGAGACAAGCGGAGCCTGGGGTAGTTGTTGAGATGTTCTTGCTAAGGAAAGCCTTATTTAATGGAAATAAACCTTTTCCACTTTCTAGGTGCTTGTTAGGGAAGCAATTGAACGTATATCCTTCATACATCATTTTACTTACATTTTACAAAATGGTGCCATTTCATTTGAGAAGGTAATGGAAGACCAGCCTGATTTTTGGCTTTCTCATTTCTTTTTTGCTACAGTGTTCTGACAGTTCCTTTTACTGAATTAAATCAACTTCACATAGAAGGATTTAGGTGAGAAGAGATGTATGTACTGAAATTCAGCAATGGAAATAGATTCTGTCATTGTTAAAGCTCACACAGGTTCACTTTTAATGCCTTGATCAATTATAGCTACTTTGTTTAAATAATTGCAAGAAGTTCAAAGCACTAGTGCTTCACTTGAGCACTGCCACCTTAATTTCCAGATTAAGGTGAATTTTTTACTTGTCAAATGAGTTCTGTTAACTGCTTATATAAGTCATTGAATGATTTAGGTCCAAAAGGATGCCTGGAAGCCCTGTAGTCCAACTGTCTGTTCAGAGTGAAACCAGTTTCAGTTCAAGACCTTGTACAGTTGAGTTTTAAGACCTCACAAGCACCGAGTATCCATGACCTTTCTAGGCAGCTTGCTCCAGTTTCTAACATTATTTTGGTGAGAACTTTTTTCTTCTGCAACTTATATCTGTTGCCACTCATCCTTTTGCTTCGGCACTTCCAAAAAGAATCTGATACCATGTCCTTTATAGGAATTGATTAGGTAGCTGAAAACAGCAGTATGAACCCTACAGAGGCAGGGATTTGGGTTAAGTTAGCCTGCTGCACTGCAGAATAAATGTAATGTGAATAGTCCTCAATTACTTGATTTCTGCTTGGAAATGGAGAAAGAGCAACACATTCAATGCAGTTTTCAGTGTTTTGCAAGGCAGTAAGTTCTCGTATTCTTCATACCTACTTTGTGTGCACTTAAATCTTCCAACTACAAAATTAGACCCTTGTATTCTGTTTGTTGATCATAGTGGGTAGTCATGTTTTTGTTTTCATTATGTATTTTAGAGATTCACCATTATACATGTGGAGATTTGTATTTCTACTCCATCATAGATAACTCACAGAAGTTTCAATCATTATGTTGAGTCAATCAGATGTCTCCTGATACATTGAAGCTGATGCTTGCTACTGTGATGAGGATGCTGTGGACTGTATTTATAACTAATCTTTTGTTTCAGAGGAACTCATGATTATTAAAAATAGTTGATACCTTCAGAGGAAGGACCATTCTAAGAAAAGTCTCATCTTTCTGACTTCCAGTCCAATAATTCTGCTGGTGATCTATAAGATTTTATTCAGTGAGAAATTTATTTTGGAACTGATTGTATTGTTTGTTGATAATTTTGTAGTATTCAAGAAGAATGCCAGAAAATTCAGGATTTAGCTGTTACAGGAAAGAATATGGTTCAGAAATGAGTCTGTTGCAGATCTGAATGGTGACTGGAGTCCAGATAGTATGAACTTGAACATACTAATATTGTGATGTGAAATCCATTAAAAAAACTCATATGGCTAGGCTAATTCTTAATATTGTTGTTAATAAATCATGACATTGCCTTGTCTACTATGCTGTAGAAATAAAGATATCTGTACTATTTTAGACTCATTAATCTAAAGAACTAACCAACCAAAAAAACCCACAGAACACTTTAAATGTAAAAGTAACAAAGTCTGACATTTGTGTAAAAAGTGCATCATTTTGAAAGGCTTCTTACTCCAGAAGGTTGCTCAAATTACCTTTGCCTTGATAGTACTTGTTAAATTCCATAAAACTAGTTTTTTGTAATGACCACAAAACTACAACTGAGTATTCAGAACTCAAAGTTACTAAGTTCCAAAAATTCTCTGAAATATCATTTGAGCGTGTTCTGTGTCTTATGAAGCCAGTTAATGCCATGATGTTTTATTTCTGGCTTGTGATACATCCCATTTAGTACTATATAATCTTTTTCTTATTTCACACAAAACTGTGAAATCTGTCTCTAGATGATCAATTCAACTCTTTGTCATGGATTATGTTTGTAGTAATTAGTCTATGTGAAATTCAGTCAAGTCTTCAGGCTATTCCAAGCTCTGTCAGAGATGAAGGCAGTGAGTTTAGGCTTTTCATGGAGACAAATCCTTTGTGGCCACAAGAAGTGAAGGCTTATAAATACAAAAAAAGCAAATTCTTCTTGGGAACTCTTTGTAATAGAGGAAGAATATTATTCTAATTGTTTTGTAAACATATTTTTCTATTACTTATATTATTTTGAATAATATGTGATGTATTTTAATAAATCATGAATGCCTTTTCAAAGAGATTTACACTGTGCAGTCCAATGACTGTGTAATGTGCTTAGTTCTTCTGTTACATGTCTGTGACCTGGGTTCTGGCTCGATATGTACGTATCTTAAAACTCAAAAGAGAAAATACTACAGGAGCTACTTGAAACTGGTGTACGCTAAGAACTGCTCTAATGGTTCAGGGAAGTTTAGAAAGCCTTGTGTTTTAAAGTTATGAGTATTTTACAATAGGTATCTTTCACATCATATTCCTTCTAAGGTTCTGAAGATTTTTGATGCTGGGGAGATGAGTTCTGACCCTGCAGTGCAGAAGCTGAGGGCAAAGAATGTTAGAGATATATTTTGTTGTTAACCAGATTAATGATTGCCATTTCTGTTTGAAATACTAATATATAGGTCCTTCTTGATGGGAAGAATAGATGGAGAAGTTTGCCTCTGAAAAGATTGTGTTATGTGATATGAAGTTTGTGTGGAGACCAAATATCAAAGTACTAGCTTGTCTCTTGCTGCTTCTCTTCTTGAAAGTCTGATTACTTCACAAATGCAATAGAAAAATAATTCCCTTAAGTGAGATCTGCTTTTCCATTTTGCAGGAAACACTAGGCCATGGAAATGCTTGCACATGGATTTTCTGTTTCAACTTAAGAGTAATAAGAGTAAGATAATTATTTTCCCTGACTTAACATTTTTGAGTGTGCCTCACTATTCATTAAATGTTTTAGATTGTTAGGATTCCAAATACAAGTATTATCTGAATAGAATTTTGATCTATTTTCCAGTTTACTTACTCTTTCCATTCACTAGCAGAGCCGAGCATTATATGGGAACAGTCAGCTACAGTGCATAATACAGAGAGAAAAAATTAATCACACTGTATTTTCAAATTCAAGTTAACAATTTTTTCATCTCTGATAAGTGCTCTTGGCATAGAATTCAAACTTCTCTCATGCATAAGCTGCTGTGACTCTGAAAGGTTTGATGCTTTTGGTTACAACAAAGGTGCAATCCAATGTTATTTTAGTATTCTGAATTTCCTGACGTGTGGCTTTTGGAAGTGGCAGTGATAATGGTTTGGGAGTTAATACTTTGGTCTGCTTTAAATGTGTGTGATTTTTATTCAGGAGTACACCATAAAACAAAAGAGCACTGAAGTCGTAATCAGTGACTTTTTCCCCTGTGACAACAGCTGTATTCCTTCAAATCCTCTCCTTCCGTAGGAATCTCACTGGGATGCCAGGATGCCCCACCAGTACAGAAATCGCAGACACATTGTCTGTTGCATAAAGAGGCAATAATAGATCATTGGCTGCAGCTTTAAACTTTTGGTTGGCATTTGGAAGTACACAGTTTTCAAACTATATGCCTATATGTCTATCACTATGTTTATAAAGAAATGCTTGTTTGTCTAACTATAAAAGTGGGATATCTTTTAGTGTGTGTGTTTTCATCTTACTGTGACATTTACCTTATTTTTTATGCTTGTGGGAACTAAGTAATAGTTCTTTACAATTCTCTTTAAGTGTTCAAGTGCAAAGTAAGGTCCACCTAAACAGTATTTTGTTTGTACTCTAAAAATGTAAACCCAGACTCTCCATATTATTCTAGTTTGAATGTTTGTGCCAATTACTCTCTTTACCATACTGGACTTGGCAAACTAGCTTTTCAAAATTGTGTCTTCAGAATTGTTCATCAGCAACTAGAATTTAATGATATACTTGCAACACTGGAACTTAATTTGCAAATAATGTGATTTTTGTATTGAGAGTGTAAATTAACTAGTTACCATCTTCATGATGAAGGTGGCTTATAAGGCATCAAAGCACAGGAGATGAAGGATGTATATTGTCTCAAGGACTCTTAAAGTCATCTTATAAGTCTTCTGTTTCCACAGAACACAATCAAGATGATTTTCAATATAGTGTCAAGGTGCTACTCATGTAGAAGTCTGGATGTGTCTGAAGAGCTTTAATGAACTTGAATCTAGCATGAGAGAGGAACAAAATTCAGGATGTGCAGTTCATAGAAATTCTGAAACATTCCTACAAAGGGGAGATTTTGAATTAGGGATCAACCCTCTGAGCCAGCTGGTTTGGGATCCCATGATGACTCTAGCTCTGTGGCGTGTCTGGTTGTTCTTGGGTGTTGGGTGCGCGGCTCTCTCAAGAGAGTAATTAAGGCCTGGAAGGACACAATTATTCAGCTGGTGTTTCTATATTGACATTTCTTAAAATGCAAAAATGGAATCTCTGTCAGGTTCCTTAGCTAACAGGAGATGAAGCTGTGTAAGTCAGAGTTCAGGATGTTAAAATGGACCGATACATTACTTATGTTATCATCTCTCAAAGAATGTTTAGAAGTTCTAACCAGTGTATATTAACTAGTTACTTACTCTCAGTAAGTAAGGTGCATAAGTCGGCTTTAAGAAAACATTTTTTTTGTTAGTTTGTTTTTTTCTTGGTTTTGCTGAAAAACAACCTGATCTCTGCATGGAGCCTGCTACTATATTTCTTAGGTTCTTTATTCTTTACAATCTTGAAACCTCAGAGTACATCCAGATTCCTTTCTCCATCTGTAGGGGTGTTCTTCATACCATTTATGTTTATTAGCTGGAAGCTATTAATATGCTCTGTTCTACTGTATTCAGTGAATCTGTATGCTACAGTAACTCAGCCTAGTCTCTGCCTTATTTGAATGTAGTTACTGTCTTTAAATCTTGGCTGATTTTTCCTTGTACACAAGATGTACTTTTGTACTATTTTGTTTACATTTTTATGTGGAAAAATCCTGGCATTTATAGAAGTCCCATTCATGTAATCACACTGAAATTTAACCCTTCATGCAGGAGTACCACAGTGTTGCTGAGAAATGGGAGATGCAGAGGTGTGTATAGAAGAAGAAGAAAAAAAATGCAGGGGACAAATATAAGATGAAACTAAAAGCACATGGTATTAGCGAGTGAGAAATATAATAGCAGGTCATTGACAAGAAAGCACTGACCTAGACACTCCAGTAACTGAAGACAGACAAAAGGATGGTTTTATGCACAGTTTTATTAGGTTAATAGGCCAGGCATATTTCTGATAGGTCCAACATGGTATTACAGGATTCTTACTACATAACTCATAACTCAGGATAGGCCTTCTTTAACTTACCCACAGGATTTAGCTTGTAATCTCAGCAAAAGCTGGAATTTAAAGATTATGGCCTAAAATAGCACAAAACCTAATTTTGTTGCCTGACCAAAGTTATAGTTAAGTTATGCTTTAAACTGCAGGCACAGTGGAAAGTACAGGTAGCGGAAAAACAGAGTAACAAATGAGGAAATCTCAGGTAATGCTATTTTTATTTCATCTCTGTATGTATGTGCTTGAAACAAAATCTGATACTAAGTAAAAGCCAGAAGATGATATGATTGAATAATAAACTAAATTATACATAAATAGTAGTAGGCTATTTGGGCAAAATGTTTGTAAGTGGTTGACTAAAAATGTGATTCGTGGGTTACAGTGTTTTATTAATAATATAAAAATGCTAACGAGATGAGAAGTCACGGTCTTCTAAAAAATTTTCTCTGAAGCCTGATTTTTGCAATCTCAAAGGTACTTTCTGAACTTGATATTTGTTCTAGTTGCTGTTCATTAGGGAAGCAGATAATAAACTGAATGCTTGCTTTAGAAATCCTACAGATTGGTGTGCACTCTTATAAAATATTGTACACTGGCTCTTCAGAACTCATCAATTGGAGAGATTACTGAAATGTGAACAACAGATCAGCAAGTTCAGTCTTTAGAGTTTCTTCCAGATTTATGTGATAAAGATTAGGAAAGAATGAAACTCGAACTTCCCAAACCTTTAACTGTCATTCCTTCTATAGACTTAAAGTCACTCAGGAAAATCTTATATCTCCTTTATTTTTGAGAGAAGATTGTATGGTTTGTTTTGTGTTTTGTTTTGTTTTTTTTCTTTAAACCATACTGGATGCTGGCTGAAGTTAGATGAGAAAAATTTATATAATTAGAATAGATTTAGATTAATGGAATAAGTAATAAACTACTGTGTACCATATTTCTAAGTCCCCATCTATGAACCTCTCTGCTGCTGTTTAACTGATGATACAAGAAAGTTTGTGATGTGTTCTTTTGTTGTTTGCCATTTTTGTTGTTTGCCATTTTTGTTGTTTTGAAACTATCCGAGTGGAAAAATTTCCGCTGAAGTGGGGATTTGGTTTACTTTAATAAGAAGTTGTTGTTTCTGATGAAGGGGAAAAAACAAAAAGTCAAGCAAACAGATCCTCCAATATTTGTACAGCTGCATACTTAGAGGCTATACCTACATTAGAGTATCTGGAAGTGATTTTCAAATTCATAGATAAATACGGGTTTCTTGGGCAAACCTCTTCTTGCTGATACACCATCACCCTGGTATTTTAGAGGAAAACTATGGGGAAGAAACCTAAATAGAAGCTGCAGTGCTCTGTGTAAGACACCCCTTTATCGACTGTCAAGGTGCAGGACCTTGTGCTGTGCCCTGGGAGGCAGGGTGGCACAGTATCACCACTCTTGCTGGAGACTGCTAGGTAGTGGAATTGATGACCTTCATCTATCAGCTTAACATTTCTTCAGCAAGTACTGATCTCCTGTTTAGTAGACTGGCATATAGGTTGTGACAGAAACTATCAATAAAGACATAATAACAATACAAAATACTTTGTTGCCTAATGAAATACTGCATTTACAATGTTTGTAATTTTGTCACTTGAGAAGTTGCTCACTTCTTCTCATCATTCCCTTGACTGTCATGGTATTTACACAGTGTTAAGTGACAGTGGCTGCTCAGCGCAGCCTGGTTGGGATCCCTTCTTGTTGTAGCTCCAGAGACTCCAAGATGCTAAATATGTAGTTTTTTGAGATACTTTTTTTTTTTTTTTTTTTTTTTAGATGTTGGACATGAAAGACGTATTTAGTTTTCTGTTCTCTATCTCCTCTTGTTTTGCTCTTCTTTATTAAAATTGATCTGCTTTCAAAAGGTGACAAGCATATGCTTTTGAAGGAATTATGTCAAATGCAGTATATAGTGAATGGTTGGACACAGTCTGTTGAATACATTTAAATATGAAATTCTGGGTATTTTGTGTGTTTTACCTCCTACATCATACACTTCTGAAAACAATGCTGGCAACTGTTAAAGGTCATAAAACATTGAACTTGTTCTGGATCTGGAAACAGAGAAGTGTAGAGTCTTGCATCTGGAAAAGAATAACCCCATGTACCAGTACAGGTTGGGGAATAAACCCTTAGAGAGTAGTGTAGGGGAAAGTGACCTGGGGATCTTGGTGGACAGGAGGATGAGCATGAGCCAGCAACGTGCCCTCGTGGCCAAGAAAGACCAGTTGCATCCTGGGGTGTACTAGTAGGGCTGTGGGCAGTAGGTTGAGAGAGATTCTTCTCCCCCTCTACTCTGCCCTTGTGAGACCACATCTGGAATATTGTGTTCAGTTTTGGGCCCCTCAGTTCAAGGGCAGGGAGCTGCTGGAGACACTTCAGTGCAGGGCCACAAAGATGATGGAGTGAGGCATCTCCCTTCTGATGAAAGGCTGAGGGAGCTGGGGCTCTTTAGTTTGGAGAAGACTGAGAGATGACCTCAGTAATGTTTACAAATATGTAAAGGGTGAGTATCAGGAGGATGGAGCCAGGCTGTTCTCAGTGATGTTCAATGATAGGACAAGGGTTAAGGAGTAGAAGCTGGAACATAAGGGTTTCCAAAGAAACATAAGGAAATCTTCTTCACTGTGAGGGTGAGGGAGCACTGGAACAGGCTGCCCAGATGAGTTGTTGAGTCTCCTTCTCTGGAGACATTGAAAACCCACCTGGACAAGTTCCTATGTGACCTACTCTAGGTGGTCAAGCTCTGGCAGGGGATTTGTACTAGATGATTTTTTGAAATCTCTTCCAACATTTAACATTCTGTGATTCTGTGAATATTATTACAGTGTTAACCAAAGTTTTCAGTAGCAGTCTAGTAATTAACTTTTTTTGTTCCTTCCTTTCCTTCCTGATGAGAAATAGTACCTAGAAAATTTTAATAATTTACATTTGATACAGAGTGAATGGTACTAAAATTAATGTTTTAAACCAGACCTCTTGTAGTGTTATTGACCAGGTATGTTTAAAATCAGAAAGCTTTGTGTTTCGGGAAACCACATAGTAAGTGAGCAGTATAACTTTGGTTTTTATTTTCTATTTTAATATGTAATTTGAGTATGGTAAAAAAAAATGGTATGAGCAACACTGGATCAGACCAAAGGTCTGTCAGTCTCCAGTGTTGACTGTAAGCAGAAGCCTGAGTAGTAGTTGTGTAAAAAAATATGGTACACTAACACTCTTCCAAGCTCCAGTTATTATTTCAGGACAGGGATCTTCCTTTGCCAGTTGCAGTGTTGGTGTATTTAATAATCTAAAATACAAATGTAATCCATTAGCCTATGTGGCCTCTCTTTGAAGCCTTGCAAATTTCTAACATCCTTTAGCAAGAAATGGAAGAGTCTTATATGTCTTGAATAAAAGAGCCCAATCCTCAATCAACCAACCTACCAAAAAACTCAAACTGAAAAACAACTCCTCCAAACTCCCTTTTGTTCATTTTGAATCTGACTTATTTTGTTCTTCCTCCTAATTCTCTTATCTGAAGAGGCTTCACAATGAATTATTGTTTACAATTTCCTTTCCACTTATGTTTTTTTTGTCCTTTATTGCATTTTTCCCAAGGCTGTGTCTTTTTCATGTACAAGAATCTTAGCTTAATTGTTTTCTGTACAAAGTTGCCCCATATAGGTAGTTGTCCATATCCAGAAAAAGTTGTTTAAAGACAATAAATAAATAAATAAATTCTATGTGCCTTTACTTGCAAGCAGTGGTGACCTTCTTTTTTTTTTTTTTTTTTTTTTACTAGTCAAGATGTTCCAGTGGGCTGATGCAATTATTTCCTTCAGGGGTGTAGGCAAATGCTTGCAGGACAATTGTGTTTACTAGAATGGTGTCTGGAAAAGAAGATCCACTGTGATATTAGGGGCTTTCCTTTCCACTTGAATATAAGAAGAAACTTCCCTGTGAGGGAGCCCTGGCACAGGGTGCACAGAGAGGTTGTGGAGTTTCATTCTCTGGAGGTTTTCAGAACCACCTGTGTGACCTGATCGAGGTGAACCTGCTTTAGCAGGGGGTTGGACTACCATTCTGGGATTCTAGGATTCTATGTGCCAAGCATAATATATGTCATTATGGCTGACACCAGGCATAATTTGCTTTTAACTATTTGCAGCTATGTTTGAAAATTATGACATGAAATGCATTGCTATAGTGTGGATTATGCTTAGGTAGTGTACTGGGATTTTATGTTAAGCAGTTATGTGGTGCAAGAGACTTTCCTTTATGCTCTCACTTAAAGCATAATTGCTAGAGAGATCATTGTCCAAGGAAGTGTGAAGAGCTTAGAACTGTATGACTGTGAGATGGTTTAATCTTCCTAAATATGTCATTCTATGCAGAGAGATCAGTAAAAATCCATTTAATTTTTTTGCAGGTAACACAATGTGGAATTCCTTGTGTCTATTTGAAGAATATATGGGCACATTAAATGCTGGGATCCAAGTCCACCAAATCCCAAACCTTTCTTCAATAATCAGTTTGAGAACTTCTGCTTCATGGAGAAATGAAATGTGTTGTCAAGACTATTTTTACTTTCTCTTTAGAAGGTATTTCTGGATGCCTGTCTGCCTCTGTGATATGCCTATTTTTTTTCCCCATTTCAGAGGTGAAAAGTAACATTTAGCGAACGATGGTTCCATTCTGGTTTCCCTTTCACACTTTAAATGAACTGCTGCAGATGAATTTAGTTAAATGTCAGTGTTCAGTTATTCTAATTACAAGGAGATTTAAGTACTCAGTTGCTGATCTAAAATCTCAATTCATTACTTATAATCTCAGAATCATAGTGGCTTCAAAATTCCAAAAACTCAGAAAATTTTCAGGTGTGAATGGCTGATTATTCATGAAAAAAAGATGAAAATGAAGTTATTTTGGGTGGTTTTCAGTTATAGTTTAATTGTTGAAAATTCTTTCAATTATAGCCATATGAAAGCTTCAGAGTTTCTTATTTTTGTGCTTTGTGTGCAAAAAAACTTTCTCAGAAACCTTGAAGCTAACATTACATATGACTAATTCTGTGAAAAACTGCTGCTTCTTCATTCAATTTTTTGCAGCATTGCTTTGAAATGACTAATTGGATCACATTTGTCTTCACCAGAAAATTACTGAGGCCATGATATGAGGAATATGGCCCCTAGTTCTTATGCAGGTGTGTAAGGAACTGTGCCTTATGGAGGAGTATGCTACCAACATGGTTTAAAAAGCATCAGAGGCAGAGTATGGGAAATAAAAATTCTTCCAGTTGCAAATTGTGACTGTGAATGTTGTTGCTGTGTACCAGTCTACTGGATGCTGATTTGAAAAGGATTCACAATGTTCCCTGTCCTTACTAGGTCTCTTAAACTTTCTAAATCCTTTTTTGATCCCTTTGACCTGAGAAAGAATAAATTCGATTTAAGTGAAGGCTATTTTTCTCTAGAATTAAAAAAAAAGTGTAAAAAGTCATTCTTTCTGTAGAGAGAGTTGAGGCTTTAGGTATGAGAGCTTTTGGTTTTTTGTATGGTCCAGATTTTTTGATTTTGAAGTTGCAATATAATCTTTTTTTTGTTCCTATTTTGCTTCTCTCGTAGGATCTTTCAGTCCGTTTGTGCTTATTTCAATGTACTTTTGCAGCTTATGAGTGTGTGTATACTTAGATATTGGAAAAGAGAGAGAGAGAAAAAAAGAAGTATATAAATTGCAGTAAATCAGTGCTCTAGGGTACTCTCTAATTTAAACTGCAAATATAATTCTAGAACTAGAAATCTATCCACGGCCATTAATAAAGGAAATTTTTTAAAGTTGGTCCTAGGTTTGAGGTTCAGAGCAACATACCCTTAAATACACTGTACTGCTGCACTGAATGTAGTTGAAGTACCTGTCAGTTTGTCTTTGACTATTTGGCCATATTCCACCCCAATGTGCTATTCAATTGTTTGTGAATGGGTCCAGTGTTTGTACCTGCACAAATCTGCTTTTTTGGCTTTCGCAAGTATTCGTTTTTTTTTTGGGTTTTTTTTGCATGCAACAGAGCTTCCTGACATCTGCTTCAAATCAGGTTTTTTTTTCTTATAATATTCATGTATGCCCTCTTGTCCTGTCATGTGTATTAAACTGAAAATAATTCTTGAATTATTATACATCCATATCATGTAGGATTTTGTGTACTTTTTATAAACGCCATCTGGATTTGATACTGCTGTAGAGAGGCAGGATGCTTTGTTTCTTGACAAAATTTCATATCAGAAACATTGTCAGGAAGGAATCCATAGGCTTTTCTTCCTTTCAGACCTGAGATAGCATCTCTGTCTACAGCTTTACTTCATAGGCTTTTTAAGTCACACACAGACAAATCCACAACGACAGAAGTCTTCAATAGTCTTAACTAGTTCAGGAAAGGGTTCCAGTAATGTTGCTGCAGACTCTCATTTATAGAGCTGTAGTGGGCGTTTTGCCAGAGCAACAAATTAACATTATTTAACATTTCTGAAAGTTTTAATTAAGCTTGTTTTAGGCTTACAGGCAAACTGAAGCATATATTCCCATCTGCTATTTAAGAACATTCTTGGCTTCTAGATGCATTTTCTTAACTGGTCCCAGCTCTAATAATGTCATCCTAACAAGCTGTGCAAAACATGGTGTGTTTTGTTCTAAAGGCTTCATATGCACAAGCACAACAATTTTGCTTTCAATCCATATAGGTCTGCACCCCATGATTTTTATTTTGAGTTTCAGGTTTAGTGGGGAAAGAGAAAAAAAAAGAAAAAGAAAAAGCAGCATTTCACAGGGTTTTATGTTGATTTTATGTTGGTTCCATAAACTGGTTCTTATTCTCTGTAAATATGTATGAATCTTAGCTAATGTTTTATGAAAAGTGTTGTATTTGTAAAGAAATTCAAAAGGGTCACATTGTTTAGTTTATGACTTCATTGTGAACATTTTTACAGCAGTAATCCTTCCTTCTGAATGTTATATTATAGCTGTTGCTCTTGCTACATGGCTAAAGTAACAAAATGGTTGCTCTTGTAAAGCGCTATTTGCAGATGGCTTGTGAAACATTCAGCTTTGCAGATGGATTGTTCCATATTTTGGATTGTGGCCGAATAGACTTTTTTTGGAAGGCTTGAGCAAAATCAGTTCAATCACTTGTACAAGAGGGAGGAAAATGCAAGTCCAATATTAGAGCTGCTAAGATTGGAAAAATAGTTTTGCAGGGAAGTATTCTAAAAAGAAGTGCCTGAATATGATTGAGATGGGTTTATTTCTGGTTAAATTATAAACCACATCCAGGCAAACCTGGAAAATACACCTGTGGAGAGAGAGTGAACAGAATGGCTCCAAGTCTTTCTGGATATTTTCCTAATCTTTAATAAAGGTTTGACTTGGTGAAGGAGATGCTCCTCATGTTACATCCTTCAGCAAAATAATCCAATACTTGAGAAAGGTGCAAGGAGCAATACACATAGGATTGCATTTTGTGTCTTTTTTTTTTTTTTTTTTAATTGGTCAGAATATGAAGGATTGTGAAAGCCAAAGTCTTTCAGATGTTTTTGAGTCGAAGTATATTCCAATTGAAAATTTTTCAGTCACAGGAAGATTTGCATATGGAGCAAACCAGATGAGATTTCTCCCCCTCCTGCCCCATTCTGGGCATGGATTTGTAGCATATAGAAGACAAAATTCCAATTGTTTTTCTAAAGAACACATTGTTGTTGTAAATAATAATGAGAGCAACTCCAACAGAAGTAACTGAAGTCTAGTTTCAGCATAGTGAATTGCTTGAAGATGATCAGCTCCTTTCTGGAGGAGCAGTGGTGATCTACATCAGAAGCCTTGTTGAGGAGTAGCTTGAATAACTGACCGTTTATGAATGTGTGTGGAAAGACTAGAAAGGTTAGTTCATTCATTGCATAATGAGGAAATGCACATGTTCTTGGCATTTGGTTTGATGTGTAGTACATCTCCTTTCACAAGTTGTAGTTCTGGTCTTTCTTCATTGCATAGCTTTAGTTCTCTGCTATTCACAACTTGGACTCTGGCAACCTGAGTGACAGCATGTACAGTTAACTCACAAGGAAACTTTTTTCTGATGGTGTGAGCTGTATAGTCTGAACCTGTAAGCTTAAAGTGTCTTTCCTACACTTCAGTATTATACAACAAAAATATAAACATTCTGTTAGGAGCTATATGCTATTGAGATAAATTTCATATCCCTGAAGACTGACAGGCCTTTATGAGTATTTCCTTTTTTTACAGCTTTTTTTTTTTTTTATCTGTGCCTATGTGCATGATGCAGCAGTGTTTGCATCACATGGATGCACTCTCTAGCATTTATTTTCAAGGGGCAAATCACTATTCATAAAACTGAATTAATAGGTTTAAACATGCCCATGAATTAACTCCCGATTTCTAGTGAATTAAAAGTAAGATCTTTCTTTTTTCTCATTTGTCATGCCAACAGAGGGAATTTCTACACAAGTCATGATATTCTCCAAAGTAGTTTGTCTTTCTGTTTTTCTAGAGATGTCTCAAAAGAGGCTGTACATAAAACTGACTTCTAGGAAGTTGTAGCAAAAGCAGTGAGTTGCTACTTCTGCAAAATGTAACTGAGCATAATAAATGTATGTATTTTGTACAAGTGGTCTTTTAATTCTGTAACTTGTAAGATGAGAAATGTATGAGAATGCAACATACTTAGCTTTAACAACTTTCTCAGCAAATTTTGGAAGAACTCCTTAAATGAAGAGCTGAGGAATCAGCCTCCAGTTCTCTTGCTGTAAAATTCTAAGCCATTAATATTTACAGCATTCTTGTTACTAGTAATAGAAGGTTTTCAGTATTAATTCAGTTTCACTGGAGCAGTTATTGTTTATGTTGTGGTGATGGTAGAATGTATTATATGTCTCCATTTAATGCATTGGATAAATGGCTTCAGCTTGGCCTGCAAATATAAACTGTCCTAATTTGAGAGCAGCCCTGTAAAAGAGGAATGTGCACCTCATTTTAGGTCAAAGCATTTGTAAAGAATGTGTCCAGGACACCTGCAGAAAATTAAAGCCTTTACTCCCCTTGTACACAAAATTTTCAAGAGGTAATTACCCTCAGTGTGAAACATAATACGGCTCCCATTAGATGGAATATGTGGAGTGAAAATTGAATAGACAGCTTGTTGGGCTGCTTCTGAGTATTAATTGGGCTGTCAAAAGCAGTAATAGGAGTATTTTTGTTGCCTTTTTATACAACTGTCCCTCTCCTTATTGTTTGCAGTTTATGATGAGGCTGTTACCATTCCGCTGAGCAGACAGACGCAGGTTTCTTCCATATCCCTGTCTCCTGCCAGCTGCTTTGCTTCTGCAGAACTGACTGTTGCCTTTAAAGGCTCCCACTTTTGTCCTCAGACTGCTTGACTCCTTTGCACTCAATTCTGGTCATCGTGCCAAGGGCTAGCACGGAAGTCCCTACTTTTCTGTGAGCAGCAAGGATGAGAGTGACAAAGTGGGGCTGCTGTGCTCAGCATCTCACTTTGTTAAGTAGTTCTTTTATCCTTCAGGGAACTTCCTCTCTGGAGATGGAGCTGAAAGTTAAGCTTTCATGCTTTGTTCTGGAAGTGGAGCCACAAATACTCAGTTTCCTTTCTTATTGTTTGACATTTGTTTATGTCTGTCTGTTACAGAAATAGAGCAAATAGTCTTTGTGTTCAGATTTTCTACTCCAACTACTGAACGATGATAAGGTTCTGTTTCAGAGCTTGCGCTGGTATTTCCTCCGTTCCTGCTAGTTTTGAAGATCTCTTGCCAAGTAGTTAAATTGTATGCCTGCACATCTGTAGTACCAGCTTACTACTGATTTTGTAGCTCTTCAGTTCCATCTGATGTCTGTCAGGTAAACAAGGTATGAGGTGTGCTGGCAGGCTTTGGCACTTAAAGAGCCTTTGTGTGTACTTGCAGAGGCAGATGGTGCCTTGGCTAATGTCACACTGTAATGGGGATGTCTTGTGGTGCAACCTTCTGGGCTACATTGGCTCTACTCCAGAGCACTTCAGTGTAATTGCTTAGAATTCTGCTTGGTTTGAACATGAAAACGTATTTAATGTATTTAAAAGTGAATGGAAATGTCTAGCCTATGGTACTGACCATAAGTTGCAGTGAATTTGTTAGAAGGGGTTTATCCATTAATTCATGAACATTTTCAGCAGCTCTATTGTAGACTTAATCACCAGATTGCAGCCTTGCCAAGTGTAGTTTAAATTGTCCCCAGGCCCTCTAGGAGGGAGACGATGATTTCAGATAGCACGAAATACCTTAGGTTCTGTCCCTCATGGTGAGTGATAAGCTTCTACAGTTTAATATGTAGTGGCATATGTTGATGCTGTTTGTGGTCAAAATTAAGCATCCATTCAAGCCTTTGACTGCCCAAGTAGGAGTACAACAACCCTGTGATGCCTGCTTGTTTTTGGTTTTTTTTCCGTTCTCTCCTCCTTTTCTTCCCTGCAACATGTATACTGAACTTAAAGGATGGTGAAGAGACCTTTAACTTTTTTGGGCCACTGGAATAGTCAAAGTGTCTAACAGTTCAGAAATAAATAAAAAAAAGAACCTGCAATGCTTTGTGCTCTCTCGAAATGCATTTCTTGTTCCACTAGCTAGTGACTGGATAATTTGCACTATAAAGTTGCATTTAATGATTTCTAGATGAAACCTAGTTTAGTTGTGAGCAACAGCTTGTTTTTGCTGAATCAGCCTTGCCAAGCTAAGCATGGAATTAGAAAGCTAGATTTTGGTGCTTTTTTTTGTATATTGTTCTCACTGGTAACTCCCAATTTATATCTGTTGTAGAAGTATATGGAGAGTGCATTTTGGCAAGTGTGACAGCTCTAGAACAAATAATTTCCCATTTAGAACAAATAGATTTTTATGTGTAAATTCAATAAATGAGTACACTGATTATTCTGTAGTTATTACCTCAAAGCTTCTAGACTACTTTGCATATCTTGATTTTTCTTATGGACTAGTTCCATGTGAAATTAGAGACTCAGTCACTTAATACACTTGTAATGGAGCATTTCCTTTTAAATGGTGTTTTAAAGATGAAAAGTGCTTGAGCCTGTTTTGTTGTCTGTATTTTCTGGAACAGAAAACGTTCTTGACACTGCTTTAACTGACAACATTTCCTGTCATTTTCTTACCCTTACTTTATTTCAATGTAACCATGCTCATACTTAATTTAGGTGGCAAATGTTCCTGTGTTTTTGCCAAAAACTTTAGGTGCTGTAAATGTGATATATATCAATTAGGATCAATTTTATTATATATTTGGACTCCAATGTCCTTTGGATTCCAGGAGATGGTTTTGGGAAGGATAAAGGAATGCAGATTTGGGCTTCTTGTTGCTTTTCTCTGTGACTGTCTTTATTTCCCCTTATTAATAACTTTTTGTTGGAAAGTAGCCAAACAACAATTCAGGTGCGCTTCTGGTCTTTGATCCTATAGTAGATTACTAGTGATTTTTTTTTTGCTCCTATAGATTATTCTATGATCTTAAAGTTTTGACATGGCAGTTACTTGCAATTGTGAGGATACTTTTCAAGATTTAAGTATTCTAAACTAAGATTCACTGAAAATTTAGTTTAGGATTTAAAAAACAGTGTTTGTACTGTGTTGCATACTCTTAATGTCATTTGTAATTATGTTCTTGTAATTGGAAAGCTGTCATCTAGGAATCAGAGTTGATGGTACTATGACTGGATTTTTAAATTAAAATAAAGGCCCAAATTCACAGAAAGTTCTAAAAGTATGGATTTTTTTACCTGTGCATCAAGTATAATTATTTTCTTCACATTTCATGGTGTGACTCTTGTTTTAACTCATAATAATGATAATACTCTGATTTGTACCTAAAGTAGTAGGGTAGAATGAAAGCTACCTGAGCCTGGCTCCTGTGACTCTTGGCCTTCAGCAGACTTATGTTCTTTTGGACTATGCTCATGATAACTTTGCTCATGTTATGTTATCTGGTCAGTCTTCAAGCACCACTTCCTCCAGGCCCAGGATCAGTGTATCCCAACATGCAAGAAAGGAGGAAAAGGAGGTAGGAGGCCTCCATGGATGAACAAGGATCTGCTGGGACAACTCAGGCAGAAAGCAGCCACCTATGAGAGGTGGAAACAGGGACTGGCTTGTTGGGAAGAGTATAGGAACATTGCCAGGCCATGCAGGGGTACAACTAGGAAGGCTAGAGTCCTTCTAGAAATAAACCTAGCCGGGAAAGTTAAGGAAATAAGAAGGGATTTTTCAGGTACATCAGCAGCAGAAGGAAGACGAAGATGAGGGGGAATGTGGGCCCACTGCTGAACACAGAAGGTGTCCTGGTGACTGAGGATGCAGATAAGGCCGAACTACTGAATGCCTTCTTTGCTTCAGTCTTTATGGCCAAGGCTGGCCCTCGGGAAGCCCAGTTCAGTAAGGTTAGTAAGATGGTCTGGACAGCAGAGGATTTGCCCTTGGTAGAAGAGGAAGAGGTTAAAAACTTGTTGCCCAAGCTTAAGGCTCATAGGTCAATGGGTCCTGATGGGATGCATCCTAGAGTGCTGAGGGAGCTGGCTGATTTGCTTGCTAAGCCTCTCTCCATCATTTTTGAACAATCATGGAGGGCAGATGAGGTGCCTGAGGACTGGAGAAAGGCCAATGTCACTGCAGTCTTCAAAAAGGGCAGGAAGGATGGCCCAGGAAACTACAGGCCATTCAGCATCACCTCCATCCCTGGAAAGGTGATGGAACAGCTCATCTTGAATGTAGTCACTGAACATATGAAGGAAAACATGGTTATCAGGGGGAGTCAACATGGATTCACCAAGGGGAAATCCTGTTTGACCAACCTGATGAGGGGAGAGCAGAGGATATCATCTAACTTGACTTCAGCAAGGCTTTTGATACTGTCTCCCATAACATGCTCACCAGTGGAGTTCCACAGGGATTGGTGCTGGGGCCAGTCTTGTTCAATATCTTCATCAATGACCTGGATGAGGCGACAGTGTGCCCTCAGCAAGTTAGCTGCTGACACTAAACTGGGAGGACTGGCTGATTCCCCAGAAGGCTGTGCTGTCATTCAGCAGGATCTCGACCGGCTTGAGAGTTTGGCAGAGAGGAACCTCATGAGGTTCAACAAGGACAAGTGCAGAGTCCAGCATCTAGGAAGGAACATCCCAATGCACCAGTACAGGGTGGAGGTCAAACTGCTAGAAAACAGCTCTGCAGAGAGAGACCTAGTAGTGCTGGTTGATAATAAACTGACCATGAGCCAGCAATGTGCTCTCGTGACCAAGAAGGCCAATGACATCCTGGGATGAATCGAGAAGAATGTAGCCAGCAGGTCAAGGGAGGTTCTTCTCCCCCTCTACTTTGCCCTGGTGAGGCCTCACCTGGAGTCCTGTGTCCAGTTCTGGGCTCCTCAGCTCAAGACGGACGGAGAACTGCAGGAGCGAGTCCAGTGCAGGACCATCAAGATGATCAGAGGACTGGAACATCTTTCATATAAAGAAAGACTGTGGGAACTGGGGCTGTTTAGTGTAGAGGAGACTGAGGTCGGATCTTATTAATATTTACAAATATCAAAATGGTGAGTGTCAGGAGGTTGGGACATTCCTTTTTTCTATTATATCTAGCAACAGGACAAGGGATAATGGGATGAAGCTGGAACACAAAAAGTTCCATTTAAATATAAGAAAAAACAATTTCACTGTGAAAGTGAGGGAGCACTGGAACAGGTTGCCCAGGAAGTCTCCTTTTTGTGGACTCTCCTTCCTTGGAGGTCTTTAAGACCTGCCTGGACATGATCTAGGTGGACCTGCTTCTGCCGGGAGGTTGGACTTAGGTGATCAATAAAGGTCCCTTCCAACCTACCATTCTGTGATTCTATGATATATCTAGTAATGAGTACTCAGACTGTTGAAGGTAGCTGATCTATGTTACTCCTGTCCCAGCCACTCCAGAAAAAGAACATCACTTTTCCCTTTCAGTTTTGGGTTTGAGGAAATGTTCTCTCTCTATTTGACTCAACGTACAGAGAAGTGCAGATGGTATTTCAGTGCTTGCAGTTCCCTCCTTGGAACTAGCCTTCTAATACATTCATGTGAACACCCAATTCACAGCAAAACATGAGGCTTGCATGACTAGTGTGGGTGTGGATAGGCCAATGCTACCCTCCCTGCAATACCTCCAGAATTTTTAATTCTTCTGTAATGACTTCTGCTTCATAAACTTTTAAAATCAGCTACTGATGTAATATCCAGCAGAACGAGACATTATCTGGGTTTTAGAAAGACAGTTATACAAATATTAGTGAACCATAAAATATAACAACCTTGACAAGGAATAAATGCTGGCTACGACAGCTTTTCTTTTCTGGATCGTAGACAGGTGCTATCCTAATGGAAACTCCAAAAGTAAGGGTAGCTTGAAGAATCATTTCAGAATCTGATGTAAGAACCAAATGGCTGCAGCTCAGTGTTACTTCAGGAGTTAGAAAGTTAAAACTAATCCCAATAGCCGAATTAGTGGGCAAACAAAATGCTGGTCAAAAGTGCATAATAAAATTAATATTTTTACATAGTTTTTCAGTATTCCATTTGTACTTGCAAGAGTTTTATGGCTATGATTTGTTTTTCTGCATATAGACACATAGGTGTCCTTTAGCTTTTCAGTATGGTACCTTACCGTCAGAGAAGTAAACCCAAGTTTTGATAAAGGGAGTTTTCAGGAATGTGACATGTAAACCATTTGAATGTAAGATGTCTTAATTACTTTTACAGGATGAAAGAAAACCAATACACTTTGGCCAAGGACTGATTTGCGTTTCACAACTGAGCATTTTCTGAGTCTGTCCTGGTCATTTTTCCTAGCACTAAGAAAAACTGTGGTTTCAAATACCATGAAAATTTCAAAACCACTTTTAGAATATGTGGAAAGAGCTGAAGATGTAGCTTTCTAAGTTTTGTTTTATTTGTGGTATCCTAACTTTCTGGTACTTGCAGTGTTGCTATTCTTTTTGTGGTTGTTTCAAACAACTTTGAAGTTTCTGTGTGTATGTATGTGTGGTGTTTATACATATATATGTGCCATCAATTGGAAAACAGAGATGTCTGCCAGTAAATCTTATTAACTTTTCATACTCTATTCCATCTCTTGTTACTGTTTGTTTTGAATGACTCTGTTGTGTTTGCCTCAGTGGTGTACTGGGTGTTCTCGTGATACATTTTTAAAAATAAAGAGGCAGGAAGAGACCTTCCAGGCATCTGTTTTAGATCAAAGTTAGTTTAATTTCCGTGTATGCCATCTTCTATCCATCATCTCTGCTAATCCTCAAATAGTCAACATGTGCGAGGTTTCATATGCTGTCTCATAGGCACATCTTTAGCTTGTATTTTCAGTTAGTTCATAAACACATTTGCTTTAACATATTCTTAGCTTACTCTTCTTGGTTTTTAAATCCAGAATCAAGAGTACAGTGTCCTTCAAGTGTCATTTCAGTGTGTTCAGTATCTCTTAATAAAATACAAGTTAAACAAGCCCAGCTGGCAGTTCACAGGAAGTGTTTGAACATTCTACTTCAATTAACAGGACTACATTTTAGATGAATTTGTAATTATGGAAGTCCATGTGAACTCAGAGCTGCCATTCAAGTGGTTTCAGAAAAAAAGTGATTGCATCTCAAAATATCAGTGTCATTCTCTGATCACTTCTTGATGTTCTTTAACATTTTCTTCTCTTCCATAGCCATGTTGAATAGATGATAGCAGCTGGGGAGGTAAAAAATTTAGATAGTATTCTGCGGTAAGATGTACTTTAAACATTGTCTTTTTTAGATCTGTTCTGAGTTGATCAGTTGCTTAATTCTGTTTAAAGGACAGTTTTCTGCTTCAAAATGCCAAAAAGATCTAAGTTGTGACTCTGTGCTCTTCTGTAGGAAGAAAATTATTTAAAAAAGTATTAAATTGGCTTTTTTAACCTTACTATAAAGGGAAGTAATAAGGTGTGGGACACACATAATAATGTCTAGGCATAGAATACTACCAGAGCTGGAACACAATGCTCTTTTTACTGAGGAGGGGACAAATTTGGCCACACACAGCCTTTAAGATGTAGGTGCAATCCTTTGGATGAGTCCCAGAAGTGATCTGAATATTGGCATTTTTTTATTCTGAGTGGAAAGGTCCTCTTCATTGCGTTAATTTGTCCAGACATAATACTGTGTGCTGAGGTCTGTGGGAAAAGTGTGTGCGGGTGGAAGGTGGCATGTGTCATATGCAGAAATCTCAGTGTAAAACAAAAATCAACCAGCCATGATTTTGTGACCCCAAAGCAAATGCTTTTAAACAGCCATTGGAAAATGAAAATGAAAATGAAGAACAGAATGCTTTGCAATTTTTTTCTTCTGTAACATTAGTGTGACATTACTGAAATGACCATGCACAATATATAAAATCATTTGTGTGAGTCTCATTTGAAGTGAATCATGAGAAAGGTGAATGTATCTTAAGAATTCAGAATGAAAGGATTTGGTCAGCAAGCATTACATTACCCTGAAACTACTAAACTTATCTTGAAAATCTGTTTTCTTAACTACTGGTATTCAAAGATAAACTTATTGCTTGTATCACTTCTCATAAATGTGAATAACATACATATTTGTTTGGAGTATCTAATCTGAAAGATGACAGTGTGAGCTGCAGTATACTGAGAAGTTTGCCCCAAGGAACAGAGCAGACCCTGGCTAGCTCAGCCGGCTTAGCTCCTAGAGGTTTATAGAAATGCAAATTACATACCAAATAACAAAATGAGAACAAAAAAGAGTGCTAAACTACTGAAGTGGCTCAGCATGCTAATAACAGGCGTCATTAGGGTGTCCTAATATGGACAATTGCTGTAACTAGGGATAGAATAGATATAATGAGTCTTCATTCACAACAGAGTAAGTATGGAGTACTAGAGAATTATTTAATGCTGTTTTCTTCAGTGTCTGTGTTGGACAGACTTGGTAGAATGAAACCTTCTTATAGGGTATGATTTTGCATGATATGGGTAAACAAGAGTCTTTTTACTGGTAATCTTTTTTAACTTGACATCCACAACGATGGTTAATGTGCAAATATTATTGGAAAGACAAGAACTTCAGAAAGTGAGAAAGGATGAAAAGATGCAGGACCCACAAACAGTAATTGTGAAACGGTCTGTGTTATATCATACGTAAAATAATAACTCATATCAGAAGGCCTGTTTGATTTACTATATGGGTTACTACAGCTTTCTAGCTCCTTTGGAATAATCAGATAAAAAGAAGTGTCAATTTAGTGACTTACAAATAACATGAAAAGAAAATTTCAGTAACCATAAAGCCTGCAGTTCCAAAAAGTTTGTTTTCATGCTTAATACCTTATTACACATATACATTGAATGTATTACATAATTTATTATTAAAATTATATCTCATACTTTGTATAGCTCATGCATGTCGGTGTGCACATATGTATATTATCATTTAATACTGACCTTTTTGATTCTTCTGTTAAGAAGATCCCAGCAGTATTCCAAACACAGGAGGTCACCAAACACATTCCAGGTGCAGTTTTGTCTAACAGAAGAGCATCAGCACAAATGTGTTTATGTCTCTGAAACAAAAGTGTGATCTGTTTCAGATGTGCAAGATAAAATGAAGTGTTAAACTACTTGCCAGCAGTAGTAATTTTTTTCCTGCTGTTGAAAAACGAAAGTGCTTTGAGCTTTGTACCATACACTAGAGAGGCACTCAAATCTATTTTGCAGAAAGCTGGAGTCAAAAGATCTATAATACCTTATAGAAAGACAGTGAACAGTAGGAGGAATGCAGTATTCAAGGTCTAATTGGAAAATGGTTCTCATGGAGGAACTCTGTACATGCAGATTTTAAATAGTGTCTGTTTGGAGACCTGCCTCCTTTTCTTATTTTAAAAACGAAAGTAGATACATTGCCAATATACCTAGAATAAACACACCTGTAAAATAGATATTGCAAAATTCCACTAAAAATATTATCAATCTTTGTTGTTATTGCTGCATAAACTGCCTGTTTTGTTTGGGCTTTCAGTCCTACCAGTAATGAAGTGCATAGAGCACCTGATATATCTGTCCTGGTAATGCTCTCACCTTGCTATTTGTCTTTGAATGACTCCTTCACAGTGAAATTTGTTTTAAAAAGCTTCCGTTTTGGCTGATCTCAGCCTGTCTTGATACCTAGTCATGCACTAGTGGTCTGGGTTTTCAGAACGCTTGCTTTCTCCTGCTAGTCTTCACGAATATCTTTGAATATTTTTAAGTGTACCAAATAATGGACACCAAAAGTTTGAATTCACTTGGATAAGCTGTAAGAGAAACTTCAAAAGTCTGTATTTCTTTTGTTACCTTGGAGAACTGCTCACTTGCCTTCTCTTTGCCTTGCTTTACAGGTTTTGGATGAATGGTGCTACAGGTATGAAATCATATGTATTCTGATATTAGATACTACCTTGAAAAGATGGATGTAGAAAGTGGTGTCACAGACAGTATTACAAGTTCAAAGAGCTTTGGAAGTTGATTTTGTGTTATCAGATGTAGAATTTGATAAGAACTGCCAAAGGAATTTTTGCAAGTGTAAAATATGGATCCTGTACTCCTTACTAATTGTACAAGTTGCCTTTGAAATGCACTTGTTAGATCATCTGAAAGTAACTTGTTTCTCTCTCATTTAACTAGTATCATATCTATGTTTTCCACAATTATAACTCATGCCTGAATGCTCTTTTCTTTTTCTAAGAACACTTTTGGTGAGGAAGAACATTGCAAAGGATTGATTATTTTTTAATTGCAGTAAAAAGATTAATGATCAAATGGAAATGGATGCATAGTATCTGAATTGGCACCATTATGCTGTAGTTAAATAACGTCACACATCAAGCAGCATGCTGGACTTCAGCAAGAATTCTTTGGTGATGAAGAATTTTGAAAATGGATCAATTTGAAAATGGAAATTTTCATTTCAACCTCATGTTCTGAGGCAAAGTTTTTTGCTTATTTTAAATTTCATGGCATCTTAAGAATACATTAGAATTTTGTCTTACAACTGCAACATTAGTTACATGAAATCATGCTATAATTTTACACTTACAACCTCTAACTTTGCAATATTTTTTAGATCCATGAGTTCCTTTGCAAAACAGCTTGATGCTAAACAAAATAGAAAATAAACCCCTTCCAGGAAGAAAATTTCCTTATGACATTTTAGAAGTGCTTCCAATAATGATCAAGACACTCCTAGGTTTGGAAGGCATAGATGAGATTATTTGAAAAAATGGCTTTAAATGCAAGATTTCCACTTCATGTAAAGTGATATGGAAGAGTGCGAGTAATGCTCAGCAGAACCTGATGGCAGCGGTAATTCAAACTATTGAATAATATAAACAGTGTTTTTGTGATTATAGTGAATCTTTCTTCCTTCTCTATATATAGTGTGTGCATTGCATGGAAATGTGAGGGAGAACTAGGCAAAAAGTCCGGAGGCGTGTGGTGAGGAATGGCAAAGATAGAAGGCATGGGCCAGATTCTCAACTGCCCTGCACTGATGAACTCAGCTGAGAGTTTGCAGCAGCTGTGTACTAGCATTGCAGGTCTCGGAGCAGGAACTCCAGGGAAGAAAGAGGACTTCTTGATAAATAAGTCCTTCCAGAAAGGAAGGGAATCAGAGCTTTAAAGACACTGTATGTGTTCCATATATGTGTGTGGAAGAGAGAGAAGGAAGGAGGGAACTTCTGACTATTGATTTATTTTTTTCATTGTTATTTTTGTGACACAACATGTGATAATTTTTCTTTAAAAATGTTTTTATTGTACACTTAATGTATTCCAATGGCAATGCAGTTCTTTCAAAAACATTCTGCATTTCTAAAGTGTTTTCTGATTGATTGCTGCATCATAACTTTCATGTTTTCTTAACACCTTTATCAGTCTCTGCCCCTGCATTATGCCACGTTACCTTTCCCTTTCTTGTTTATTTTCTCCCCCTTTTTTTTTTTCTTCTTTTATTTTTGTCATCTGGAAAAAGAGGGCCATACTGCTGGCAGTTTTGATTCTGCCAGTACTGAAAATTCTCAGATGCTAAGAAAATACTTGTTTGTTTCCTCTTGAAAGTTTTCAACTTTTATTAGCTGCCTCCACCTGAAATATTTTGAACTTCGCCTGTAAATCATTGTAGGCTAGGTTCTAAAATGATTTTCTCTACCAAGTTGTGTGGTAACTGCAGTTCAGTGTAACACAGATGTGTGATGTGACTGCTGAAGTTGGGGTAAAAATGACAGAAAGTGGGTCATAATGCAAATTCTATAGTGATTATTGTACAAGTGATTTTGTGTTATTATTTTGTAGTGTAGTTAAATAGTGTGTTGCTATATTGTCTTTTCGTTATAGGAATTTGCTTGTTTAGGTGCTGCCTTCTCATTTGTATCTGAAACTTCATGCAAAAAGCTTGCTGGAATGTGAGCAATTAATGAAAATGGGAACCTTTTGGAAAAACTAGATGGTTTCCTTCCACAGACACCATCCTTAAAGAGCTTTCTTGTGAAACCAGATGGTTTTATAAATATAATAATTGCAATATCTATGATTTAGCAGAAAAAATAAATATCTGTTGATAGATCAACTTAATAGAGTTTGATAATTTTGGGCAAAGGGATGCTTTAAATTAGATGTTACTATTTGTGGTATTATTTACATCCTTTGCATCTTCAACATTCTTGAGCATGAGCAGTTTTCAGGACTTAAAACTTTTATGATGTGTGTTCCTCTCTGACTCAACACTTGAGTAGCAGTTTGTCTTGGGCAAAATGTGTTATCTTCTAGATGAAAAAAGTGAGACTTTATCTGTGTTTGTTATCTTAAAAATTGTTCCAGATGAACACACAGCAAGCTTAGCATACCTTTAAAACAAATCATGAGGAATCAATTGTATGAGTTGTCAGTTATGAGTAGCAGCTCTCTGATGATCAGTTGGATGGGAATTTTGCAATATAACAGAGTATATAAATTGGATAACATGTTCCATTGCATATATTCTGAAGACCTGAAGAGGAAAAGAAATCCTAAACCAGAAGTAATAACGAATCCAAATAAGCAGAGGGATGTCTTACACAGCTCAAAGTTATATAAGTTAAACTTGGCAAAATTCTGTACCAGTCCTTCTGCATAAATAAGTGCTAGCCTGTGTTACATGGTCATTTATACCATGTAATGTTCCTCTAAGTCCTGACCACCGGGTCAAGTAAATTCCTCTCTTGTGGCCAACTGATGGATGATTGCTATCTTGATGGATTGGATACTTGCCAAAATAATTCATACTATGTTAAATTAAAAAATGAGATTACTGGTAGGCAAAACACATCTATCTAGTGATAAATGTTGGATGATAAATTCCCTGAAAAAATAAACACATGTCATTGTGAATAGGCTGCTTACAACCTATTCTCCTGGTTCTCCCAGTGCAAAATGCAGATGGAAGTGTGTGGGAGCTGGAGTTGAGGATTTTTGTGCAAGTGGAGTCTCACTTTAACAGAGTTAGACAGAATAAGACAAATCCGTCTTACTTGAGCAGAATTAGGTGCAAAGTGCTGTTTTGATCTAGCTTTAAATGTAGCCATGAGTAATGAATAATAAAAGATGTTTGTGTTTTTTTTTTCCCCTAAAGAGGGAATGAGGGGAAATAATGCTTTTTTTGATTTTTTTTTTCAGTATTGGATGTGCTAGATAGCAGCAAGTTTGATGTTGCTTGTATATGTTTGTTGTTCTTTAGCTGTTTATCCTCATGTAAAGGATATGCAGACTGTTAAAAGAAAAGCATAAAGTGCAATTGCATTTTAGTAATGTTTCCATCCTTTCTTATTCTGTTTAAATTAAAGCTGAAGGAGTCCTTTAAAACCCAACTGCCTGAGAAGCTTCAGATGTACAGACTGGCTTACCATATCTAACTGTTTCTACTTGGGTCTGTTCAGACATTTTGAATTCCTGTGTGGGTTATTACAGGACTTTGGTGAATCTTTCAGTGCTCTATATATGTCCATCTCCTTAAAAGTACTGAAAGGTAGAATTGGACTATATCTATTTTCTCAGCAAACTGAGATGTGCAATCTTGTGTTAACAGAGGAAGCAATTATCGATGGTTGCACTGTGAGTAAAAAGAGCAGCAGCACCAGGGTAAAGAATATTCTGTAATGCTCTTTTTTTTTTTTAATGCAGAACTTAGTATGAAGTCTCTTTGATATCTGTCTTCTAATTTTCTTCTAATGTTCTGCACAAACTGAAGAGATTGGAAAATATGAACATGCTGGAAAGGAAGGAAGGGATGCAAAGTATTGAAAAGACATTTAAAACAAGGATAAAATATTGCTTAATGTTTATAGAAAATGTGTGGGAAGCTGAGTATTTTTGTATATAGTATGTTGATGTATTTTACAACACCACATATAAGCTGTGGGAACGTCACTGAAACTATGCAGACATAGGCCAGCTGAGTAGCATGCCTATACTTTCTTGTCTTTTCTATCGTGTGGAAAAATGCAACTCTTAACTGAACTCACCTTCTATATTGTACAGGCTTGTATCATTTGCTAATTTCTGTAGAAGATTTGGTAAGAGAGAAAATGTAAGATCAAGTCCATGAAAAAAAATTCAGAATTATGGGTGAAAAAATGACTACATGGCTGCTTATAAGTAGCGTCAACAATGCATGTTATAACTGCTTTAGTTATACAAGGCAAATCAGGAAAAGAAACCTAATAGTTCTTCTTCGTATAGATATCTGAGACCTTGCAGAGTACTGCTATCTCATGGAAGTTTTCCTGAAGGATATTTTTAACAAATTTAATTAATAAAGGTTTTGGATTTAAGTTTGTGGTCTAAGGGTTATATGGGAAGGAGGGAAAGGGAAAGACTATCAGTCAGAGAAAAGCTGCTATTTAATAATACATGAAAACAAAAGGTTGCCTTAGTGGGTATATAGTGGACTTTAGAGAAAACAGTAACCATCTGTGCATATGAAACTGCACACCCCGCCCTGATCTCCCTCCTCCCAATACCGGGCTGATAAATCATTTTGAAGTCAAGTGCCAGGTACATGACATAAGTTTTGCAAAGAATTAAATGTTGCACTTAACAGCAAGGAAGACTGAAAGGCTTTCTTGAACCTCTGACAAGTGCCATCTTTAGTGGTGATGTTTAATCACATTTTACACTTTCTTTGTCTCATGAAAGACATAAATCCAGGCTTTTCTGCAGTACAGCAATTAATTGCTGATTGTGTTGTGTTCTGACAAACACTTACTTGCTGCAGACATGAGACAGAGCAGTGCAAGTTTTGCCTTCCTAAGCTGAAATCGTTTCAGCATTGGATTATTGCTTTGCAAGTGTGCAGTGGAGGTTTTTGGGGAGTTGGACTTCTTTTTATTTATTTCTTTTTCTATGGTCTTGTGGTCTAATATTAATACGTTTGCAAAATGGAAACTCAGTGAATTAGGTCATTTTTCCTCTGTCTGTATCCCTTGGGATATCTAACCTATGTTGCTTGCATTAATTAAATTACCACATTTTCCATATGATTAAATGCCTGAATAATCAAGACTTAAGGGACTCAATTTTGATGCACCATACATGAATATGAGCAACAAGGGGAAACGTGATTTTACTATAAGTGAAATTTTTTAGTAGCAAATGTTTCACCTCTTCTGTTTTCAGATCAAATGAAACTTGTAGAACAGTGAAATACAAAATGTGGTATCAGATGGTGGTGTTCAAAGGGTGAGAGCAAATATTCTCTGAAGAAACTAGGCTTATGGGAGAAAACCAGAAGATGATATAGTGTACTCTGGGGACATTCCAAGTATACTTCATATTGTGGGACAAGGATTGCTAGCCATATAGCAAGGTATGTCTTTGAGGCATTTTAAAGGAACTCAGTGTATTTCTTCATTTAGGGTTGCTAGGGTTTAAATCAGGACAGGATTTGGCTTAACATGGGTAGTACTGGCTATCTAATCTAAAAACCATGCCAGTAATTTTTAAGCACTGAGAGATAAATGGAAGTTGGGAGTCAGGAACTTCAAGTGGGAAAAACACATTTAATTTCAGTTGCAGAGGAAAAAGGTACTGCAATGTCTTTGCCAGGTGAGCGCATTTTAATTTTACTATACTAGTCTTGGTAGGGAGAAAGTATTATGCGCAATGATGGAAGTGACATAGTCACTGATCCTAGCATGAGGTGGCCTCAGTAGCATCGCAGAAATAGCTTGATATAATGCAGGAACTATTTCCTATCCTGACCTTCAAGCTCTTTAATGTCTGGTTTATTAAATTTTAAAGGATAGTAACAAACTGGAAGCTGCTTATGAGGAAACCAAATTGTGAAAGGAGAAAATAAAGACATCTGTCATTAATTATGATGACAGTTTCATCTCTCATCTTTGGTGAAGACTTGTCAACCACTTATTTGATTTTTTTGGTCAGTTTCCTTTTGTGTTTTTAGTGATTATAAAACACTGTGGTGACTTATTAGGATCAAACGTTTTCTTTGAAGACATCTTTTCCAATATCATTTGGGAGGCAATGTCATGACTGCCATGTAGTCATCTTAATTTTGGCTTTCTTAGTTCAACAGAACTACAGGATCTTAAACCATCCTTTTACCTTCTCTGTGGCCTACCCTAACTGCAGTCAGGTAGATTCTTCCTCTCTTTCCATATGGCCATCTCTCAGCTTACAGATTTATTTTTTAAAATAAATTTTCCTTAAATGACTCAGTTTACAGTTGGTACCAGTGACTTTCATCCCGTTTCTAGCATCATAGCTCCCATGTCTTGACTGGAAAGGTAGTTTATTTTTCCTTCCAGATTAATCTTGGATGTTTAATTTGTGTTATATGAATGTTAAAAATTGTTGTAGCAATTTGTTACAAATTCACTTTCTCTCCTGCAGTGGGAAGAGTCACTGTTGTTGTCATACTTTCTAGAAATTCTACATAGGACTCCACTACTGTGAGGTGGTAGGGTGGGCTAGGAAAGGCTTTTTTTTTTCATTTTCTGCTCTCCACTCACTATTAACAGGTTTATTGAGTTAGTCATTCTCCTTTTCTTGTTTTCTTTCCATACAGCTCAGACTTTCCTTCCCACAATCTGTCATACTACTTTCCTACCAAACAGAAAAGAACCATTTGTTATAACTTTAAAAATAAATGTTAAACAACCAGGAGTAAAGAAAGTTAACAGACAGCCAAATAGTTTTCACTGATGATCTTTCCTGGTCTTTGTCCCACTGCATAAATAAGGGAATAACTAAACTACCACCAGAGATGAGCAAAATACATATGTGAATGTTTATTAGTTTTCCACTTGAGAGATTGATTTCTTTACTTGTTTAAATATTTTGAGAAACATACTGCAGTATTTAAACATGAAAAGCATACATTTCATAATAGCTTTCCAGTTTGTGCTCTTGTATGTATGAAATCAAATGTACTCTGGCTTTGGAGCATCAGTGTTTCCAGTCTGACCTTTGGATGCCTACTAAGCACTAGTGAAAGAATTTTGAGGAGAAAAAAATGTTTGATAGGTGCATTTAATAAAGAGACATTGTTGTCCCCCATATTTCTGCATCTCTACATAACAGCACTAATTTCAAAGCCAAGTTTTAGAATTCCTTCAATATGTAGTCACTGAGTTAAAAGTTACAGTGATTATTTTAAGTAGAAAGAATAACGTGAAAGAGCTGATCATGGAATATGACTTGCATATAAGTCATTCGTAGGTGATTCAGTTTGATTTTGGTGTAAGGATTCACTGAAACATGAGTCATAAATTTAAGTGAAAGAAAGACTTCCCTTATTAAAGCCTTTTCAACTGGCTGAAGAACTTAGGGACACTCACGTTAATAGCAAGTACTTTGGAGCAGCTATTGGAATTGGTTAAATTCAATAAAGATATCAGAAACAGTAACCCAGGACTCCACAGGAAGTTAACAAGGGGACTAATGGTCATTAAATGGTAGGGTTGGAAGGGACCTTTAGAGATCATCTAGTCCAACCTTCCTGCAGAAGCAGGTCCACCTAGATCAGGTCACACAGGAATGCATCCAGGCAGGTCTTGAAGACCTCCAAGGAAGGAGACTCCACAACCTCCCTCGGCAGACTGTGCCAGGGCCTCGTCACCCTCACAGTAAAATAGTTTTTTCTTATATTTAAATGTGTTCCAGCTTCATCCCATTACCCCTTGTCCTGTTGCTAGATAGAATAGAAAAAAGGAATGCCCCAACCTCCTGACACTCACCATTTTGATATTTGTATATATTAATAAGATCCCACCTCAGTCTCCTCTTTTCTAGACTAAACAGCCCCAGTTCCCTCAGCCTTTCCTGGTACGAAAGATGTTCCAGTCCCCTGGTCATCCTGGTGGCCCTACACTGGACTCTCTCCAGCAGTTCTCTGTCCTTCTTAAGCTGAAGAACTGAAGATGAGGTTTCTAATGAGATTAGAAAAGCTAAATCTTTGGTGCTGGGTAGATTTATTAATGAGATGGTATAAAAGTAATGTCTGCTGTGTTAGAAGACCCAGAAAGTTCTTCAGATTCTGTGACCATCTCCTTGGGAAACAACAACCAGATGCTGGGCTGTTTCAGATCTTGAGAAATGGTTTCAGTTTTGCAAAATATTGTTGAGCCATGGAAGTATAGTGATACCAATAGAATAAATATGAAGAGATGATGGAATAGAGATTGGCTAGAGTGTGATGAAAAATGCATACATGGACATATTGTCTCAGTTCCTAATTAGAAAGTTATTGTAGCTTAATGAGAGAATAGCAACTAGCAAACACTAACAAGTTGCTGTCATAGTGGATATGGGGACAAAATACAGAGCCCAAAGAGATGAGGACTTGATATCTTTCACCCAGAGTGGTGAAGGAAATCTCAGGTAAATGAAGCCTCAGGTTGATTACCAGACTTTTTCATAAATCTCAAAATTTTGTACAGATTAATGTACCTCATCAGTTACAACATCTGCATCTGCCCTAAAGAAAGTAAAAATGATTTTTAAATCGTTACTCTGCTCTCAACAGTAGACACTACTATACTCTTTCCCTCCCTTTCAAAAGTTGATTTTGAGCTGAAAGGAAGCCTTTCTGGAATCTTGTGAGTAGTTTTTGGAAAATTAATTCTTTTAATCTGTTTTTTCATGAGACAATGTATTTTGTAGACAGCATTCTGGTTCTTGTGTAGTTGGAATGATAGATGGCAAAATTTGGACTTTGGGAAAGGAAGTGCAAGATTAGAGGTAAATTAATTGTTAGAACTCTTCCTGAAATCCCTTTTGATGATCTTATCACAGATGTAGAGGTGATTTCTGAAAGATTCAAGTAATTTATTCTTTTCATACTTCATCACATAAACAGCATCCTAATTTATGAAGCAATGTATTTCCAGTAGAAATATGGAGTAATTTTAATTGATAAAAATACATCAGTCCTGACATGCAAGACTTCACAGTGCTGTATCACGTACAATTCTAGTCACCCATGTCTGTGAATTAAAACACATGCTACAGCAAAAGGCAAGAGGCATATTAGGAGAAATGCAGCATCAGTTTTTGATGACTAGAGGGATTGATTTTTTTGCCATGGCAAGCAGTGACTGAAGGCGAACATGAATTCTTAATGTGGAAGCTAAAAATATTTTTTTAATAACAAGACTAGTAGTTTTGTTTATAAATTAGAAATTGTAAGACTTATAATTGTCAGAGATATTCTTCTGTCATAATTATTAGTTTTAGGTCAGGCTGTGTGTGCTTAGCTTTGAGTCAAGTGAGATTGTCTAGACTGGACTCCATGACCCAAGTCATAGGACAACTTGAGGACAAGTGTTTGTGGATTTTTTTTGAAATGTAGCTCTAGGCTGATGTTATTGGCATGTCTATTCTTGGTTGATATTTTTTTGTTGTTGTTGTTCAACAGTATAATTTTCGGTGTCTTGGCTGGAGGAGGTACAGGGATTACTGAATGTGATGTTTACTGGGGATTACCTCCCAAGATATGAATGGACTGCCAAAAATGTAGGTACTTCAGGAACACAGTCACCATTAGTATATCTCTTTTTCTAAACAGAGGGTTCGGTTTTGACCTTCCTGTGTAAACACTCAGAAGAACTGTAATTTGTTACTTTGGAAAAAGCTCTGTCCTACAAACATTTATCCTCAATAATAAACTATCCCAGAGACAAAATAGTAACATAAAGTAAATTGACATCAGGCTTCTGAAATTCCCACCAGCAAAATAGTTTGATACAAGTAAATGTCTAATATCCTTGGCTGAATTGTATTCTACTCTTCACCATTTGTGACTCAAGAGTTTGCCAGCATAGCTTTTTACTGAATTGAGAAGGTTTTTTATAAATACTTAAATTTGAAATCTCAGGAAAAGGGCTTTTTTTCTGAAGGGAGGACTTTCACTATATTTTATCTTTAAAGTTATACTGATGCAAGTTGGGAATAACTCTACTGGTGTCAGTGGAGTGTTTAATAGAAGAAAGATGGGTAATTGGTTGTTTATAGATATGCAAATGTGATACCTGTAAGGCCTGAATATTTAAAACAATTTGTATTGCCTTTTCTGATTCCAGAGCTCGTGAATTGCTGCAGACCTAGAATAATGCTTTCAAAGAAGGCTTTTGAATCGGAGAAAATAAACCAATTGAACAAGAACAACCTTTATACAAACTGTCCAAGCATATCAAAATCAAAACAAAAAAGGTCTCCTGAGCTCTCTGTTAAAGTCTATGTACTTCATCAGTGGGATTTATAGATCTGTAGTAATATGGAGAGAAGAACATAAGCATGAGTTAATTTGCCTCAGGCAAACCTGCTTAATTTAACCTTGTCTCGCTCTACTCCCAGGTTCAGATATCCTGTCAGATGAGTGCCCTGACATCTTGCTTTTTTTTTCACCAGGTTCTGTTGCTGAAGTTGAGAGCTCACAGTCTACACTGATGTGGAAAAAATATTATTGCAGATGTTTAAAATGTGAAAAATGTGTATGGTGGGGGAAAACATAGGGATATTTCAGAGCGTAAGTATTCTTTCCGATGTTAAAAGAATTTTACTCATCAACATTTGCTGCAAAAGGAGTAACTTATCTTTATTGACTTTTCCACAAGAAAGTAATATATCTGAGTACTCAGAATAAGGTCTAAATTCAGAAGGGACTTGATACTTGAATGTGATCTGGATAGACTCTATTAGGGAACAATTAATGTGGCTGGCTGTTTACTTGAGGTATTTGTCAGTTTTGAGCAAAGAGACTAAACCCAACACTTTATCTGTCCATACTTCAAGTATTCTGCTAATTTATTTTGATCTAGGCTCCTTTTTCATCTGTGTCTCCACTGACTTTGGTCTTAGAAATTTTGTCTTTGCATGTCTTCAGAGTTTGCTGTAAAGTGACCTCATTAGGTCTTGTAATTTTACTTGAGTTGGGTGGGGTTTTTTTTGTGATTTATATTTCTTTTGTTTAGAAAAACAGTGATAGTACTTATGTATCCCTTTCTAAGTAGCTTTGCAATGCAAATCCAAGAACAGTAAACTGGAGAAACTGGTTTTGAGAAGTAAACTTTGTAAATTGATGCTATTTGCCATCTGCCTTTTTTAAAAACTTTTTTTTTTCAGTGCTTAAAACCAGTCATTACATTAAACAAAATTACAATAGCTTCATTCTGCAAAGTTCTAGCAGTTTTGTTTAGGTAACTGTTAAATGAGTAGGTTCCTTTCTACCTGCTCAACATTAAAAATGTATGTCAAGCATACATATTTAAAAATACAGGAACAAAATAGTTAAACACAAGAAGAGAGGGCTGAAACTCTTGGGGTGGTAGAAAAGGTTAAATTAATGCCATTGAGCTCATGACATAAAAGATTTACAATTATGGTTCTCAGGTATGCATGCAATTTAGTGCTTAGAAAGAAATATTTTCAGATATCCTCAATTTCCTCTACCAAACACCCCAGATAAATCTATTCAGTAAGGTGTAAGAGTTGGAGATAAATGCAGTGTTTGTGACACAGTTGTTAAATCTCAGTAGAAGTCATTTGAAACTGTCTCTTGGTATGCTAGAGCTTTTGTCAGTTCATTTGCTTGTATTCAGTCACACCAGTGTACTACTTACTTACTTTTCCAGTATGTTTTAGCTAAAAGGGCAGGGTGCAGGAAGTTTGTGGGGTCTCGCGAGAAGAAAGCACCTCAGTTAAGTATAAAAATGTGGTTGAATACATAACTTTCTCTGAAAATCACTGTCTTCTAACATGACTGAAGGTTTTGCATATTTCATTGATTTATATTGCTCTTTAAGTATTTGGAGAATGAAAGTATTGTATCACTAAGAGAAAGAAGGCTCATGGATTAATTCCCACTCTTGCTCTGTCCATTGTTGGTGTAAATTTTTTTAAAGTAGGTTCTTCAAAGGACTAGCATGTATTGACATCTTAGGTGATTTTGGCATCTAATTCTTAAATATCTTGCCTTCTATGTGCTTGGTGCACTACTTTTGTTTCACCTGTAAAGGGAGACATCACAAGGATGTTTGCAGTGTAATCAGCTCCAGTATGGAGGAAACACTGAGGCACTGAAATAACAGTAGTGCTTCTTGCCTCTGAAAAATGCAGCTAGAAAAGCTGCATGAAGATATGTATGGAAAAGAGCCAGAAAGGAAAATGTTGCTAAATGAGTATAATGCGCTATATGTACACATACTAGATTTTGGCACAAACTTGGAACAAAGAGGAAACAACTGAAGTCAAGGAGCAATATCAAAAGAGAAAAGGTGTAATACTGTGACTAAGGGAGACAGTGGTTCAGAACCTCTAGAGCCTCTGCACATCTCCCTGTTGCTACAGTTTAGCAGAGGGGATATTTCAAGAAGTCAAAAATAGGAAAAGCAAAATACCAGCTTAGTAAAAGAAAGAGATAGACATGAGCAATTACTTTAATGGCTGCAGAGGTATTTAAACTACAAAGTAGTGATGGGGTTGGGCTGCTCTTTTAAGTAAGACTGAAAACAATTCAGCAACTGATAGTCTGAGAGTAGGGCTGAAGGACACAGCCTCCCAGCAGAGGCATATGATGTCAATCTCAGCTTTGTTAGCAGCTAAACCTTCTCAAGGGGACTTAGGCACTGCTTTCTGAATTTTGGAACAAGACAGATCTCATTTGCTATCTCAGTCAGGGCCCTTAAAATAGGTGTAAGAAAGTTTTATGTTTCGTTAGGGGCAAGGAACTAGCATGCCAAAAGTACTCTGAGTCTAGGATGATATAAAAGGATTGTTGCTGTTTCTTATGTATATAAGACTTGAGAAAGACGGGATGTTGTTAAACATCAGAGGGAACCAGAACAGAGAAAACTCCTTAACAATTGCTATTAATATGCTGCGCAGAAGTACCCTATTCTATGTAAATTGGTTTGCCATTGAAACAAGATCTGGGAATAACTGTGGGAAGTCATCCTGGAAAGTGCCATTGGAAAGCTCCACACAGAGAAAGTTGTCTCTTAGGAAAGAAGAGAGAAGGAGAAAAAAAATCAACTCCAAAAAATTGGTCATTCTTTAACAGTTTGGGATAAGGGAGAAAATACATCGCTCCAACACTGTGCTCTCATCTAAGTCCTGTTTTTTTTCTTGTTGCTGGAGAGTGGATCAGTGGTAGTTAAAGGCTGTTTTCCAATAATATTAATGGGGTTATATAATTTAAAGTGCATTCCTGAATTCTGTAGATTTAATGGTTTCTTGGAATTGGGGCTGTAAGCCTGTTCCCATGCTGAGATGAAGAATGCCAAATTTAAATTATGCTAGTTAAATGTGCAGTGTCTGAGTGAGGGAATTCCTGAAAATCTATTCATGGCTACTATTATTTTTTGAGAAGTTTATTTGGTTTATTTAATATTTGTAAGTAGCTGGTTATTTTCTTCCTGATCTTCTGAGAGCATTTCTTCAGACTTGGACATTTTCTTACTCTACAGGGATGACTCCTTGGAAATGACACTGTATGATATTCCTGATAGTTTCTGCCATTTGTCTCTCCTCAGGGTAGGTGGGCTCCTCACCGATGATCACCTGGCACTAATGCTGGGTCAAAGACTCAGATTCCTGGGTAAGTTCATACCATCTGCATGGAAAGGCTTTCAGAATTTTAACTGGAGATTTTTTTCTGACCCAAAGCAAACACTTTTTGATTTAAGTAACCAAATCAATGAACATTCACGGAGAAAACAAATGTATTAAAGAGATATACCCAATATACAGAAGACCAAGAGGTTAAAGGATCTGAAAGAATATGATTCAATACATTTGTGGGTAGTCACTGTTTTTTTTTTTTTTCTATGATCATCTTAGAGCAGCTTTCATTAGCTATATGCATAAGGAATTTTACTGTCAGTGGAAGTGAAATTAATTATGCATATATTTTATTTAGATATTTGCCCTTTTTTATTGGGAACTTAAGTGAATACTGTCAAGCTTTTTCCTCTTCTAGGAGATTATTACAGTTGAAATAGGGACCCATCTGTCTCCTAGTTATAAAACAAAGAAGTAGAGAAATGGTCTCCAGTTGTGGAGATTACTTTGACACAATGCACCTCTTTCAGCACATCTTTAGCTTGCTCTTTTCCTAGCAAGGCGTATGAGCTTAAGAATTCCTTGCTGCTTTTTCCACATGAGCTTTGCTTCAAGCTACTGTCTTTGTTTTTATGTGAGTTCTCAGGATAAGGAAGCGTCAACTTTTTTCATGTTTTACTTTGAAACTCTATAATAAAAGTATTTCCAGGATTTAATTTTCATTTAGTTTAATGTCATTAATTCCGTTTGAAGATACAGATTTTTGGTGGTTTTTTGTGCCTTTTTTTTTTTTTTAAGTCACCTTTCTTTTATGTTAAGATTTGCCTTTTTTTTTTTTTCTGAAGTTGCTTATTTTAATGATCTCTGCACTTTAAGCAAAATATGCAGCCATGGTTTGTTTTCGTTGTTTGAAGATCAAATGATAGAACCTGGCCCTCTAGCAACAGAGAAGACTTTATTTTTCCAGAACCACAGAGAATCTCCAGTGAAATCAGACAAACTGCTCACCTCTTGGTGAATTTGGCTTGTCAGTTGATCTTTCTTGTTATACTGTGTGTCTGGTATCTAAACTAAAGAACAACTCCCATTTGTTTCTAGCAGGCTGTGATCCTAATTACAGACTGAGTCATTTGACTGACAACTGACACAGTTTAAATTTATTACATTTGTACTTATTGCAATTCCATCAAGTTTGAAGCAATTGTCAAGAATGAAGATAGCATTACCATTGGGAATTAGAGGGGAAAAAGCAGAGAGCAGCATTTGGCTGGCTTTCGATGATTTCCATGGTATTTTCCAACTGAAAGTTCTTTGAAAATGACATGTACAGGAAGTATATCAGGATAAACACAGAATTTTGCCATGAAACTGTCCTAGGTATTTCACAGAAGAAAGCTAGATGGCATGTCGACTCAACAGGTTTTTTGATACTTCATTTTCTCTGCTCTTTGGCCTTGCACCATTGCTCCTTCATCCCAGACTGTGCACTTTCCTTCCCTACAGCTGGAAAGACGGCTGTGCTGCTTCCTACTCCCATAAAAGCATACCCCTCTCATTCGCCACAGAACTTCAAAAAATGTGTCTTTTTCTCTCATTTCGAATTCAAGTAATGTGAAATCCAGATTCTTTAATCTTGATTTGTACCTATTTACAAGAGCTATGTATAATGCACGTGGAGAAAAACAGTAATATAATATCTGACACTGAATTGCTTTTTCATGTCTGATCAATGACGACATTGTTACAAATCAAATGACCTAGGAGAGACAAAGAGACTTTTACATTTTTTCTTATGAGGAATTTGTATGTATAATCTTGGAAATCACTGGGGCACCATTAGTAATAAAGTTCTCATGCAGACGCAGAAAAGATGTCAGAGATAAGGCGCTACAGGTCCCATGCATACTCTTGATAATAATGATGCGAGATCTGGACGGATTATCTGTTGTCCACTGGATCTGTTGTCCCAAAATTGGGGTCATTTACCCAGTGCGTGAGATGCCAGCACAAACATGCAAAGCCAGAGGTATATTATTGCTCATGTGGGTGCTAGATGGCAATCCGCAAAGGTAGCACACCCCAGCAGTACCTCCTGTGCTTTATATATGAAACATTAGCATAATCTGTATTCCAATACATTTGTATTGTTATTCTATTTAGTGATTGGTTAGCAGTCCTTCACCTACAATGAAAATGAGTACACATGCTTTGTCCACTTCCTCTGCCTTCTTTTGGGTCTGTGGTATGAATTAGGTAGGTGGACTGTGAGTCAGTGCTCATGATTTCCCACTGCTGTAATTACCTTTCCCCCATTTACTGCAGATGTTTGTTGATTTTGTGCCAATTAAATGACCATCCAGCTTTTGGGCCTTCTGAGGCAGGAGGTTCCCTCATCAGTCTCTAGTCTCTCTTTAAAGATATGGAGTAGTAAGGTTCACACAATGAAGCTGTTGATTCATGATCATCCCAACCTAAACAGTGTTACTGTAGCTTCAGCATTAACCCTTTCTTCTAGCCACCAGAGCCTGTTTCTCAAGATACTCGGCTCCTTGTCCTTCCTTGAAAGGAAAATTCCATTTTAAGGAGCATAACAAATTCCTCCACCAGGCAATTCAGTTCACTGCTGGAACTGTTACATGCCTGTCTCTGTCTGCCTGTTGTTCTGGTGGTGCTCCTGTAGCGTCCGTGTTCCTGATTCTGAAAACTCTCACCTCTCCCCTTTCACATGTGTTTTAAGTACTTTTCAGGCATATTGGTTGAAGCAGCAAACATCATTAAAAGAAAGAGATGAGCCTTTACATGTAAGCCACCTCTGCTGCTTACCAGCTTGGAAATGGGCTGCTTATAGTAGGTTTAGTTTCTCCTTAAATTTAGTGTCAGGTTGCTAAATTGCTGTAATGCAAAGCCATGACAAAGCTTTTGATACAAATGTAGGTTAGCTAATCTCTGTGGGAGCAATGAAGAATGTCTTTGCTGGCAGCCAAATGCCAGTTGAAGCTCATTTCTAAATGCAGACTCGCTTTCCATTCTCCTTATTTGTGTGCTTGCAGCTCTGGGTTCAGGCTGAGCATTTTGAAGAAGCTGAAGTATATCTGGTGTCCTGGTTGTCAGGTCTAGATCAGTAAAATATACCAACAGAAAGCCTAAGTTTGCTTTTTTTCTAAGCATAGTTTACGTGATTTAAGCCTGAGCTACAACCAGTCTTTTGATTGCCAGTGTGGGTAGGAGTAGAAAGTATGATGTCGTGTAGTATGCCTGAGCCTGATTTTCAGCAGACTACAGGGACATAGCTATTAAGTTCTTCTGTGCATGGAACAGGGCTTGAATATGACGTGGGATTCTAAAGTGTAGCCTGCTAGCCTCATTATTTTTGTGTCAGAAGTATGTGTTGGGGTCCACCAAGAACTGTGATTTCCCTTAACAGGACAGGTAACCTTTGGAGGAACAAGGAGAGAATCTTTCCTAGGGTAGGAGTCTCTGTGGTGGGATTGTGAGAGCCATCAAGCCATTGCGGCAGAGGTATCCCAGAAGCCATGTTGAATATCATGGACTGTGCTGCCAACCCACATTCATCTGTTACTGCAGAAAATGTCTTAAAGGATGAGAAAAGAAACATCATCTCCTATGCTCATCCTTTAAACTCTGGAGAGGAAAGGGAAAAGGAGTTGGAAATCTTCCTGTCTCACGGAGCACCCACCTGTGTGTTGGCTGGGTTGTGCATGGACAGAGGAGTGCTTCTGTAGAGCCTGCAACTCAGCATTGCCTGAGCCATGCAGGTGCAATGGTGGGAAGGACAGAGAAGGGGATGTTCTGCATTTCCCATCTGTCTTTTTGAACCACAGAGAGGGATGCAGAATATCAAACCTTTTGGCTATTGAGTCTAAAAGATAATCTCCAAGTAGTGCCTGGATATTGAACTGGAACAATGAGATAACAGAAAATGAAATGGATCGTGGAAAATAGAACTGGAAAATACTGGTTAGATCATCTAATTCATCAGTCTTTCAAAGCTGGATTGTTCTCAAAAGTATTTTCTAGTGCGTTGTCCAGTTTTATTTTAAAGAACTCCATTAAAATGTTTAAACCAAATATTGTACTTTAGTTTGGAGTGTACGCATGCTGCATGATCTCTGGGACACTGCTGCATAATTTAGATTTCTTGCCATGCTATTAATAAATCTAGACAAAGACCAGATGCAAGCAAGCTGTAGCTGAACTCAAGAATCTGTGAAAGCTGTGCTAACCTCTTTAACAGTGTAACATATGGCTGTTACATTAACACAGACACTTTTTTCTTTTGCTAAATCTGAGCAGTTTATTGAAAGCATGAGGTAAAAACCTAAGAACAGAAATAAAATGTGACCTTTGATAGGAAGTCTTCTCCTTTGACAGTTTCACCATTTAGTATGAATTGACAGGAATATACGTACAACCTACTGTTGCAACTTTATTGTCTACACTTTTGTTTCTCTTGGTATCTCCTTTTTCATTCTTTTCTACGTTTAAGTCATAGAAGAGTTTTAGGGAAAGCATGTATAAATCTTATGTGGCTGTATATATTTGAAGTGTTAACAAGCACAAGGTCTTTACAAATGGCTACCACCTGATAAAAGAAATGTTATATCACAGTGAAATTATTTGTATTTTTTGAAAAAAGCTGTTTGAAAACACTTAGTGTTGGTCTGTAACCTTTTGTGTTTCATATTGGAAAGCTGATCCAACTGTGGGTTTTGTAGTGAAAAACTGGTAATGTGTTATAATGATAACAAGGCAAGCAATGTTGCTTTCTTTATGACAGACCCCTAGCTGCCAGATGGTAGTACAGCAAAACACAATGACTATTTCATTTACAAGAATGAACAAACATAATGCAAACATATGAAATAGTAACCCTTCCTCAGAGGCTCCGTTAGTTTATATTGAAAATACCCAATTACCAGCAGTTTCTAATGCTTATTAGCTAATTGTACTTCTTCCCCTCCAAAAGAATCAGAGAATAATATTTTTCTTTCTTTTTTTTTCCTTCAGGCTTTTCTGTTATGAGTATTTGTTTTTAGTACACATACAGGTCCATGCTCCACAGCTAGACCCCTTTCCCTCTCTTCATCTCAATTCTGCCAATGCAAAACAGTTGGAAGCCACCTTAATCAGATAATTAAAGATTTTGCCTGCTATGAGTGCAGAGAATCCTCAGGGAGAACAGCAAAAGGTGGGTAATGCTAAAAGCCTGTGAGGAGTCCAGGTGTAAGTGAAGCTGGGCCAAAACAAGGCAGGGCCAGGCCGTTGCTGTGGTACAGCAGCCTCAGAGGGCTGTTGGGCAGTCAGCCCAGTGGAGAGTTTCCCTCAATTTGTGCTGGTCCAGCAGCTTAGGAAGGGGAAAAGGCAGGGCTGTGATAAAGGCTGAAAATGTTGCAACTGAGGCTTTGGGTTTTTTAATCTCATCACAACTGTATCTTGGCGCTGCTGTGTTCAGATATGGCTCAGCTGATGAACCTCAGACTATCTTTAAAAATGAAAGGAGGAGATAAGCACTGATTTAAAACAAATGACAAAACCATAATTGTGAATGCTGGCTTTCTTTTCAGAAAAACTTGGGGCAGTATAATGTTTCCAATTAATCAGCATAGTTCTGTGTAGTTTTGGTGCAAAACTGCATGCATGTCATTAGTTTTGGCTAATTTACATTGACCTCTTGGATTTCTTTTGAAAGTCAGTGTTTGAAAACCACTTGAAATCCCTGTTAGTAATGTTATATTGCTCTTATTTGGAGGCTGAAAAATTTAACAACCTATTTTCTGGTTAGTTTAATAAATAGCAATTATCATTATATCATTTGTGCTCAAACATACAGTCCTAGGCAATGCTTTCATTGTCCATGAGGTCCAAATCTGTGGTTTTGTGACATGAAAAGTATACTACCAATGAATTTGAGACCTTAACATAACATTGAAATATTTTCATGGAAACTAGATTATTCATTTATATAAAAAGTGGTTAAGGTAGTTTTATTTTGAGTAAATATTTCTAATGGAAAATGGAATATCATAATGTTTTACATCTTGTTTTTTATTTTTCATTATTTTAATGTTTTTATTTTTGTGCATATAGCCGATACTGTAAATAAGCCATAGTTTATCTCAAGTATATGTGAAATTGAAGGTAATATGAGGAATTCGCTTTGCTAGTTGGCAAATAGATTCTCAGACTGCATGTAGATAATGAGTTCTATTTTTAAAGGTAAATTTTGTCATTTTAATGTTGAACTAACCAAGCTACACAGTCAATTTATTTGTTCAAAGGTTATTATCCAGAAGGGGGCATTCCATTGTGTAAAAGTATGACTTTTTCATCTTCCTATTCATTCTCTGGCAGCTAGGGGTCTGTCATAAAGAAAGCAACTTTGTCATGTTTCAGCTGTTCAGGTCCTTGTCCAGTGAATCCCATCTCATTTTTATTATGCTGCATGACAGCTAAAATCCACATCTGCTTTTCCTTTGTTTTGTCTAGAAGATTTCTACTGTCTCTCATTTTAAGCTGCACAAATGGTATGTCTGACTTCCTGAACACAGCTCCTGCCCTTTTCCCAGTGAGATTCAAACAGCTTGTCCATTTCTGTTTCTTTATCTTTATTAATGTCTATTGAGCACTGTCTGGGTGGGGATGAGGGGCAAATTGAGTGCTTGTGGGTGAAAATTAAGGGGCAAGGTAAGTGATGCTGTTGTGGGAGTTTCCTACAAGACACCTGATCAGGAAGAAGTGGATGAAGTCTTCTACAAATATGGGGACTTCAAGCCACCTTGATATTTGCTAGCAAAGACACACAACCAAGTACACACAGTCCAGGAGGTTCCTACAGAATGTTGATGACAGTTTCCTGTCACAGGTGCTTGAGGAACCAATGAGGAGGGATGTGCTGCTGGACCTTGTGCTGACAAATAAGGAGGGTCTGGTTAGGCATGTGAAGGATGAAGACAACCTTGGCTGCAGTGACCATGAGATGTGGAAGAAGCAGGACACAAAGCAGGACCGTGACCCCGGTTTTCAGGCAAGCTGACTTTGGCCTCTTCAAAGACCTGCTTGGATGGATCTCATGGGATAAGATCCTAGAAGGTAGAAGTGCCCAAGACAGCTGGTCAGTCGTCAAGTGCCACTTCATCCAAGCCCAAGACCAGTGTGTCCCTACATGTAGGAAAGCAGAAAAAGGAGACAGGAGGCCTCCATGAATGAGCAAGGATCTGCTAGGACAACTCAGGCAGAAAGCAGACATCTATGGGAAACAGGGGCTGATTTCTTGGGAATAGTATAGGATCTCTGTCAAAGCATGCAGGGGTACAACCAGAAAGGCTAGAGCCCTTCTAAAATTAAACCTAGCTAGGAAAGTTAAGGAAAATAAGAAGGGATATTTCGAGTACATCAGCAGCAAAAGGAAGATTAGAGGGAATGTGGGCCCGCTGCTAAACACAGAGGGTACCCTGGTGACTGAGGATGCAGAGAAGGCCAAAGTACTGAATACCTTCTTTGCTTCAGTCTCGGGAAGCCCAGTCCAGTAAGGATAATAGGATGGTCTGGACAACAGAGAACTTACTCTTTGTAGAAGAGTAAGAGGTTAAAGACTTGTTGGGCAAGCTTAAGGCTCATAAGTCAATGGGTACTGATGGAATGCATCCAAGAGTGCTGAGTGAGCTGGCTGGTGTGATTGCTAAGCCTTTCTCCATCATTTTTGAGCAATCATGAAGGACAGGCGAGGTGCCTAAGAACTGGAGAAAGGCCAATGTTACTGCAGTCTTCAAAAAGGGCAGGAAGGATGACCCAGGAAACTACAGGCTGGTCAGCCTCATCTCCATCCCTGGAAAGGTGATGGAACAACTCATTCTGAATATAGTCACTAAACACAGAGGGAGTGTCATGGTTTAGCAAGGAGTTGCTTTTGCTTAGTAAAAGGGGGAGCGGGTTGCAGTGAAGACCCAGTAAAAGTTTTTGGACTCTCCTCTGGTTCCTGGATTCAGACCCACCCCCCCCAGCCCAGCTGGGCCAATCTCGTGCCTCTCCGATCACTATTTAGGGATGGGAATTTGAAGTGCTTGGCAGGAGGTGTAAGTGTGATACAAGATGGAGGTGACCATGCGGACCCCACAGTCGGAGAAGGAGGAAGGAAGGAGGAGCCCCAGACCAGAGACCCCTCTGCAAGCCGTGGTGAGAACACAGGCGGTACCCCTGCACCCTATGGATGGCAATGACAGAACTGAGAGCCAGCAGCAGCAGCAGCTCCACNTGGGTTTTTATGTTTTAGTTGGTATTAAATGATTTCCTGTTTTCTTCCCCAAGCCGAGCAGCCTGGTCTGTTTTGTCCTGCACCTTAAGCGGCAATTAAGCTCTCCCTGCCCTTTAGCAATCCTCAAGTCTTTGGTACTTGAGGCTAATCGTAGTCTTTTGTTCCCTGATGGGCCTGAACCATGACAGGGAGTCAATGTGGAAATCCTGTTTAACCAACCTGCATGAGGGCAGGTTGAGGGAGGTTTGTTCCCCCTTTACTGTGCCCTGGTGAGCTCTCATCTGGAGTCCTGTGTGTAGTTATGGGCTCTGTAGCTTAAGAGGGACAGGGGAGTTCTGGAGAGAGTCCAATGCAGGGTCACCAAGATGATCAGGGGACTGGAGCATCTTCCTTAGGAGAAAAGGCTGCAGGATCTGAGACTATTCATCTTGTAAAAAAGGAGACTGAGGGGGCATCTCATTAACACAAGTATTTGAAAGGTGCATGTCAAGAGGATGGAGTGGCACTTTCTTCTATAGTGTCCGATGACAGGACAAGTAGTAATGGACTAAAGCTGGAACATGCTTAAACTTAAGGAAAAACTTCTTTACTGTAAGGGTGAAGGAGCCCTGCACAGGCTGCCCATAGAGGTTGTGGAGTCTCCTTCTCTGGAGGTTTTCAAAACCCGTCTGGACACGTTCCTGAATGCCCTGATATAGGTGGATCTGCTTTTAGCAAGGGGATTGGAGTAGATGATCTTTAGAGGTACCTTCTAACCTGTACCATTCTGTGACTAAGACAGATGACTATTTTTTTCCTGACACATGGTATTAGGGTGTTTCATATGACTTTCATTTTCAGCTCTTACTCTAACTATTCCCTTAGTGATGAATCCCCTGACGGCTGCAGTAAAAATCTCCTGATTTCTTCATACGTGCACATCCTACTTTTTTGATCTCTTTCTTGCCCCTAATGCTCTATGCAAAGTGAAACCGTTTCAGTGCAGTGGGAGATTACATTAGTTTGTTCCTGTTTGTAGGGGATATTACCTGAAGAGTGTGGTTGCGGGCTTGGTTGGTTTAGCAAGGTGGCTAATGAGCCCTCCAAGGACTTGTATAAGGAGTGTTTCTACTGAAGTTGCTTTATGTCAAGAAAAAACCTTACCTTTCCCAATCTAGGAAAAAAATTAAAACAAGTAAAGTACCCTTCTCTGTGTTTTGATTTCCAAGTGAAGGCCTTAAGAGGGAGTTCAAAGTTGTAAATCTTGAGCAGTGAGAGGCATTCTGCTAATTCAGGTTGCCTAAAGAGGAGGGAAGCATCAGGTGCTGTCTCTGCTGGTGGCCAGGTGATTACAGCTTAGAAGTTGTGATACTAAGCACTATGTCATTTAACCCTTTGTTAGAATGAGGTAAATTTTTATTTATGTGGATTTTTTATGTCATTCTGGGTTTGTTCATTTAGTTAACACACAGGTCTTATGCACATGCTTCATATATCTCTGAGTACTTTGCAAATGGACATTTTAAATAGTAGCATCTGCAGAGCAAGGACTTCTCTCAGCTTCCTGCAAAATGTGCTTGTTAAGTCATTTCATGTGGTCTATTTTAAGAAGTTTATGTTGGAGCCATCTTTTCAATTAATCTTCTCTATGGTAGTTGAAAGAAATTTATGTATTCATTTGTGCTTCCTATGTATTGCTGAATGACTTAATATGTTGTGTTAAGTAGACTGAACATGATATAAAACAAAATGACATTATTTAGTATGTCAACAATTAAAAAGTTATAGGAGAACACTATCAAACTCAATTACTATCATCACTAAGAAAATTGAAGGTTGGAATTGGCTGGTAGTATGAAGTGTACTTACCATAACAAGAGCAGAGATAACTGGCTCAGTTACAGGAAGATAAAGTAGAATATTAATCAGAAGACATTCTTTGCTCAGCAGCATAGTTTTGTGCTACCATTTCACAAGTCACTTAACTTGTCCACACAGAAGAGCTGCAGACAACAAAGAGCAACAATGGCTGCATGTTATAATCTGGGTTGCTAGTTGGTAGGTAATTACCTTCCGTAACATTTGCCCACTATGTCACCTGCAAGGTAGTTTAGAGGTGTGCATATCTGATACTCATGAAAATGATTTTTTGCTCTCAATTGGATTGAAAATATGGGTGGGGAGTAAAGCAAAGCACTGAAACACCTGGGAATTCAATGTCTGATCTGTTCTGTGAGCACGTAAAATTAGTTTTTCTTGGCTGCAAACAGAAAGTTAGGCACATTACATGATATTTTTCAAGTCTTTTCCATTCCCTGATGATGTCATCTTTAAATCTGGTAATTCATCCTTAACTGCTGAGGCAACATTATTCACAACAGGAATTTATTTGGAGAAGGCATTCTCATGGCATTTCCTTCTGCCGACATTTCCCAGTGTTGAGCGCAGTGTTCATGCTCCTGGGGCCTGTGGATGGCTGACAGCTGGGATGTGCCAGCCACAGGGATGAGGGCCACATCAGGAATACCTGGCTTCTGGAAATGCCTGACTTCCTTTTAATTTGTGGGAGCACATCAGAGCTTCATGGAAAGGAAGGGAACATGTCACGTTTTATGGGGTAGTGGCTTCTGCAAAGTATAAATAAGAAATTAATTTGCACCTGGATGCTTGGTGAGGTGTTGGAGGGAAGTGTTAAGAACAGTGGAAGGCATTTTCATAAAAAATATAAAAGAAAAATGGTTCTAATGGTTTTAGTGTCATCCTTTGCAGTTATTTAACTTATGAATGTATTGCATTTCATTGTGTGCAGCTCATAGTTGTAGCACTTCATCTTTCACTTAGGAAGATTAATAAACTTGGATTTAATTTGGACCTACAACATGGTTTCCCTGCACTCAATATGAAGATTTATTGCAAGAACATGTCATGGAATACTGGGTGCAAGGAAACATGTGAGATACTTTTTTTTATTGCAATCATGCAGTGTTTAAACAAAACAGAAATAATATAACTGGATAGATATATTTTAAAACTTAATTACAGGATTGTTTGTATATGCTGATTATCAAAGTATAAGTGCAGAGGTTTAATCTAGCAGTACATCTGAATCTCGCCTATATCCATCATCTAGCTAAGCTTCAGTAATACCCATGCAGTTTAGAATTAAGTTTCTTTGAAATGAGAATATAAACTCTGCTAGTTGGTGGTTTCCAAATTGAACCTCTTCTGTGATTTATCTGGACTTTAATTTACTTTCTGTTTTTCTGTCATCTTACTTTATAAACACTGTATACGAAACTTTTTTTTATGCCATTTTGTCTACTTTTCTCTTTCAGGCTCAAGTCTATTAAGCATGTTTTGGGTCCCTGCGCTTGCTTTATTGCCTATATGCCTGCTTTGGTCTAAACTCTCCGTCATCTAGTGTGCAGGTAAAAAAGTGGAAGAACTGTTGCTATGTATATGTGCAGCAGCAGGTTTATGATGGTTGTCTGCATTCATATGAGCCTTAGGAAATCCCATCAATTATTGGAATTCACCTTTATCATAAGGAGAATTCTCCTTTCTCCCTCACCATTCTTCTATCTGAAAGCATCCTCTTCTCTTTAACCTTGCATTTTATACCAGGGGATTTAATCTCCCTTTGTTTATCACCTTTTCCATCACTTTATTCCTCAAGGTCTGCAAACTATGTCTTCTGCTCCATTGACATAACTCTTGGTACCTTGCCAAATGTTTAGCATAAGCTGGACTGCTGAAGTGATGACATGAGATTTTCTAAGTAGCTATGATATTTATCCGGGGAGTCTACAGTCTGTCTCAAGATGTATTTCGGTTTCGGCTGGCTACCTGACATCTCATGATATATCTCAAATAGGAATTTGGCAAAAGGATCTTGGACTTCTTGTGTGGTGAGGGAGTGACTGAGCAACAGGTCTGTAACACTAATAACATCTTCTTTGCCAGTATACTCAACAGAGTGTGGGTGGCTGATATGAGTGACACTGAGGTTTTAAGTTTATTTTTCATCTAGATATTTTACTTTTATAGATTGCTGGTTAGCACATTTGAATGCAGAACAGCTCTTAGTTTTATGAACTGATAGGACATAAGGACAACAGGCATATAGTAGTGTTAAACTAGAGATTCTGTTTTTCTTATGCTGTATGCTTCCAGCTAGTTAGAAAACCACATTTTTATTTAATTTCCTCTAAAATTAAAAAAAAAGCTCTACAAGTGAAATCTGACAAGTGCCTAGATAACTTCCTCAGCCAGAATTTTCCAAATGTGCCCAGTGCTCAAGTATTCTAACATTTTCTTAGTTTATGCATATCATTACATGATAACATACGTTAGAAAATATAAGAACCTTTCTTACTTCAGATGTCTGGATTTTAGATGAGATTTTCCTTGTTTTCATTTAGTGCACCAAGGTTTTGATATAATTACTGTTTAATATGAGGTTTAATTTGCTATAAATAAAAACCTCCAGTCCCTCTGGTTTATTTTTTTTTCTGTAAGAGTAGTTGTAACAAAGAAAGGGATTTCTCCCTGTCACCTCCGTGTCAAAATATATGACAAAAGACTACAGTATTTCCAACCAAAACACCTGGACTCAATGTCAGTAATATGTGTGATAAGCTTGATATGGCAATTGTAGTATAAAAATGTTTTAGAGATGTAAAAGGATGGATTAAGGACTGGTGATATTACTCTTCTAAGGAAGCTTTCTAGACACTTCAAAAGAAATGTGATACTTGGAAGATTTAAAGTAGTTCTATATTCCTGCTTGCTTTCCTGTCTGGATATCACAATGGGTTTCATTAGTGGAGGCAAATATTATCTCAGTCTTGGATCCCAGGTAATGTCAATGAACTGTTGTAAGAGGGACTTTAGCTTCCTGAACAACCTGGAAGTTGCCTACACTTAAAGACAATGCTGTTATGCAGAATCCTTGCTTTATTTTCATACATGGTTATGTAAGCCACTTAGGCTTTCAAGTATCTGGAAAACAATTGAGAATAGAGTTAGAATAGAATTAGCTTTGCTGAAATTTGGTCAGAGTAGTGAGAGTTTGTTGTCCCCTGGAGCACTGCAGAGCAGTTCAGTGTGCATGTGAAGGTGACTCACTATGCAAAGGTCTTCATCTGAGTTGATGGCAAAGTGTCTGAGCTTGGAATATACCATCGTGATTCAAGTTCTGATTATTTCAGTTGTATCAATTCTAGTCTGTGTAAGGACTAACCCTGAGAAGGATTTTGAAACTTGAAGAATCACAGAAGTTGTTAAAAAGTAAACTGAGCTTTTCAATATATTGTGACCATCTGCTTTCTTCCTAATTGAATTCAAAGTGCTGGTCACCCTGTGTGACAGAATGAAGATGATTTGCAATGAATGTTCAACCGATCTCACTGTATTTTGTTACTTTTTTTGCAAAAGCCAAAGTATTTCACATAATGTTATGTTTTGAAAATATCAGTGAAATTCTTTTAACGAACTATTTCTTATTTGGCAGTTTCTGTAACTATATATAGACTTGTCTACAGTAGGAGAATTTTTGCACACTTTTGTTAATACCATTTTAAGATGTGTATTTGGTCGGTTGGTTGATGTTTTTTTTTTTTTGTCCTCTTTTAAAAATACATCAAGCCATGGAATTGACAAACTATTAAGAGCCAACTCTTTTCACCACCATATCATCGAACTATTCAGGGCAATTCTAAATGAGAAAGTGCTTAAAATGTCTATCATCTTTCTATGTGAAGTTTGCCGATAGTGTAATAGTCCCGCATTTGAGCTACAGCAGTAGAGAGTATTGGAAAATAGGTCTTTGCTCACTGCAGTGACAGAACGGTTTTTATTTCTTGATTGGAAAAGCTGCACTGAAAAACAGAATTGTGTCCATTGCAGCTGCATATGCAATTTGATATTCAAAGCTATTTATAATTAAGTTTTCATTTAGTGATTTTACAATAGAAACATTTTTTTTTTACTCATTACGTGTGGAAAATAAATATGAAAATATGGCCAATTCTGATAGAGTCTATTTCACACTCAAATGGTGTATCAGATTGTACATGGGAATTATATGCCAATTGTAATTTCGTTAGAATGACCTTTCTGTGGCTACCAGAAGTTGTTGTGGATTTTTGTTACTGTTCTTTCTGGGGTGAAGGTGGGATTCCTTTGATAAAATTTTGGGAGATCTTTGGTAATCAGAAACGTAGAACTAGGAATTTTGTGTTCATCTAAGCCTGCAACTATGTTGTCTTTAAGCCTATGACTGCCTCAAGGCTTTGTTTGGTCTACATCTGAGAATATGAACTTATTTCTACTTAAAAGAATGGGAGAAACAGTAAGAAGAACAGGACATATTATATTTGTGTTTACTTATCCTTAGATCTGCAGTGTGTTTATATTTATATGTTAAAGTATATGTGAGTAGGTGAAAAAGTAAGTGAGCTTTTCATTAAAAAGTATTTTTAATTGATGCAAACAGCTGACATTGCATGAGAGCTGGGGACTAACTAACAACAAGTAAGTAAATGGAAGGCTGGGAAATGAAAACATGATTTTAGGTTTCTCATTTGAACTTGCACATTAGTTAGAAGAGCTAGTTCTGGAATAGTTTTTCACTGGAGACTGAAGGAATGTAATAGACAGAAGAGCAGTCTTTGCTTGTAAAGATGCTGTGATGAAAAATATGGAGCATTTCAAGGGGAAAAAATATACATAGGGTGGAGACAATGTTACAATTTTTTCCCCCAAATTAATAAAACATTAGTTTTTTTTTTTTTCAAATGTTCTGTCAGCAATTGGAATTTTTATGCATTGTGCTAATCCTACCTTTATGTAAAAGTCATAAATCTTATAAATTAACATGTCAGGCAGTTACCAGAACTCTTCAGTCTGTTTCTTTTTATGGAATGATCTGACACATTTTGCAAACAGCAGACCTAGGTGCTCTGCATGAGTCTCAAACTGGATTTTTTGTGATCAGCACACAGGAATGGACTCTGGCACTACTTCCAATGAGGCGAGAAAATGTGGTTTAACTTAAAGGCAATAATACTGGAAAAAAGATATGAATTATTGACCTTTTGACATTGGATTTTAAAGTTTAACATAATGGTACTGTGGCCCATGAATGTTTTTATTGGTACTTACATGAGTTCCATAATAATCTTGACATTTCCAGTTACATTGCATTTTCTGGAGCATAGAAATATTTTTTTTTTTAGTCTCCCTATTTTTTAAGTATGCCGATACGTTTCACTCTTAATAAGCAGAATTTTATTGCTTACATTTGAGGAATATGAACTTTTATCTGACCTCTAAAAGATACATGCAACTAGTTACAAACACAAGTTACACCTTATTTGTTTATTCTGTGAAGAAAACACAATAGCGTACCTACCAACAACTAAAATCTCTAATAGAGGGAAACTAATTTGGCATTTAATACCAAAATGGCAATTTGCTATACCGTAGGGGAATAAAAGAAAGGTCCAGTCAGGGTCTGTCTTAAAAGCAGCAGCATTTGTGGGCAGTTCAAAATAATTAATATACATTACAGAATAGGTTTTCATAAAGATGTTTTTATTATAGCAAATAGCTCAGGTATTTTTAAATGTAAACTTCTGTGTATTATGTATTTCTGATAACTTTTGCTGGCATTCAGCAAGTTCTGAAGTCCTGAAGTTCTCTTGAGGGTTTTTTCTAGTGCAGACACCAAAAAAAAATTGCTAAATGCTTCCAGTGCTCCAGCCCTGAAGCAACATTCTGCAACCAGATGATACATATAAACTCACTTCCCATAAGAGAGCAGTCCAGTGCTGAAGGGGGGGGAAAAAAAAAAAAAGCAAGCTATGTTTTTAGTATCAGGTGGTTTTTAATCCAAGCATCTGTTTTGGAAGTTTTTTAATTTGGAAAATGTCATTTTAAAGAAAGTGCAGAGTACTTTAAAAACATTAGGAATGAACAAGACAATTTGGAGGAATGACAAACCCCTAGTGGTTTGTTGTGGTATTTTTTTTTTTTTCTTACACAGCAAATTCTCTTGCAAGAGACCTGGAAGAGCAAAACCAAAAGAGCCCATTTCACAATTTTTTCTTGCCTGCTCAGTAGCTTCAGTAGTGTGGGCATCAGTTGCCGAGATGAAGGAAGTAGAAATTGTTATATTAGACCAACAAATGCTTTTCAGTTGTGCTATAAGAGTTACTTCTATACTTGTCAGTGTCTTCTGCAGTTTTAGGAAGACTGTCTTCACTAGAAAAAAAAAAAATCAACAATAAGAACACGGTTTAGATGTGATATGTGTCCTTAACTGCTTGGACAACTAGTGCCTTGATCTGAAATAATAAAGGTTTTAAGATTTATGTTTTTACTGGTAGCACCCAAATTTGCAATTTTGCTAAGAATTTGTCAGCCTGACCACATCACTTAGCACAGTGATTTGCTGCAAGAAACCTTTTTGACCCTCCTGTTAAATGGTAATGGTACTCTTAAAAACCAGTGGATTTAATCTTTTCAGCACAGGATGCTGAATAAGCTTAATTTGTTGCATCTGGCAGAGGTGAAACACATTGTCATTCAAATATTAAAGGAAAAGCTTGTATTTTTAATGCCAAACAGGCAACTTTGGGCCATTTTTTTGAAGTCAAACATGCATTAAGCCCAGTGTAAAACCTAATCATATTTTCTTTTAATATTTTAAAACCAAATTATTTTACTCAAACTACAGTGTCCTTTCTGTTGTATACTGTGATGGGCTACTTCAGCTTCTGCCAGTTCAGTTGACACATGTTTCTGACAACATAAAAGAAAGCAACTCTTTTCAATACAATTTTCCTAGTTTGTACCAGACCAGAGTTTAGTTCTACTTGACCAAAGAGGTTATTTTTCAAACAGTCTTTTTTTATTATTCTCTCTACCGGCTCTTTGAGAAAGGCAATATGCATTCGGTAATGCCTTGGAAACATTCAGGGTCTGTCTGTCCCCATGCATGTTCTCTTCCTTCCAAGGGGCAAATCTTGGTCAGTTGAATACATTCAACTTGTGGCTCTTGTACCTTAGATTTTTGTGAAATATATGAATCCAAATAGATACTTTATTTTAGGTTTGATCTTCTTACAGAGCTTGTTTGCTTGCTTGCTAACTTACTTCTTGGGGAAAAGTATTTCAAATAATTGCCTTCCTATGAGGACAGTGTAGAATGCAGTATAGCCCATGTCCTTTGCCAGCCTCTTGAGAGATTGCCAATTGCAGATAAATATTATCTCTATTTTTCTTGATAGTGTCTTAACTGTGCCTCTCCTGAGATTTTGTTATTCCCTCTTTCCCTCGTAAACTTTTCTTGGATTTAGCCATCTTTCCTAGGAAGTGATGCTGATGCGGTTATGCTGTAGCTGCTTGTGTAGTAATTTTCTGCCACTGTTCTTTTTAATGTGTTGATCAAGATGAGGATGGAGTTCAAAGGCAGGACGTTCCTATTGGTATTGCAGTAACCGGTGCTTAGAGAATGTGAAAAAGCCCATCTGGGAGTTCTGTTTTTGTCCTCATGCAAAGATTGCTGTCTGACTTTGTAATCTTTTGTCTGTGCACTTTTCCTGGTCCCTTGATACAAATCCTTGCTGGACAGTTAAGGCACACTGGAAACATGCAGGCACATGCTGTTTCCTGGCCCAGCAAAGCTTGGGGCAGGTGCTGCGGGCATCATGTGGTCCATGCTGGTGTGAGAAAGGAGAAAAGAGAAGTTATTGCAGTAAGTAGGCACAGAGCATACAAGCCTATGGGCCTGCTCTTTGTAGTACAGTTTATTCAGTCATCTTGGTCTTTTTCTACCTGATCCTGGAGATCTCTAGGGCTCTTTATTCCCAGTATGTTCATATTATTTTTATTCATTTGTCTTTTTCACTCTTGCACTGAGACCCATGGTCTCTGAGTAGAAGCACAGCCATGTGGAGTGTGTGGTAGGTGTGACCCAGTAGAGCAGAGGTTCTCAAACTGTGGTGTCCAGAAGGCTCCTTTTATGTTGCAGGCTCTCCCTGTTTGTTTGCAGCTTCTAAATTGCACTAAAGATTACTAAAAATAGACTAAACGTTTCCCCATTTGCTTTTCAAGCCAGTGATTGCTGCCACTTGTCATGGGGAATATGTGTGTGCAAGTGCCCAAGCATCTGTGACTCGGGGGGAAACTGCAGTAAAATAAGATCTCCAAGAGAAGATATACCTGCTAGATTAAGAATTTTAGGTAATGCTATTCAGGAATAGGAGGAGATTTCCCTTAAATTCCCATTTCCTTTATGCTTCATTGGGAGTGAGATCAGATAATGTTGACTGGTCAGGCACTCATGAAGACACTGATTTTAATAAAGATACAGTCCAGGCTATGAAAAAATTCAGTTCCCTTACAGCAGCACAAAAGTTCATTGAATTTTCATTGGCACAGTTTGTTGCCAAGCCTGGTAATTGTTTTAACTTAAGTCCCATAAGGGAAATGAAAGGTAACTCCTCTCTGTGATTAGTAGTTGTGGGCTGGCTGTAGACTCAATGGAAGAAATCTTAAGGGTGTTCTCTGGAACCACAAGTGCAGGATATTGTAGAACTTCATGCTCAAAATATCAATTTAACGTGATTGATCTCATTATTACTCCCAAATATCCATTCAGTCTCTTTTGGATGATGCAGGGAAGAAATAAAGATGATGTTAAATGCAAACAAAAAAAAAAAGGCACATCATATCTCATGCTCTATCAAATACCCAGTGTACCAGTTACTCTGGATTTGTACTCTGTTTTAGTGAATGACTTTTGCTATCTTTTTTTCTGTAAGTTTTATTGGGAAGATTTTAGCTTGCTATTTTTATGTCTTTTTTTTGATGCTTCTCTGGCTTCCAAGCAAGCACTCTGCCCAGTGCTGGCAGGGGAGGGATGGAGACCAGGGAGAGGAAGGAATCAGTGTCTTTTATTAGAACTAGATTGGAATATTTTCCTTTCTTCCAATAAAGTTTTAGTATTTTCCCTTTAGAAAAAAACAAACCCACAAAGCAATATGCAAATAAACAAAGAAACTTTATTATGGTTGCATAAACGTGATCATATTAACTGCAAACATCCTTGCCAGCTGCACCCCAACAATTAAGCTCACTGCAAAATTTTGAGCATTTTTAGTTCAAGAAATGCAGAGACTAGCCATGAAAATACTCAGTACATTGGAAATTTTTCTTTTTTTAAAAAAAAGCTGTGCAGAAGTTTCAGTGGAAAGAATTTCAGTTGAATTCTATATTTCTCCCTGCAGTAAGGTCCAGAAAGGATGGGAGCAGAGATCCTGGGGAGGACCTTGCAAAGTTTCTTTAGAGGCCTACCTGAAGAAAACTAGGATGATGCAATGGGTTACCAAGCTTTTTAGCACAGCCTGTGCATGGGAAGAGAAAGCTGAACATAAAGAAAGAGCAACTGTCTGCTTGGTGTATGGTTTGTGCAGGCGGCTTGTGGCCCCTGACTATGAAATTGTAGCTGTATGAGACAGGAGGGAGATGGAAGCAAAGGGAGGGGAGGTAGTGCATTGCTCAAACCAGACAGTCATGGGAATTGAGATGAAGTTGTCAAGAGCAGAGGTGAGTGAAACCTTAAATTCAGGGAGTCTGTTCTAATTGAAGAAGAATGGTGTTGTGGAGCCAGTTAATGGATCTAAGTGGAGTAGTTAGAAGGAAGGCAAAGTTGATCTCAGGCTAGATTAATCCCTGATGTAATCTTGTTGGCATCACTGTGCTGCCTTCCCTCCACTTCAAGCTTTAATGGAATTCCTTCAAAGATATATTTGGCTCTTCCAGTTCTTGATTTACCAGATTCCACTGAATCATCATGTTTTACCAGATGCTACTTGGAGCCTCTACCCTGGATTGCATCACTGTTGTCAGGGCAGCTAGTAAGGTTACTGGGAGAGTAGTTTCCTTATAACAAAATTGTCATACTTGTGAAATATTCTTGTTTAATGAAGTTATGACTGTAGCTGTTAAATTTGCAAGTATTTTCCGTGCCAAATAACTGACTAAATCAACAGCAAAACTCTATTTGTGTGTGTGTGTGGGAGGCTGGCAAACAATTTCCCCCATGTACTAGCTTCAATGCTTGAGTCAAGTTCTCTTTCCAGCTTTGTCACCAATGTGCTTTGTGTCATTGGACATTTCACTTAGCAAGTGTAACCTGTTTCCCACTCCATAATATGGGAATGATAGTATTCCCTGAGCTTACAGCGATGTGAAGGTTTACTCACAAATGATACTTTGCTTTGAAACTCTTCAGTATTCAGTGGTATTAAGAAATATGTGACGTTACTGGATGTTAATACGTAGCCAGCCCTTATTGAGCTGACATATATTTAATCTGTTTCTAGTAATAATGTTTAAATATGACAAAACTGTATGGGTGTATAAATGTCCTTCAGTAAACGAAAATAACAGTTAAAGTGCTGGGAGAAATATGTATGTCTGGGATCTAGCTGCCCATCAAGTGAGGAATGCACATTTGTTTCTGTAGGAAGCCACAAATCCTTTGTCAACAGAACTGGCAGGTCATCCTTGACTTTTTAATGTATAGAATTACCCTACTAATTTCAAATTTGCTTTGTATTACAGCATGTGAGTTTGGAGTCAGACCTGAACATTCTCACCACATGGAAAGCATTTCAGTGGAGAGATGGAAAGCATTATTTTGTAAATGTGTTTATTAACAGAGCAAACCGGAACAATTGAGCATGTCAGGCCTCAGTTTGATTGAACCACATCACATGAATTCGTTGGTGGTGATTTAGCTGTAGCTAAAAACAAATATGACAATTTGAGTGAAGAAAAGTCAATAAGAAGGTATGGTAGAGGTACCTTTTTTGCTCACATCTACCGTATCTTGAATAGTGGCTTTATTTTCTATTTATGAGGTGTCAAAATATTACTGTATTTGGCCAGTGGTCATAGAGTTCATAGTCAGAACACTGTTCAGTTTCATATTTAATTGTACTGATGCTAATAGATCTACTTAATGTCATAAATCCAGTTTGTGAGCACGGGAATCCTTGCTAGTAGCAGCTTTTTTTCATTGCTGTTTACACAGTGCAAATCATCCATCATGAGAAAGAAATACTAAGAATTCACAAATAATTTAATTCTTTGTCAAGAACAGTATGTTGAGAAATGGGATACTTACTTTCAGGCAGTAGAAGCACTGTGTCAAGATGGACTCTTTGTGAAGAGGGCAGGCAAGCAAAGCATAGATCCCCCTGCTCCTTTTGCAGTATAATTGACACTTTCCATAATTGAAGAAGACAACTCAAATTGACCTGAAGCTGCATGTTTCTAATAATGAAATGGAGGCAACAAACAAAAGCCACACTTACAGAAACTGTGCACCTGTTGAAGAGATCACTTTCCATTGTGGGAAGCATCAGATGCCTGCTTAGCTGCCTTAAACTGTTTGTGTATTGACTTCCCTGAAATGTTATGGTACACATTTTAGAAAATGTAAAGAGAATGCTGATGAAAGAAGGCTAATTGAAGGCCTCTAGATGTCTTAGAATCACTATACCTTTCCTAGTGTTGCTTGGAGAGTAGTGGAAGCAATTGTCAGCTGTTTGAGTCAATACCTTTCTGTTAGTTCACATCCTCTACTTACCCAGCAGCCTGGTACCTTATGTTAGTGCCCCCCTTATCTTTTCCCCACTGTGTTTTATTTGACTGCTCCATGTACCATATGTTGAAAGAAAAGCTTCTAGTTAAAAGACTAGTGAGTGAAAGGGAATGGAGTGCCTGGATGAATGTAATTCTGCACAAAGGCATGTCTGAAGATTCTGCTTGGACACAGCATCATCTTTTGTGTCCTTTCACTGACTGCTTCTCAAACATCGTTTCCTCTGAGAATATTACGATATTTCTTCAGTACCTCAGAGACCAAGGAAACCAGTTTGTGCAGACTTAGCATGTAGTCTATGTTTCACATCATTTCTATTTAGAGTATTCTTAATGACTCATAAATAATTTCCAAATGTATATATCATGCATTAATGTTCCTGTTGCATCAAAAGAAAATATTTTAGTTGAGATTATTTTGGAGTACTGACATAAGAAAGGCTTGAAACCAGATGACAGACATCACCATAAGTTTAACTCTGTTTCTTTTCAGTGCAAATGCATGCACATATGCACACGCGAGCATAACATCCCCCTATTTTGCTAATGATGATCTGGGATGGGCTTTGTCCACACTATGTCAGTACATACTGACACTACATCACTCTAAACATGACATATCACATACTGATTGTTAATATAAATAAATAAGCAGAAAAAGAAAAAGCTAGTTAGTTATGAAACAAAGCAATGTAAGGAAAACCTCTTGAGGACAACAAAAGCATTGAAGCAGTTTCCATTTATGTAAATGTCTTACCACAGCTTGTGAAGTATAATCAATCCATATTACGAACAGGGAGGAGTGTTTGTGAACCAGTGAACTGATGCTAAGGCACACTCAAAAAATATTTTCTTTTTCTTATAGTCCTATTTTATCTTAATCCCAGACTTGATTAAAGTTAGGACTTCAACACAGACAGCAATCATGGACCAAAAGGCCAATTGTGCAAATGTAGGAGTACTCTAATGTTGACAGATGCTTTTTCTGTGCTTTCTGTGTTTTACCTGCCAGCCCAAGCTCCATGCAGAGACGCTGCTTTGCCTGTGTGGGTTGGCCCACAGACTCTTCAGAAAATATGCCCTAATTTCAGTATAATATCTCCTGTGACTGAACCTTTGCTGGAGCTGGCTCTCTGTTTCTGTCCATACTCTACTTCCTGATGCAAAGAAGGAAATTGTTGGTCCCCTTTTCTTCTATACTGAAGGTGCAATTTTTACTATTTTTCTGTTGAGAATGCTTTTGCTTTTTTTCCCAAAAAATAATGTAACTTTCTCCATTGAACTTACTTGTCTGCCTAGTACTTTAGAATGTCTTTCAGTTCACATCTCCTCATCTAAAACACAGGAGATTAATGTGTGGTATATAGAGTTCTTCTAGTTAAGATAAGACAGATCAGAGCAGGTGTGGCTGAATTCCTAATGTTATCAAGAAGCACTCAGGTGATGTGCAATCAAATTGAGATTTATTTGGTGGTACCTTAATCTAGATGCTTGATGATAGAGTTTGAAACTGTAGTTTTGGTCTGGTTTTTGGTTGCTCATGCAGAGCAACTTGGTAACAATGTGATGCTTGTTTTGTAATCTGAAGTCAAGATGCCAGTTTGTAATTTCTGAGCACTTGTTAACATGGGAAACAATTTTTGCTTTTTAACCTTTCTACTCAATCAAAACTGAGAATGGCAGTGGCTGAAGTTACAGCTCCCTTACAATGGAGTTTAAGTATTTATACCTATAGCAAATGTGCTCTTTTGGCATCTGAAATCAGGGATATGAAATTGCTCAACCTTACCTAATGATACAGTATTTCCCTTAAGGCAATTTTATCTTGGTAGGAGCTTGTTATTTTTTATGTAAAGCCAATGCAAAATTACTGAAAGAGCTGCACATAAAGCCAGACAACATTAACGGATATAGCACAGGACTGGAAATTGCATTGATGAGACCAGTCTATCTTATAATTTTGATTCTTTTTATAATTCAGAAAAATTTAAGAAGGCTCTAGTGTAGTTTATATCAAAAAATTACTTCTGAGAGCTTGGATAAATCCTGCTAGAATATATATTTCAACTTTCAAGTGTTTAACAAAAGATTGTGAGATTGTCCTATAACCATGAGCTAAAGTATGGGAATTTACGTTTTCCTTTTTGCAGGATAGTTCCTCTTAAAATTGTACTGTGAACAATGGCTTATTTTCTTGTGCCAGTACTTGATTCCAAATACTGTGGCTTGGCAGCAGGCAGGTCTCAGATTTCAACCACATGTATTTCAAAAAATCAAAAGATACTTATTTGGCACTCTACTCACATATCTTAAAAAGCTGTGTTTGTGCATCAGATTTAAAAATAATTGAAACCAGGGGTACAAAACCTGAACATTTCTTCCAGGATGTTTTGACTTCAATTGATTCCAAGAGTATTGAAGGGAACAGAATGGAAACCGTGTGCAGCATGTGGCATTGACAATACACATCGAAACTTAATTGCATGGAGGATACATACCTGATACTACAGTGACAATTATAAAAATATGCATATTTGTCTTTCATTATGTATTAAAAATGAATATTTACACAGAAGTGCATGCTTTCATGGCAAAACATGATGAAAATTTCTTTCAGTAAATGGAAGGAACACTTTGCCTATGGAAGTGTGAATTTTTGACTAAAAATTGATAGCTGTATCTGTATGTGCAATAATTATAGACTGGATTTGTAGGTAATGTGAAATTAAAACTGGTAAGGGAATATGGATGATGTCATATATTAGTTAAAAATGACAGAAGTTAATATCCTTATTTTTTAAAAATGTCTCTTTAGATCTGTATTATCTATGAATCTTTTTGGCCATATCACTGCTTGTGCCAGAAGTCACAACACTTATCCCGTGTTTTAGAAATATTTGGAAAAAAATGATGCGAACTCAGTAGCTGGACACCAGTAACCTATTATGCAGAAACATCTCCTTTTTCCCAAGGAACTTTTGATTTTGCCCACAAAAAGTTACGTGAAAATACGAGTCTCCATCTTCCAGAAGTGAAATATCTATTAAGGGAATTATTTAAAACAGACATACTATATATATAAAAGAAAAGTCTAGCTTCTGCTAATTATTTGTAGGTAAGGTGCAATGTCATCTAAGAGGAAGTTATCTGAGAAACTGTCAAGCAAAGCACAAATTCGTAGCCTGTTACGAGTTATCCTGTAATGACAAATACAGAATAAACACACACCAAGAACTGCAGGGCTGCATGAGATGCCCTACATGACAAATACGTAACTACGTCAGGTACCTTGCATGACAAATATGTAACGTTGTCATGTCCACACCACAAAATAAATGTGAAAAATCGTTAAGGAATCCAGAAGCAGCAACACAATCATCCACTACAACTAAAAGAATTCTTTGGTCTCAAATGTGTTAAAAAACACCACCAAAAACACAAACCAAAGACAAAAAAATATAGCAAATTCCTACACACCCACTTACTCATCTTATGGAGCAGAAGTAAAGAAAATAAAAAAAACTTTACCAGATGGCACTCTGAGGTTTGATCTTGTGCCAACCTTGGGCCTTCCTTTAATTGTTTTCAGTTTGCTAAGTTTGTTAAGGGATCCACTTACAGGGAAAACTAAGGAATAATTCCAGTCACACGTCATTGGAAAGAAATCTCAATGGCCAAGTAAAAGGAAAATAAATACACTGTAGTATGAAGTAATTTCTGTTTACTAGCATTTTTTTTCCCAATCTCGGAGCTTTCTTGGCAGTCTAATGTGTAGGTATACATAAAGGCATAAATAAGAGTCAGTTGCTATGAACTGTGGTGAATGTTTGGTAAACTACTGATAGGTTCTTTTTAAAGAATTTTGATAAAGATTCAGTTTGAAAAACTGAATTAATTAAAATAATCTGAATAAATTAATCTTTTCCTCTTGCTTTTGTATCACAGCTTATGATTTCCAGTATGTTGTTTCTTCTGTTAATTTGGCCAGTATCCTTCAGCAAATGTCTTAATTCAGAGAGAAATCACAGTTAAGGAGATCGTGACTTTTGGTTCAATAGCACACTGGGAGCTATATTTGAGAGAGAGGGAAGAGTTCACAGTGTATGAGGATTTGGATTAAAACAAAACACAAACTCTATCTTGTTAGTTAGACAGCTAGAGGAACAAATCTTTTTCATTTGTCCTTGCCCCCTCACCGTCCTGATTGCACATAGATTATATTAAAACTAAAACACCAAGGAAGAAAAAAAAAAGCCAGAAGATTTCAAGCTGTCCTGGCCTGAGAGAGTACTACTTGATATTCTTGTATAAACATCTTCTCAGTTTTACTGTGCCTGGCATCATGTAACAGACAGAGTGATTCACTGTAAGCATGAATATATTTTATTTCCAAATGAATGACTTTCCAGCATTTATCTCTTTTTCTTATTACTGACTCATATCTTCTATTTTTTTTTTTTTTATGTTTTCTTGCAGAGCTGAAATGGAGTGGATTATGGATCCAGCCTCTAGGGGAAGAGTGAGTTTCCATTTAGTTTCTTGGTAATCTTTAGCTAGAAGCAGTGATACTGTCCTGATGTATATTAGCAACAGCTAGGTAGAAAGAAATTTAAAAAAGGGAAGGGAATGCTCTTCTTTACCCTGTGATCTGATTCTTACAGATTCTGATTTTCATTAGGCATACAACTACTTTTCAAATCTTTTTATGGAAGTAAGCAGCATTATGGAATCAAAAGATGTATGGTGCAGTCAACTGGAAGGAGTAGTGCAGTTCTTTATTATCTGGGCTGACACAAAAACCAAATTCTAAAAGCAAAACCCAGAGGAAGCCCAGTGCAATGAGGGCATGATGTGTAACCCTAATGTTATCAATAGAAAGAATTATTTGGTGATATTTGCCCTGCTGAATTATAATGGCAGAATTTATTACTTTCACCAATAACAGCATACAGATCATTTGTATATCTCTCCACTGCAATATAGTAGGCTTACTAACACCTATTTTGATGGGTCTTCGTTCAAATTTACAGCTCACTGAACTGTGGAAAGAAGATATTGTTTTGTGAATTAAATTATAGTAGTTATTAGTATTGGTGCTGTAGTTTCTGAGGTAAATTTTGTTTAAACAGTAATTGTCTCTGAAGTTGTCACCCTACGCAAGCTGTGATGCATGCCAATTACTGTATCTCAGTAGCTCTGCACACAAGTTTAGTCTGCTTTTACTCTCTGTGCACTTCTCAGATGTCAATTTCTCCTCTGTAGGGTTATCAGCCATAGGATCTCAGACAAAGTGGAGTCCTTCATCTGAAGCTTGATACAGAGTATATAACAGATTTTAAGCAACCTGATATGCTAGTGAAGTTGGCTGTGTTTTGAGTTGGACTGGAAGACCTTCTGTCTTAAATTGCTCTGGTTTCATGAGTAAGCCTGTTTGGTAATCTATGTAACGAATTTCAGTTTTCTGGTTCACAGAGAAGTAAAGTTGCTGTTGGCATTTAGAGTCTCTGTTGAAGCGTTTCTGCCTTTAACAAGAGGGAAGGCTAGTTTTAGAGAATAGAATTGGATTCAATTATTTCTTCCGGACATCATGTGAAGACAGTGGCCATAGTTGGCTCATGAGAGCATGGTATTTAAAGACGCAGCCTAGAAACAGGTTGAAATTTAAGATAAAGTTACATCTTCTAAAGGAATAAACAATATTTTCCTTTTGAGTTTTTTTATAACACCTCTGATTTAGAAACTTTTAAAAAAGGTAATCTTTTCAATGTAATCTCTTCAGTGTTAATACAGATGTCAGAAGCTTTCACTGTCACATTTGGCATGAATATAATAATTTAAAAATTTCTGTTAGCTAGAATTCAGCATGTCTATATACACATAACAGTCATACAAACTCATACAAAGTCATACAAATCTCTAAAAATTAAATTAATTAATTGGTTGTGGACTTAAATTAATTAAAGGATGGTGGACTTCACTGTTTCTCGGTTTACCTTGGTGCTTGTAAGTTAAATTCAAATGACACAGTCTTCTGAATTGAGGAGCAAATAGGAGACCAATAGTCACGGGGATCCATGTAGACACACAAATGCATTATGGTATCTGTAGAGTGTCTGAAACAAGTGAGATTAAAACCGTGAAACTGTTCAACAGTAATTTTTTTTTTTTTTTTTTGCACAGAAATGGGGACTAGTAAAATGATTAAGTTCAACCCAAGCCTTTGGTATATTTCTGTGTCTTTGGAGCATCTGATAGGAGTACCTTGAAATATTTTTTGGGTGAAGGAGAGTCTGTATGGAGCTCTCCAAGGTTCTCTGTATCAGACAACTCACTGTCTCTGGGGCCTCAGTAATAAACAGAACCCTGTCCCTGCCAAACAAAAGAAACCCCCCAAAACCTCAACAAACAAGAAAACGCTCCAAATAAAAACTACATTAATCTCATGTTATAGGATATATGTGTGTTACACACCAAATTTCATTACAGGATAAAAAGTATGAAAGAAATCTTGTATGACAAAACGCCAGGAATTTTGCTGTAGTTGAAATCTTAACCATTTTGAATATTGAATATGTAGGTAAGTTTCAGTAACTTCCACAAGCAGTTAAATCCTCAACTGTCTTGTAGATAAAATGTCAAGTGTGTAGGACAGAAATTTACTATTTATATTTTCATACACTTCTATGGGCTGAAGAATAAAGACAATAAGGATTTTTTTTCCTTTTTATTTTCCTTTTTTTTGCAGAGCAACTAGCACCATATAGAAAGAGCTAGCTGTGCAGAAAATAATTCAAAAGGTATTGCATGTTTATTTCATCTTCTCACTTTATGAAAGAGTTTTGTACTACACAAAGCAATTGGCTGATATTATTTCCTTGTAGCCTCTTGTACCGCAGAATAGAAACTTATCACAGTTAAATAAGGTTTCTTTAATTACCATCTGATGAAAATGGATTCTGTAATTGTACACAGATTCTTGATGTAACATCTGCTTTGTTGCTTTGACTATATAAGGCATTAGTATTTATTCCTATCATTTCTTGAGATTAACTCTATGAGAAAAGCCTAACAAGTAATGGACCTCCAAGGTCAGCTGAAATCAATTATAGCCTGACAATAAGCACAGCTTTTAAGTCCTCTTTATCCCTGTCCAGCCTGTTTTAGGGGCAGCTTTATGAATCCCACCTTCGATCTAGCTATAGTGTAAATATGTATGAGAACGCTAGCCAAGAACTGCTTAAAGAAAATACTTTGCTCTGACACTCATCTTCTGAGTTTCTTCTGATTTCCTTCTACTGCCACAAGAATCTTTATCCTATCAGTACTCAATTCAACTTTATAATTTATCAAGTGACTACCCCAGCAGTGCAAAGGAACCCACAAAGACTTTGTACAATAAAAATTATTTATTGCTATCAGTTGAAAATTAGCCCACCTGTGGAGATGTAGAGGATGATAAAAATTAATTCTTTACTCATTGTTGAAAAGTCTGGCAGTAATAAACAGGGAATTGTCAAAAATCATTAGAAAAACAATTGTATGAAAGCCACTATAGTCTCAAACTTACTGTTTCCTCTCCACCCTGCTTGTTAAATTCTGTAGTTTACTAACTGCCTGTTGTTGTTCCCATTTTCCTGACCTTTTTAGTTGGCTATGGTTTTGCCTATGAAATTCAATGACGGTACTAGCTCAGTGCATTTTTATTATTCCTTTTCTTTGCAGCACTGAGTGTCCTCAGCTGTGGAAGCAAAACTGTGGAACTGTTTTGTGACGCAGATAAAATAACTGCTCCCGTGTAAAAATACTCCTGCAATTATTGTTTTTATTGTACTTTGGTACAGTTCTAGCAATCTTGTTGATGTTTGTTCTACTACAACTGGGGGGGGGGGGAGGGAGGCAAAAAACCACAACTGGAAGAGAAAAGAGGGCAAATAGAGAGCTGAGGTGTATGACTGGATTGGAAATACTTGAAAGCAGTAATAATACTTAACTTACCTGAAGAAACAGCTATGCTCTGGGACTGATTATGTAGATATAGCAGCGTGGAATTGCTGCAGCAGAATGTTCAAGGTGTTTATCAGATGGCTGCAGACTGCTTTGGTTTTTCTTACTCTCCAAGTACAAAACACCCAATGTTTTAAATTTGTTTTAGGCAGAAAATGTTGTTAAAGTCATTTGAGCAAAGTATTTTGGTCAAACCTGTTTGTGTCCATGCCAGATTTGTCCCAAAGCTACTAGTTGTTAGAGCAAGGAGGGTCCATCTATTTCTGATTCCCTTTTTAATGCTTTCTCCGTCTCTTATCAGTGTATTGGGAAAACCCTTTAGTGTTCCAGAGCAGAGCTTTATATTTTTTACGTCTCATTGAACCAAATATTGACCAACAGTTGTGTGACTCTGACTGATGGCTTGGAAATACTATCTGGTGTGGAGATTGCTCCAACCCCTGACCTGTTTGCTACCATACCACAAAAGCATGGACACAAGCAAGCTGTACTGGTATAGTCTTTCTTCCCTTTCAAAGATGTTCCTTTTGTTTGCAACAAATTTAAATGCTTAATCTGTGGTATCAGTACAACGTTTGGTAACTCCTGCTCTAAATGAATGGGATTTTTCTCTCCCTTCACTTAATCTACATTTGTAAGACTTTTACAGTCCTATCCATAATTATTTCATCTTAGTGACTAAATTACACCTATTGTTAATAATCTATTACCCTCAGTATTTTATTTCATAGCAGCTTCTTACCTGTTACAATGCTTCACAAACTCTTAAGAACACAAGGGAGCTCAAACCTGTCAATCTCCTTTTGAGATGAGTCTATAAATATAATAATGTAGTTAGGAGAGGTCAGTAATGCAGCAGAAGAGGCAGTTGGAAGGATATGTTTTCAGATTTGTGTGTTAAAAACAGAGAAGAATGTGTTTATTTGAAAAAAAAATGTTTTAGTTTTTTGTTTGTTTGCTAGTTTGTTTTAAGGGTTTTGGCTTCTACTGCTTTACCTAGCACTGTCCTCTTATAAAGCTGGTATTCCAGGGAATGAAGGAAGTATAATGAGCCACATTGTTGGGTGAAATTTTATGCTTCTGCATGTATTCAGACTAACTGAATGTCAGTCATTGGAAATGTAGGATTTTTGGATACTATTCATTTCTAGGTTTTACTAAAGCTTCTTAGCACACAGTGCTTTAAATAAAAAAGAAGTTGAAATAGCTGTTCACAGACTGGAGTTTCTCCAGATTCTATCTCCCCTAAAGCCCCATGCCAAGATACTGTATCCCTGAAATATCCTTCTGTATTGTGAAGAATAGCCAGATTTTGACTCTCTCTCTGCATTTTGATGAGATATCAGTGTTGATACTGCCCAGCTTCTGTGGTGTACTGTACAATGTTGCTACATGAATGGGCTACAGACCATAGCCACCTGTATTTGTACTTAACTTTCATTATGCTGTTGCAGCAGAGCTTTCCTCATGATGTATGTCTTGGCCCTCCACAAATATGAGCATTACATGTCGTGCTGAAATGAAGACATTTATCACTTGAAAAGACACACTTACATTTTAATGTGCATGTAAGTGATAAACATCTTTTATATTTCTTATGAAATGGACAACACATGCATTGGTCAGACATAACTTAGTACAGTTCTTTTTATGAGACCTCAGAAAATACTGTTAGACGTTCTAAGTACTGGCAAGTCATTTGGAAAAGTTGGTGGATCCTTATGGTAAAAGATACATCTGAAAGTCAGCACTTAAGGTAAAGGTACTCTTTTGTTTGGTTTTAAGTTAATAAAGAGCTATCTACTGTATTGATGGCCTTTTTAATATTTGTTTTTTTGTCAAAGAAATATTTTATTATTATTTGCCTTGATATCTGTTATGGGTCAAAATATAGGTTGAATAATACTAGGAATTGGTTAAGTTACTTTATTTTGGATACTAAAAATAGTGGTAACTATTTGGAATCATTTACAGTTTCTGAATTTTCTGACGATGACAGCTACTCAAACACTATTTGCTTTACAATATCTGATAGGATTGGACTTCATATTGAAACACTGTCTTGACTTCTGAGCCTTTCTGCAGTTTACTGTGTAGAAGATCGGTAGAAGGACCACATGCCTTTCCACAGAAACAGTTCTACTAGGTGGACTTTGAATCTCTGAGGTCTACAAAGCCAGAACAACAAACTTCAGAAACTGAAAATTTTGGGTCTACAGGATAGAGCAAAATAAAGATAACAAAGAATAAAAACAGATCCCCCTGCTGACTGTATCCTTGCAGGAGGTTTGTCTGCTTGCTCTCAGTCCAGCAATTTGTCATGATTGTCTGTTACAATGAACTGTACTAAGTCTCCTTTAAGCTTTTTTCTTAACATCTGGAATTTATTTTTACCCCAGGGCCCGTATTTCAGCTCCCTGCTTTGTGCCAAGGTACCCTGATTACCACCCATGCGCTATGGGCTGTTGCCTTGTCCTGCCCTCCAACCCATTCATCTGAAGATGCTCCTCAGCCTGCCACAAGTGATCTTTTACCTTGCTGTATCGGTTTAGCTTGAGAAGCAAATAATGCCAAATAATACACAAACAAACACGTTGGATGCACCCTTTGTCTCATTTTCATGGATGCTTTGTGTCAAGTGTGCATTTATGTAAATAATGAAGACTACAGAAAGAAGTATGTGGTTGTTTCAGTTTTTGGTGAGATGTGGTAGGTAGATGTGAGATCCCCCTGAAGAAACTCTTCACTACAAGAGAACTGTCTTTGTGCCCAAAGCTTCTATTTCTGTGTGCAGTGGAAAGTCTTATGTAATACATTCCTCTCTACACTTAATCTTCTCTTTTCCTGTTAGCACCGTTTCTAGCTGAGTGAGGTCTCTTGGTTACTGAACGCAATGAAAAATATAAAGATGATAATTTCAGACCATCCTGTTGTGGACACTGTTCTGTATCTGCATTCTTTCCCTCTGTCATCTCAGTGAGTTTAATCCTGCTGAAGAAAGCTCAGCAACACCACTCTAACACAGAAAAGCTTTAACTCATGAAGTTATTTTGTTGTTTTGCAAATATTTGAGGAGATTTTTATCAAAGAAACTCTATGAAGCAACTTATAAAAAAAAGAAAAATAAATGCTGAAAAAAATAATGTTAAGGGAAATGGAAGGAAAGAAAACTATCTTTAGTGGGTGCAGTGCAGTGGTTTTCAGGGAGACCTGAGCTAGTTCTCAGAGGACTAGACACATGAACATCAACACAGAACCCTACAGGAACTAAATAACCCCATTGAGATTTTTTTTTTACTGAAATTTGTCTATTTTCTTTTTTCTATATGACTTAATGTCTATTTTATTTCAGGAGCTTATTTATTCATAGTGAAGGCATCTCTGCATGGATCTGCATTGTGTTCTGAGTAACGACATGAGTGTAAAGATGACGTATTTCATAACATACAAAACACATCTGATTTTTTTTAATTAGTTGGACTTATTAATTTGTTGAGTTTTTAAATATATTGAACCAACTGGATTGTAAGAACCAACTTTCTTTTCATGAAAAAACTGCCAACAATAACATATTTGTTTACTAATATTATTTTGTCATAAAAATGAATGGATGATTTTGACATGTCTTAGACTAGTCAAATAAGGAAGGGTTCTTTGTGTATTCTAGTGTCTATGAAGGTTGATAGCTTTAGAATATTGTAGATGATTAATTATAATTTATAATGTGTTACTATATGCACTATAAAGCGGATATGTAATGAGCAGAAGTATTATTACAATTTTATTCACTCTTCATCAGACTGCTTCCTCCATCTCTGTCTCTATTTGAAAGATTATCTCAAAACATAAGGTAGGAAAAACCTTTTGGTCATGACAAATGAGTATTAACTAAGAAGCGTAACTGCCTACTAGGGATTAGACTAATTTTATCCAGATATCTGAATGGCTGTTGGACTTATTCTTTAATTGTATGGTGCTTGCACTGAGTATTTCACAGACAATTTAAAAGAAATGGTCGAGTCCTTAGGAACAAAAGATCTTATTTCATACATGAGTCAATGAATGAGAGGAAAAGTGGGAAAAGTGTACGTGTGTGTGTGTGTGTGTGTGTGGGGCTAGAAAAGAGCAGGGAAAGGAAAGGTCAGGGTTACAATAATAATGACATTCAGGTTCATTTAGGCACACTCCTTGATTTTATTACTGTCTTATTTAAATGTAATGCCAGCCTTTTTTTTTTTTTTTTTTTCCTGACCATACTCTCATTTATCCCAGTGACTTGTGTAATAAATGTAGAGCAAGTGAAGAGGAGACTCGATTAGTGAGGATTCGTATTTGTGAAACTGGTAGAAGAAGCAGCTTCTTTTTGGCATGTGAAATTTGAGATAGAGCAGGGAGGCAATGCAGAACTGGCAGAGACTGAAATATATCGCATTTATTGGCTGAGAGGAGAGGAGAGGAGAAGTGATACAAAGGGACCTTTAAAGCCATGGCAATAGTCAATGATGATATAGTGCATGCAGGACAAATTTTAAATGTGAACAGTGTTATATATGTATGTGTTAGGGTTTTTGTGGTTTTTATTTTTTTTTATACAAAATAAATAAATAAAAAAGCTGAAGAGGCCTAAGTTTCAGAATGGAGTTCAGTCCCTTTGAAACATCTCTTCACTCCATTTATAATACATTAGGTTGAACACTAGAAAAAGTGAAGAAACCAAGCCCATTAGTTGTATTACAGTAATTTAGGCTCACTTGTTCATAAAAAGCCTGGGAAAAGAAAGCATAGTGGGGGAGGATGGAGTAGCACTCGAATGAAAGCTTAGCCAAGTTTTGCTGTAGGAATAACACCTTCTTCCTTATGATAGATGACCTGAACGTTGCATGTATGTAATTTAAGGTTGCTTTGGAACTTCGTGTTTCCCTAAAAGGGTTTCAGATTTAAATTTTGCCGGCTAATAGTAGCTCCCTCTAGTGTCACACATTCTTAGCATACAACATGGAAGGGCTTTTCTCAGCCTTCAGATGTTAGGTTTCAGGGAGAAAATAAAAAGAAGAAAACAGTGAGAATGTTATTTAAAAAAAATCACCACTACCCCCTACTCTGTTGGTCTTGCCAAAATTTCAGATATATTTTTTATTGAATTCTGATATAAATGAAACGTCTGTTACTCTGTTAAAAAAAAAGCATACATCTTTGAGTCCTGCAAATGTGTTCAGTTTCCTCTTGCCATCGATATGAGGCAAACAGTTTCTTGTATAAAAGTATCGATTGAATGTCTTAATACATTTTGCAAAATCTTCCTCTCCCTTCTATTGAATTGGAAACTCCTACCACAGAATGATTCTTTATCTTTGCTCTCCTTTCTCTTAAAATCCATTCTCCATTGCCAATTTTCCATTGGTTTTGTGATGCTCGCAGAAGCAAAAGTTACCCCCTGTCTTCAGACAATAATAATTATTTTCCTCAAATCAGCAGCAACACAGCACTACTTTATTCAGACTCAATAAAATTATGATGCATGACAAGAGAAGAGCATGAAATGGTTAAACCATAATTGAAACAGATCTGGATCTGGTGATTGTCTGAAGCCTCCAGCCTACTGGTGATAGGGTTACTCTACTTGATTTTGAAGTGTTAGTTCAGTTTCCAAATGTACTGCAAAGATAATCTGTGATTACTGAGTATGCTGCTAACCAAACCTATGTTTTATTTTTATTCCTTGTAGTTCACATGCCTCATTTATTTTACACCATTCAGGCCTTGCTCTGAGTATAGTTTTAGCAGTTTCCTTGTGGGGTTTTTAACCTCTCTCATTACCATGGTGTTTCTAATCCTGTTCTAGTCTCCCTGTGAAATAATAGGATGATGTTATTTCCTCTGGGGAAAGGAGGCATGAAGATTCTGGTGCCCAAAGTGGCTCACATCAGATGCCTAATTAGTTACCTGTAGTCCAATTTCTCACAGAGCTTAGTGTTTTATAGTATTTCCTTTATCTGCTCAGAGCCTGTTTCAATTTTTAACATAGTGCTACAGCAAATCAAACCTCTCAATGTGTACAATTTTAAAGCAAGAGAAGTCTAACAACTGACCATATGGGAAATGCTTAATTTAAATGGTAGCCCAACATCACATACCAGTTTTATTTGCTAAATATAGTTCACCAAAATTCTGATTATGTTTATTTTCTCTCTCCCTGTTTTTCTCAGTTTAAATGTCACATAATAGCAATTAATTTTAATCACTAATGTCACAAGTGAACCTCACAGAAGGGATAAACCACAGGAGGGATGAAAGACACTGGAGGCATAAAAGCATTTATATATAAATATTTCAGCCTTACAATAATTTCTGTCCTAAGGCTTACTTGAAGAAGCTTGTTGAAAGGTGCATAGATGGTATATTATGCCTTTTGGTTTGTTTTGCAAATTTTACTGTAAGCTGTCCTTACCCTTCAAAAAAAATAGGACATTTAAAATAGTACATCTTTAGCCTTTGTATCCGGTTTATATTTGTAGTTGCAGTTGTGAGGGTCTGAAAATTGTTTGCAGTTAGAAGGCATATTGCATGACATACAATATTAATATGTGTATATACAGGTTGTTTAAATTAAATCGTGATAGTTGCTCATACCTCTAGGCAGGACACAATATAAACAACTTAAAATTATATGAAATGAACAGCTCTGTGTTGTTCTGGCCAAAAAGAGAGCATCTTGGGGATGGGCCGTCATCTTGCTGATTAGTAGCTGGCCATGTGTCAGTTTCAGAGAATGGGTGGTTTAATGAAGGACTGAATTGGGGAATATCTCATTCTGTGCCATGAGGTTAACCACAAGCCTCTCGGAAATCACAGTGCTTGCTGCTACAGCAGATGTTCTGGAACTCTGTGCTGTGACTGGAGGTTTTTCAGCCGTCTGTTCCCCCCACCCTTCTCTTATTGTAAAGCACGCACCCATCCTGCTGCCAAAACTTTTAATAAAAAATAAATCTGTGTTTGCAGTTTCCAGAATCTTTATCAACCTTTCAGCCAAAGTTAGAGTAATAAACTCAGAGAAGATCTAAGCCTGTGTTTTGCAAATGATTGATTTTTGCACTCAGGATATCTTTAAAGGCAGTGGCTCCCACCATTATTTTTACATAGCGTGCTGCAGGGGACTGCAGAAAGCCTCTTGCCTCCTAGTTACACAAAACAATTGTGATTGTATTTTGACTTTGAAGTGAGTAATTTATCTGTGGAGAATGAGTTTTCTCTTTCTGGAGAAGCTGCTTTCTCATTAAGCTTTGTATGAACATTATGTATGTTTATTTATAGATTTGAAAATTTATGTTAGATATCAGAAAGTACCTTGAAAATCCATAAAAGAAAGCCTTTCAGGAGATATATCCTTGTGAAAAATCAGTTCAAATATGCAGGAAAAATTTATCTCCTTTCCACGTAACTTAAAGTAGTCATCGCATTCAGCCATTAAGCATATTACTTTAACATTTTTAACATGACATTTAAACTATTACTATAGGTTATAAGGAAAAAAAACCCACCCCAAAACCTAAACCAATTGAGGTGACATAAACTGAAACTTAATCTGATTTAGTTTATCAAATGTAAACTTTTATGTGAGCCCTGTAAAGATGTAGAATGAGCACAATCTAACTTTATAATACAATGCAGCTGTTTATTATTGCCTCTCATCTAGGACTTACAACAGTCTCACTTGTGATGTTGAAATTGCATCTGCAAACATCTCTCATTTGCTTCAGCACAGAGTAAAGTGGGTTAATTTATCAGCCTTATCACCCATCAGTTTAAACTAGTCTATCTCACTTTTCACTAAATCTCAGAAAGTCCATTACCATCCTAGGGAGGAGACTGATAACATGCATCTGAGGGTAGTAATGAGGAGCTGAAAATAAAGTACTTGTAAAGCTAGGGCCTCAAGTATGCATTTGTCCATGTCCTTGATCTGATTGAGCTAAAGACCTACTCCCAGTTGAAGCAAACCTTATGTTAGACCAATATAAGTATTTGTCTTTTACATCTCTAGTTTAAAACAATGCTTTTTCTTTTTTTTTTTGAGTAAGGCACACACAATCTCCAGGAGCCTTATTTTTAAGTTGTGTTTCATGTATATTTTTTGTTGTCTCCTGTGAGAAAATATTTTTCAAGTGGGAAGGAAATGAGCATGTTATGAAGTTTTTTTTTCTTTCTGCAGGACCCATATATACCCATGGGCTGCTGCCATGCAGGGAGTGTTTTTGTGGGAATCTGTACTAATAAATTTGCAGAAAGTCACTGGCTTTTAGGGACAAAGATCTTGACCTCAGGAAGTGTTGAGCCTCTCCAGTTCATCCTGTAATCAGTAAATATTGAGAATATGAGATGTGTTTTGAGAGAGTAACTCAGGATGTCGACTATATAAGATATTGCCTACTGCCTTTTTCAGCTGCAGTGGTTCAAGGTGACATGCTTACTCTAAGCCTAATGAAACAAATATATTTACATATAGTTATGTTATTCTATGCAATATATGGAGAGGACACTAGATATGTATAGACAATAGTGTAAAATTTCAGAGAATGAGGAGGGGCACTGCTTCAGTAAAAGTTTGTGCAAAATGTTTATGGACGTTTAGAACAGTAGTCCTAAAGTCTTGAACTTTCATTACGTTTGCTAGTTGTTCAAGGGAAAATATTCTGTGACTAATCAGAATCTTAGGAAGGTAATTTTTTATTGGAGGACTGGAAAAACATGCCATTTGAGGCTAAGAAATAGCCATTTTCTCCTTAATATCTTGGAGGTGCTCTAGCTCAAGTATGTTTCTGAATTCCTTTTATATTTGGTATCAATGGCATTATTTGTACTACCTACAAAAGTTTCAGTCTCTTGGTGTGCAAAATTATTAAGTTTAAGTAACTTGAAGAGATACTAACACATCTATTAGATGTCTTATTATATGTCTTCGCTCAAGCATTTAAATCTGAAAGTGTTGTGCTAAGTTTTAATTTTTATACTTTATAAATTTCTTTTTTTTGAATTTGCCAATTGAAATGGTATAATTTTAGTGCTTTTTTAAAAAAAAATCTTAAATTGAGATTAATGTGATTTATCTGCAGGAGAGAGCACAGATAGTGTAGATGGTGTGCTGTAACATTGTCCATCAGTGTATTTGCAAGCATTCTGGGATTAATCTAGATATAGTAAAGGTGCACGTTCCTCCTATTTCTCTAAAAGTATTCATATTCTTAGCATAAGTATTTCACCTTGATCCTAAGTGAGGCAGCTTTTAATTTGATACTTTCATTTAACTTTTCAAAATGTTGTTTAATATAAGAATTTACTTTTATCTTTGACTTATTTTAACTTTTGTTTGTGTAAATTGGGAATAACTTGATAAATTGAGAATCCTGACTCCATCACAAGTAAATTATTCCATTTAGATTAAGTGGACACATATTAGGACTGAGAGATAATTGTATGCTAAAGCAGGAGGAATTCCCAGGCCTATTTATTGACCTAACCATAGCATTAAAATCATTGTAATCAAACTAAGCTTAATAGAGTTGTGCTAAGAGATAGCAGCTGTTTAAGTGACATAATATGCACTCAAGATTGTCAGTACAATACTCTTATATCTGTCTGCTTGAACACTTCAGAAACGAGCTGCCACAAAACATAACAGCCAAGTCAGCCTCTTCTGTACCTTTGATTATTTAAGATTCCCATTCATCTTTTAATACAGTGTGAAGTCCTTCCCCTTCCAGACATAGCACCAAAAGCTGTGCACCCCATCAACATTTACTGTCATCTGTGTTGACTGATCTGTTACCATCTAAACTGTTCCAAAATTCTCAGACTGGTACATGCTGAGGTTCTGCTACTGGGTCATCTGGAAAAAATAAAGTAAGTGATATATACTTTCATATCACGCTTATATATCTTCCCCAGCTGTTTTCCAGAGTACTCTTTCTGCAAAGATCTGTGTAGGAGCAGTTTCTATATATTGGTTCTGCAGTTACTGACAGATGTGTGCAGTACACTTTCAAAAACATCTTTTTAAAAACAACACTTTTTTTTTCCCCATCTGTAGATGACTTGATTTTCAAGAAGAGTGGATGAGGCAGAGTGTTTTTGCATGCAGATGCTTGTCCTGGATTTTAAATGTTCTACTTGTAAATTACTTCTTCACCTATAGCAGTGCTCAGCACTGAAATTTGTTTTTCTTCCTCAAAGTATACGGAGGTAAGCTCTCAGAGCTACACATTTTCAAGTCTTTCTCCACCTGTCTAAAAGATTTTAATGTCATGGAATATTGAATATTCTAATTGAAGAAAGAAAATCCACATTTACATTGATACTATGCAACTGAGAAAGGGAGTTCTCATTTTGAAAAAAAAGTAGTATTTGGCATCTTCCATCTTCTTATATTAGAGAACTATAGAGGGTGTGTGTGTGTGTGTGGACTTAGCTTATGGAGTGAGGACTAGAAAAATTCCATCATGCTAGACCTGGATGAGGCTTTTATAACTTAAACACACAAGAGTTGCCAAAGCATCACTGTTTGTGCAGGTGTAACATGAGCAGTCTCTGAAATTGAGAGGGATCCTTGAAAAAATTACAGTTCACAGGAACTCATTTTTGATCTTGAGAGGGATCCTTGACAAAACTACAGTTCACAGGAACTCATTTTGACTAGCTCTGCCACTGTCAGTATTTCCTTTTGCTAATAGAGTTGGAAAAATAGTCTTTTAAGGAGTTCCTTATTGATACTTCAAAGCATGTGAGTAGTAGCTTCAGCTTCAAGTCTCATTGTCTGGATTGTCTTCATTTCATGACAAAAAATGAGTATATCTTATGTATTGTTCAGTTCCTCTATTTTGAGCATCTCTAAAACTTTAGAGACAATTCTGATATAAATTAAAAGGTGATTCAGAACAGCCTCTTGTTTAAATAAGCAAAGTTCAGGATTCAGGCTTTTCTTAAGAGTTCTTCCAAAGGGATTCTAGCTTTAGAAGGGGAGGAGAACAGCAACAAATGTTTTATGTGATTACTTCACTCCATGAGAGAACCACTTTATTCCAGCATATTTAACAGACTTCAGTTTCAGTACAGTGAAGAATGAGTATTAAATTCAGACAGGTAAAAGTGAAATTTTCTTTTGTTGAAATGCACCATTTTGTGCCAAATTAAAAACATGTGGAGAAGCTTATATGTCTGACACTTTTCTTTTTACTTGTCCCTGAAACAGAATACTACAAGAAAAGTAAATGGAGTTGGAACTCATGGAGAGCTTGGATTTTCTCTTATTCAGCTCTATAGGATTAATGCCATAGTCTTTTGAGTGGAAGAATAATCCATTCTCCTTAAGAAATAAATCAAGAAAATAAATTGGACATTTGTATCATGTCTGCATAAATAGATTACATCCAACACTGTTCTTTCTTGTGTGATTTCTATATCCATTTTGGTTTTCTTAGGAGGTGGTATTGAGGCAGAAGAAGAGACTATTTTAATATTTTAATATTTTATTTAAGAGAATAATATCACAAAGTATAGTATCCTGAATAAAATAAATACACCTCCCTACCCCATAAATTGATCTCAGAAACATTTTATGCTATTGTCTTTGTTTTCTGGTGTGGATTTTTCAAGATTGTTTTCTTGCTGGTATGAAGACTCTTTAACCAAAGAATGAGATCTACTGTAAAGTAGATTTCAAATTTTGCATTTTATAAGCAAAATGGTCATGTGGACCATTCAAAGTGATATGTCCATCTCTCAGTGGAGCATTAAACGTTTGTCTAGTTTGGAAAAAAAAAACCATTTTTCCTTGTGTCTTCAGATGAACTGGATTTCTTTGTGCTTTCTTCCTCTGCTTTGTTATATTACTATTTCTTTATTCCTGTTTTTACTCTCTAATTTATTCTCTTTCCAATTTAAGCAGTTATGAACATATGGATAAAGAGTATGTAGTAAAACTAAATCTGTCCTAGCTGAAGTATGTTGTATTTTGTATGCATTCTGAACACTTTGCAACATATTTAAACCTAATTAAACATATTTCAGACATTAAAAAAAGATATTGTCACAATTTTTTGGTCTGTTTCCTTTTTTGGAATGAAAAGGATCGTCTTTGGTTCTGTCTTGGTACCTCATCTAGTACAATGCACTCCTAGAGCCGTGTTCTGTACTGTTAATATGTAGCAATCTTGGGATCTTGGGTGGCTACTATAATAAGCTTTATGGTTAGTAGGGAAAATAGCAAAAATAAAAATTAAAAGAGCTACATAAGTTCTTACATCTGAGAACTGTTAACTTGCCCCCCCCCTTCACCCCAAGTCTCTTCTGGTTTATGGTGCTATTTAGCTGGACTTGTAGCATATTTTGAACTATTACCATAAATGTCTGTAGCAGCTAATCTGTTGGGCAGTTACATATTACAGAATCACAGAATCTTAAGGGTTGGAAGGTATTCAGCTGCATTCCAGCATGTGATTGCTCTTCTGTAAAATGTCACTGAGTGGTGTGATTGTGTTTAACAGTTGAAAATTTCGCTTCAGATTCTTCAATTTCTTTTCTACATTTCCCTTGCATGCCTTATACCAGCCTCTGTTTTACTTCTAGAGAATAATGTTATAAAATATAACTGCTCTTCCAGTATACTTACAGGGTTTTTACCTATAATGGTAGATGAAACAGGTTTTACCTCTTTTTATTCCTGCTGGCATGATGCAAAGAATGAAGGGTAGTCGGTACCATGGCACCTTGGTGTGGTTTTTATACTCAAGTCCCGAATTGGTTCATGTTGTCCAGACTATGTGCTCAGTAGAATGAGAAAGGTGTTCAATATTAATGTTAAGAGCTCAGCTTTCTCCATGTTTTACTGAAAGTAGCCTAGCTTTGTATCTTAGGCCCTGAATTAAATAATTGAGGTTTGACTGTATCCCACTTCAGTACAGTGCTTGAGGGCTAGAGAACTGCCTTTAGTACCTCTCCTACTGTCACTGCTACAGGAGAAGGAAAAAAGATCCAACTAATTTTTAATTATCCAATGTGCCTCTTGGACACAGGGTTTGTTGGGGCCCATAAATACAGTACAAAGTGTTTATTAAAGGGTAAATGTAAATTTGAAACGACACCCATTACTTGGATTGAATGTATGTACAGCATAACCTTTCTCCTCATTATCCCCATAATTAAAGTTAATTTCTACCCTTTTCCTTTTCAAATCCTGTTTGAAGAAAGGTGGAGTTTGTGCCATTCATTTGAGAACTTCCTTCTCATGCATCAGGCAACTGCCAAAACTCTTCTTTATCTCAAGCTCTCCTCTTATGTAGAGGGGGTGGCAACACCACAGTCCTTAATATACTGACTACGGTGGCAACGTTGTCATTGGTGGAGCTGAAGGACTGTAAGGAATGGAAGCAATTTTAAAAAATTTCCCACTAATGTAGTTTGGAACTCAGGGCCTCATGCTGAAATGATGGAATAGACTGCAAAACTTTTGCTTCAGGCGTTATGATGTCCTTTGGAACGTTATTGAGCTCATTTATGTTTGTTTTGTTTTTTCTTCCCGTTTAGAGAAGAACTTGTTTTCTGTGTACTGTAATGGTGCTGGCCTTAGATGGAGTGGATGCTTTTTCTGTTCCTTCTCCTCCCATTTATTATGTCAGTTTACTACATATCTGAAAGCAGCTTTTGTTTTTCCTATTTTTAGCTTTACTTTCTAGTTTTTACAGTTAAGTGCATTTTTTTGTGTGTGGTGTAGTTCACCTGTCACAATTCACCAGGGCAATATCTGTACACTGGAAGTAATTCAGCCTCTCTCTCTGTTTAATTTCACGATAACGTCTGGAAGGTCTTATCTAGGTTAGCCAGGAGGAAGACTGCTGTGTCCTTTCCTAATTTACTTTAACTTCTTGACTTTTGTCTATCTCTCTCCCTTGGCTATCCTGTTTGTTTCACAGTTATTTATCTGAAGTGTGAACTGGCCAGATGAATTGTTGCCTATTGTAGATGACTTGGTTTAAATTTAAATACTACACTGAATACCACTTAAAACATTGGGTGCTTAAAGAGGAGTCACTACTATTTCTTGCTGCAGGTACTGTAAATAGGGCAATGTTAAGTTCCTTCACATCACCATTGAAAGTCTTTTGAAAGCAAATTATTTGTTGTTTCCCAGGTTACTTTTAGTCTGAGTTCTCTAGACAAGATCTATAATTTCCTTTGCTGCAGTATCTATGCCATGCTTTACTGTACTGTATTTGATAAACATATATGCATATTTTACTTAGAGTTTGGAGGCATGGTGTGTTTATACCTATTCAGTAACATTTTCTGTATATATCAAATGTGAAAGGAAAAAGGAAAGCATAGCAAAATTTGTATTTTGTGGATGTCTTTTGCAGATCCTGAATCTGTCCATAGGAAAAGATTCCTAAGAAAGTTCCATTAATGAATGTTGCATCATTGCGCTTTTATAGTTACAGCTGCTCGAGCTGAAGGAAACTCCCAAATCTCTCATGTTTGTTGAAATATAGTGTGATTTGTTGGTATATAAATTTATACTACTTGTGTCTCATTTGACTTCATTTTCTTTGCATCATGGTCCACTGGGATAATGTGAAACAAAAGTAAAATGCTTGTTCTGATGTTAAGATGAGGGAAAATGTAGAAGGATAGTAGTATTTAAATTAAATCCTCTCCCTGCTACTTCCCAGGAATAGTTGTTTTATTAATTCAAAGCAGTGAATGTACTTGCTTAATGAACTCATCTCTTGAGGTGGTGGTATTACCCAGATCCTTATGATCATCATCTACTACTTGCTGATTTCCTAGGAGGAGTTAGGTCTTAGTGACGTTACTCACCTGTGATCAATCTGCCTTGGGAAATTGTTTCTCATGCTACATTGGTTTGGAGTTTTTGAGAAAAGGAAGAGACAGGAGGTTGCATCATGTAGAGGACAAAAAACAAACAGGAGAATAGTTTCTATATGAAATACAACTTGAGGTGTCAGATTTTGGACAAAACTGCAGCCATGATGCCATGCAGTTTGTTTCCTATAGGCCTGAGTGCACGCTGCAGGGTACTTCTCCAGCTGTGTCTTTCTGGGTAACTATTTAAATCAAAACTGTCACTTTATATGTTATGTCATTGTTGTATTAATTTGCTGTCCATTGAAGAAAGAATAAAAAGTAGACTACAGGTGCTGTTTATCTCTGAAGTATACCTGCTAAAGTATCATCTAACTCGGCCTATGCATTTTCTAATATAAAGCCCGTACAACATGAATAATAATGTAGTGCACTGTCTCTGAGGAGGACATAATTTCCACTTAACCATTGAAAAATTAGTGGTACATCTTGGAAAACAAGGTCTGCACGGGGAAAAAAAAGAAAATCACTGTTAGAGGTTGCTTACAGTATTTTAAGAACTACAAAGGGCTATTGGTTTAGAATAGTGTAGGAAATTCATTTATAGGTAGAGATGGTAGAATGGTTTAGCATTTAGGAAATAAAGATTAGATGAATGGCGTGTAGGGAGTAGAAGACATTATGTCAAGGTAAGATGCAGGACAAGTACACAGAAAGAAACCTATGCAGCAAATATGTTTGAAGTAGGAGCTGTATTCTGGAGGGAAGATAAAAGTGGCATTGCTTTGATAAAGAGCTTAAAAAGACATGGGGACTGAGAAGTATGAAAATAGACTGGAATTTGGATAAAAGGATGTAGATCCAAGGTAGAGAAAAATAAGCAAACAACTCGACTTCCTTCTGTGTTCCCTGACACATGTATATGTATTTACTGCTCACTCAGTAAATACTGTGCAGTTTTTGAGGTAAAACGATTGCTGTGCTGGAATATCAATTTCCAGAAGTCAGTCTCCCTGGGAGCAACACTATAATCCAAACCCTTTCTAATATGCTGGAGCTGAACTGTGTTGCATGAATTGATCTCTTTCTGAAGAATGTGGTATTTTCAGTACTTATCCCAGAGTATGGCTTGACTGGGTTTCAGTTAAAAGAGGAATAGGATAAGTGATTGTTTTACCAGAACTCTAATTTCTTATCTCATAGATAAACTGAACAGTTTTGAAGAACTGTCTTTCAACTTTCCATTGTTGGAAATTTTTATAACACATATTTAAAATCTATATGAATGTATTGCTTTTGGTTCCAAACAATTGCTTTTCTATGTAGGCTAGCTGCTTCAGAAAGAGAAGAAAATGGTGTCCTCTGCTCACTCAGAAATGCTGAGTATCTTAAATTAGAGAAGTTGAGTAAAGCAATGAAATCATAAGAATATAAAGGTCCAGTCCAGATTCTCGGGGACAACTTGATCGCTGCTTCAATGTGTTCAGAAATGGGAAAGATAATATTGTTAATCAGCAGGCAGAAGGAAAACCACATTTTAATAGATTGAGTTGTGCGACAGGCTGGAGACATACACTCTTACATTTCCTTGAGTCTCTTTGTCCCAAATCTCTTACTTGGAGCACAGTCCCATCACTGCAAATGCCATTGAGACCAATACTTTTCTTGTGTAACCTTTCTGCTTGGTCTGCATAGTCTGTGAAGATACAATTAGCTTTGTCCTGTACTTTGCTTCATTATGGGACCCCCCCCTCCCTCCATTTATGTTTATCTCAATTTTGTCCTCTGCTTGAGTGTGAAAAGGAAAAAGGAATTAGACTTGCTTATTATTTTTACTGTCAAACTTGTTCAGATTATGTTTATTTTTACAGGAATATCTTAGACAAAAGCTGGTGTTTTGGCTCTGCGTTTACACTCTGGTTCTGTGATGTAAGTCAGTGCATGACCTTTTTCTTAGCAGGATGAAAGATAAATACAGCCTGATTTGTAGAAGTAATCCAGTACTACAAGAAGTCTCATCAGCATGATCGTCATCTGCTTTTGTGTTTAAGTTTAATGAGGAAACTTGTTCAGTTGCACATAGTCAATCTGAAAACAATAAAGGCCTAGCTGCTATGAGCTAAACTATTACAAAAATTAAAATCCTCCTCATTTCATTTGTTGAAGAACAAGGAGAAGGGGAAGACATATGGCCACCCACTTTGTTGTGCAAATTGTAAGAAATGAAGATAACTTGTGACAGAATTGTCTGAAGGTTTTTGTTTAGCCATCACACATGGCCTCAATAACACTGTGAAACAGTTTCTTTTACCCCCTCCAACCTACCCAACCCCTTCTGCTATGAAATCTGCAAAGCATTTTTCAAATTAAGTGTGCAAGGTTTTCCTTTTAAGTTTCAGGAGCAAGTGGCTGAGAAAGACATGCTGAGAGATTGGAAACATTCTGCATCAGCAACAAAGGAGGATGCCTGCTGGTTTGCAAGCAACATAGAAAATATGCCAGCCATGCAAAGCGCTCTGTGGCAGTAATTCCAGAGCTGACTGATGTTTATTTGTGCTGTGCACTAGCCTTTCTCAGAGTACTATGGGGATGAGGGTGGATGTAAAAGTCCTTGGGAAACTGTTGCAGTATTGGTTATATTTTATTAGCACATTGTCTGGAATTTGAACTGATGTTTGCCTCTTGAGCCTAGATAATGAGCTTTCTGTTAAGTGCTATGCCTTGCTTCCCTGTACAAGTGTAGTTAAATGGGTATGTGTTTGGTGTTGGTCTTATGTCTGGGGATTTGACTGCTTCAACACATCATCATCAAAACTCATTCTTGTCATAGTGGAAGAAATTAAATAGGACCATTTGTTGGTTCTGATGAAGAACTGATAGCGTCAGAAATAATCTTGGCAGCCATTTTAATTTATGCTGGAGGAGCGGCTTTTGCACCCTAAATAAGCATGGATCACTTAATCAAGTCAAGTAGTCAGCTGGTAAAAGCGTCTGACAGAAATGAATACAGAGAATGAATCATGAAAATGGTAAGGTTGTCATAATCAAATAATTCAATAAAGATAATGTATAAGCTTTGCGGAAGAGTTTGAGCTTTGTGTTTCTTGCGGAGACATAAATTATTTGGGAGAAGACAATGGATGGTTCAAGACACATCTATAATCTGAATGGGCTGGAAGTCCTAGGGGAAAGTCCAGCAGTTCTGTTTTGCTACTGAATACATCATTTTAAACTGTTCCCATGTATAGGTTCATATAAATGTGCATACTTGGGCTTGAAAGATTTTTGACTATAGCCTGTCTTACGTAGTATTACATAGGAGCTGCTCCCTGATCCGTACACAGGTTCAGTAATCCTCTGCATGTACTGATATAGCTCTCTGCAAGGTTTACTATAGTAAATTGTTCAAGACAGCCAGGGGCCAGAGTAAGTGTCATTCAAGGAGGAGTCAGGACTGTGCCAGGAGTCAAGACCTGACTCTGTGTTTTCTGGCTACTCCTCAACACTTGCAGTGGGAAGTAGTGGGGACTGGCCCTCAGGACTGTAGTGCAGGCTGCTGCAATGCTTGCTGCCTTGCCATCAGCCCACAGGCTGGGGAGTGAGGGGCTTGTTCCCTCCAATTCCCCCATCCCACAGTCTGTTGCAGAGAATGTTTGCTAAGCTGAGGATCTTACTGAGCTAATGGTGAGCAACTAGCATTCCAGAGGTGTAGCATGTTAATAATTTGAGAGAGAGTTATAAATTCTGTCTCCCAAACAGGAAGAGATTAAACGTGTAAATGAGGTAATATAGTTTGAAAAACTATATTGCAGAAAATATTCTAGCTTTGCTTTTCTTTTCCAGCTTTACTTTTGCATATCCTAACACTGTTTAACAACCAAGCAGTGACAAAGGATACGATTTGTAAATGGATGTCAGAAGGAAAGCAGTGAGATCATCTAGATCTTTACACCGATATTTGACTTTGTACTGTGAATTGTCTGAGGTTAACATAGTCATGAATAGGATACAACTATTGGCTTTCACCATCACAATCAAAATGTTCCATCACTTAGAAGATAATGTGTGGGGTTTTACAGGTGCCTGAAAGGTACTTCTGAGAGGCTCCCATACTTTTCTGGTGACTGAAGTGAATGTTCAGTCATGGTAGCGCAGATTTGCAAGTGATAGCAACAAACACTGCAGGTCCAATGCATGGTCCTTCAGCTTCGCTGTAACCATCCTCTGTTAGAAAAAAAATCCAGCTACTTTGAGTTGCACACAATATGTTTTTTGATAACTGAGTCCAATGGAAAATAAGGTGGTACAGTGCAGATGCAGGAATTCACATAAAAATGTAGTGCTGGAAGATAGCCAAGGCTACTTATTACTCTCTTTTTTTGCCCCTGAAACTTTGTTCCTTATAGCTGCCTATGCTTAAATTTTTATTGAGAAGACTTTAGAAAAACAAAACCATACAAAGAACAAGCTTAGTAAATTACATATGACTTGAGGAAACAATCAAAATTCATAGCTGGCTGATACACTGCACCAATGAAAATGACTTTATGTAATTACCAGTTTTAAAATATCAGGCAAGACAGTAAAAATAAAGCTAGAATTTTATACCTTTTGTAATTTTTCTATTGAGAAAGAATTGTCAATCCTATACAGTATTTAAAAAAAAGAAGTAGTTTTGTCTCGGGAGTCAGAGGACTGCCTTAAAATTAGATTATTTTTCTAACTAGTTTTCTCCCTGGTCTTTCTGAGTATAATATAACACTTTTGGCAATCATGTTATATTTCTAATTGTTCATTTGTAATTAGAAAGGTTGAATTTTCAATTACTTTTTCAATTGTAAAAAAAGCAATAATTTCACATCAGGAGTTGATATGAAAAATATTAGCAAAAAATGAAGTAGGGCTTTGTAGTAATTTGAAGTTATCATCTTAAAGCTTAGTATCAGTATGAGGAAACGGTGCAACTATAATTAAGAAGAGGCTTCAAAAAACAGGTTCAAAATGGTGGAAAGTACATAAACTTAATTTAAATAAATTATCAAAAAAGTTCTGTCATATTATATGCCTGGGTCATTCTGCTCAAAATGTTTCTTGACAGAATGCTTCAACTGAAAAACATTTGCGGACAATATGCTGATAGCAGATATAAAATTCTTTTGGTTTACACAGAACCCTAACACTATTGTTTCTTTTACATCTGACACAATTTCTCCTGGAAATAGGTGTCTTGGGGAAGAAGTTTAGGTAGAAGCAACTGAGTTTTTCTGTTTCTTCAGTAAAGTCTATGCTACATTTAGTTGTATATGCCAAGTCTAGATGGAAAAGATTTAACCATCTCTAGTGTATAAAGCTAAACTATTTAGCCTTCTGCTCAAATTATTTTACCTTAGGTTAATCGTGCCTGTTTGCATTAAAACAGTAACTTACTTTTTCATCCTTTTCCAATTCAATACTTTCTATTCATTGTGCTCCAGAGCCACATAACGTTATTCAGACTGATTTGTTCTTTGTATGCGTAAAGCTGAATCCTTTTACCATAGACTTGCAGCGGCTTCCTAAATTTCCAAGGCATTGTCGATACTGACAATAATTCTGGGAGGCCTTGAGGGAAGATAGCACCATGTTCTGGGAAGTAACTCCTGTATCTTCCATATCCATCACCAGGAGAAAGCAGTGTCTGGGGTTAACATTGGGCTTCTCAGGAAGGCTGAACCTGCATGGATAGAAATAGTTGCTGTGCTAGTTAAATTCCACATCGGCATTGTAATGACACACAACATCTGCTAGACCTTTCTGTCTAGAGTAGCTTGTGACTGTGAAAGTACTGGCATTATCTTTGCCCCTTTCATTATGATTTAAAATTGGTCATATGTGCTCTGACTCCAGTTACTCTTCACGTTGTTATGTTTTATTCACGAGACTTCTTGCAGGAGGAAGAGCCATGTGGAAATCTCCAGGATATGTAGTCCATGGTAAATAGCATGTTACCGTATTAAAACAACTGATAGCACACAACTCTTGAGGAAAAGAGATAACTGGAATTGGAAACTGAAAAACTGAATGGAGTGAAAAGAAATATCTCTTCTCCTGTTCTACTTCCAATTGATAAACCCCCTACATTACTGAGCTCAAACTGACCGCAATTTCTACTCATTCTTTGTCTTTTTGTTAGACTCTGAATTAGCTCAGCATTCACCCATTGACCCAACCACCTGGCATGAAGAATGTGTTTAGGAGATCCTGAGGACTCAGTTGCTGCCAAAGCATTGGCTGGTATGGTGTATGCTTTGACTGTGTGGTGGGATCACAGCTATACAGATGCCTCTACTTTCTAACTCTCTACTCTCTGTCTAGATGTAGCAACAAAAGGTGAAGGAGCCTTCATATTCACTTTTAGGGGGGTGGTTTCTGCCAGTTGTCTTGCAGCAATATAAATCACAGGAGAAATGGGCACTGATGAGCGGGAAGCAGGATTCTCTGGACTTGGAGTCTGATAAACCTGACTCCCTTGTTCCACTTCCATTTGCAATTCTTGTGCTACTGATATTTATTCTGGACCTTTGGTACTTCAGAGTGCTATTTTATTTTAAACTAGTCCCAACTTTGATTAAAAAACAGCTTAAAATCAGAAAATTACAATCTCAGATATGCTCACACATAATGCAAACATATTTAATTTAGTCAGACTATAAATACTATTTTTATTTCAGTTTTTTATATATGATGTGTAGACATTTTAATGTCTTCCTTGTTTCTTCTTTTTCTTTCTTTCTTTCTTTCCTATCACAGAATTGCACTAAGTTTTGTGCCATCAGTTCCTCTTATTTCTGCTTTGTAGTTCTTCAGAACTGAGGAATAGAAAAAGAAAAAAAAAGTTAAAATAGAAAAAGGGAAGGATGGAAACTTGGGGAAAGAGGAAAGAGGGAAGAAAGAATGGGAGCTATTATTTTTCCTGTTGTGCTTAGTAATAGAACAAGATGGAAAAAAAAGTGATTTTAAAATTTTTTTAGTCTTAATAAGAAATGCAAAACTTTCACAAAACCTAGTTTTAAAGGCAGAGCATTTTCAAATGAACTTTCCCTCAGCTGTAGCTCTAACAGCTTTTGCTTTTAAGTGGCAATAACAGGGTGCTGATTCCTCCAATCCAACAGGAGTGACAGGCATATGACTTGAAGCATTTTCAAGCAGTCTTTTTAAGATCAGCTTAATTGACAAAACTGTGAATATGTAGTTAAAGTTAACTATGTGATTAAGTGGTCTGTTGGAACCGTGCCAGAACACTTAACACCTTGCAGAAACTACTTCTTAGTCTGAATATGTTTAATATGTAGTCATGGGGAATTGATTCCTTCTTCTAAGAAAAGAGAAATTTTCTTATTCCAAAGTCACTGCTCTTCTTTGGATTTGTTCCTTGTGTGTATTCTCCTTTAAATCCCACCTCTCCTTGAACTCCCCTTCTGAACATAAAAATACCGAATCACAGATGCTCTTTGTTTTTTGACTGCACAGGTGAAGGTTTTCCTCTCTCCAACTGTCTACAAACCAAATGTCAGCTCAGCAATATTACTTTTTTTTTTCTAATTGATATTCCAAAATAGTTTTTCCATAAGACTCTGTTAAAAGTGAATAGCTGGGAGAAAAAAAAAAAAAAAAAAAAAAGGTAAATTCATGCCTTTTCGATTATGGTAATGTTTTTCACAATAAACTGTAGCATACGTGTTGCTTTCCTGGGACATTGATAGTTTGCCTAGGTGTTTAGAATGTGATAATGCTGGGTTGTATTTACAAGGACTAATAACAGACATCCAGGAATAGATAAACATGACGGGGGATTTCCATCGCTTTAGCCAGCTATTCAGAAAGTGAGAGAATTAAACAATACTTACAGTATGTTTTAACTATAAAAAATTTTGGACAACTGGACTTCAGCACAGCTTGTTCTGCAGTTAGTTTTGGACAGGAAAAGTTCAAGCAATTTTGGCACTCTGATCAGGTGGGATCCTGGGATTAATTATTATTCAGTAATCAAGTGTTTGTTTTTTTTTATAGGAATGCTGTGAGAGGAAAAGCTATTACATTGTCATCTTCTTTTAAAGGCTGAGGGTTTTTCTTTGGACAACCCATTATAAAGGTTTTGCTCATCTTTTCCAATTAGGTAGAGTCTGTTTTCAGCAAAAGCTGCTTATGTTCCTTGCCCGTGATCCTTTACCTCATCATCTGAGAAGGTGCAATGGCAAATCGTTACTTTAAACGATTGCATAATAAAGTTAGTTGGCACACAGTATGAAGACAATAAATCTAAAGCTTTTCTATTTAAAAGCATTTTGCTTTTAACCTTTGTTAGTTAGAACAACTGCTATGTTTCAGAGTTACCAATGAATTTCATGTCCTCTAACTCCTCTATTACAACAAGTAAGCGAAAGCATGTTCGGCTCTACGGCTGCAAGAACTTCACAGAGAGCAGAATTCAAAGATAATCTGTGATACCTTTATTTGTACTATGGAGAATTTTACTGTTTGACTAGAGCTAGCACAGTCTACCAGAACACAACCTTTCCTCCAAACTACAGATCTTATACTCTTTCTAGATTTGGAGAAAAAAAGTAGTTCCTTTGCAGTTTGCTACTTCAAGGAACATATATATATCTCTTTTTCTCAATTGTCTGGAGCAAGTATTGTGGCAATCTCCTGAGTTATACCACTGCCAGCCTATATGCCTTTGCTGCATTCACTTTCATTGCTCACTTTTAAGCAATCCTGGTGACGGAGAATTTTCACTTTTTCCCAGACTTGAGGAGAATGTTGCAATGGTACAGAAGAAGAACAAGGGCTTGAAGGAGGGGCGATGCTGGAGAGAGCGAGGACTCAGAGTGTTGGTATAGCTTTTAAATGTACCCTTGGTTTTCTCTCAAATAATAAATGTGTTCTACTTAGAAATTATTTCCCTTTGCAATAGTTGTATGTATGGGTAGAGCAACGTGGAAGCTGTACAGAACCAAAGTGGCTCTCTGGGAGAGAGATCCTTCTACAGACATGATAACAGAGTTTTATTTTTGCAGTAAAAATGTACAGATTTATAAAATAATTCTGCATTAACCCTGTCTTGAAGATCGTTCCATATTAGGAAACAAATTCTTGTACATGACATGCAAATATGCCCATTATGTTGACACCTCTGCTCAGTATGGGGTTTTCAGAATACAGTGCCTGCCTTTATTGTAAGATCAGAATCAGTCTGAGATTAACAGAGAAGACTTCCTGAACCATATTTTGCATTTCAAAGGTTTCCTGAGTCCTTGTAAAAGAAACCAGCTTTTTCCTGAATTGCTTTGCTCTGTCCTTCTTTTCCAGTAAGTTGGTTTCAGTGCAGCAGTTGCCACTTCTGTCTTTGAGATAGCTATGTCTTTTCTGTTCTTTGTTGACTGATGCGCATGTTCTTCCTTAACAGAAGGCCTGAGTGTTTACCTGTTTCATTTTCTACTGTTTAATTTTTGTCTTAGAGAAGTAAGAGCATTTCTTTGTACCATCATGTTTTCCTCTACACTTGTTTACCACACAAAAGGAAAAATGGCCTGTATTGTTTTCTGATAATTCATTAATCTTTCTCTGAGATTCTGTCCATTAATAATTGTTTTGAGATAACAGAGTATATTGTCACGTTGATCAATCTGCATGTTAAGCTGGCCCTCACTAACTTTTTAGCCAAGTGGTGAAGCTCTTCACAGTTCTTGCATCTTTTTTTTTCCCAAATTCTGAACACTTTTTCAGTTGATTTGACTACAATGTATTTTTTTGTAATTCTGACTTTGAAATCTGTATGTCTTTTTAATCCATTTGATTTTCTTAGAATATTTCATATTTTTAATAATGTCTGTAGTGGCAGAGGACCATTGCTCCTCCAGAAACCAGCTTATTTTGCACAACAAATTCCATGTGTTTCGTCAAGAGTTAGTTCTGGGTCATTTGACAGTAAGATGTTTTGATCCCAACTGTGATGCCTGGTCTATTACCAGATCCAGTTGTTATGTGCTACTCTCTGCAGGCTTGCACTTGCAGTATGCAGTTCTGCATTATTGTCTTATTTCTGTACTCTATTGAAAAATGTATGTCTTTATTGTTCTTCACCTGGAGTTGAGTTCCACAGGGATCGGTGCTCGGGCCAGTCTTGTTCAACACTTTCAGCAATGACCTGGATGAAGGGACAGAGTGTACCCTCAGCAAGTTCACTGATGACACCAAACTGGGAGGACTGGCTGATTCCCCAGAAGGCTGTGCTGCCATTCAGCAGGATCTCGATCAGCTTGAGAGCTGGGCAGAGAGGAATCTCATGAGGTTCCTCTCATGAAGTTCAACATGAGGTTGAACTCTACACTTGTGCAGAGTCCTGCATCTGGGGAGAAACAACCCCATGCACCAGTACAGGCTGGGGATTGACCTGCTGGAGAGCAGCTCTGCAGAGTGTGACCTGGAGTCCTGGTTGACAGTAAACTGAACATGAGCCAGCAATGTGCCATCGTGGCCAAGAAAGCCAATGGCATCCTGGGATACATCAAGATGCAGGCTCTACTCTGCCCTGATGAGGCCTTATCTGGAGTCATGTGTCCAGTTCTGGGCTCCCCAGCTCAAGAGGGAGAGAAGACTTGTGGAGATAGTCCAGCACAGGGTCACCAAGGTGATCAAGGGACTGGAACATCTTCCTTCCGAGGAAAGGCTGCAGGAACTGGGGCTATTTAGTCTAGAGAAGAGATAATTGTGGAGGAATCTCATTAATGTTTACAAATAGCTAAATGGTAGATGTCAGGAGTTGGAGCAGCACTTTTTTTCTGTTGTATTCATTGACAGGACAAGGGGTAATGGAAAAAAGCCGAAACACAAAGAGTTCCATTTAAACATAAGAAAATCTATTTCACTGTGAGGGTGAGGGAGCCCTGGCACAAGCTCCCAGGGAGGTTGTGGAGTCTTTCAAAACCCACCTGGATGCATTCCTGTGAGACCTGTTCTAAGTGGACCTGTTTTTAGCAGAGAGGGGTTGACTAGATGGTACTTTCCAACCCCTACCGTTCTGTGATTCTATGAGTATATTTCTCCACAGCTTTCTATGTTGCTATTTCACAGTCAGTCTGAATGAACTAAAACCTCCCCCAAATCTGGTTTCAGCATATGCTACTGTCAGGTACCTTCTGACAGTCTCCTGTGATGCCCTTCTCAGATGAAGCCAATGACAACTGGCTGTTGAAGAGAAAGAAGATAACATACATGACATGAAGAAAGCACTAATTCACTACTGATCAGCATGTATCTCATCCCTGCAGTCAACATAAAAAACACTGTAAAAAGTTGTTTTGTATTTTCAGTTTTCAACAGAACTGCATAAAAAACAAGTAATGTTCATTCATTTTAATGGTGGCCAGTGAAGGGCCTCATACTCGTGTGTTAGCATCCTAATGGTGTTTTTCAAGTACTTTATATTAAGTAAATTGAACTAACACATCTTAAAAGGAAATCTGTTTTGCTTGTCAAGACAAGAATATGAAAGCAACTAATTCACCTCATAACTGGAAAATAGCAGAATGTCAAAGGCTGTTCCTGCAAACACATTAAGAGTCGGTGAGTGTTGCTTGTGCAGATATTGTTACACATATGGTTAAACTGCATAGGGAGACAGATATTTTTGGGAAATTGAATTGCCACAAGGTGGTGGAGACAAGGCCGGCATTATTCAAAGATATTGAACTTTGATCAGCAAAGCTTGTCCCACCTCTTGTACTTTTCTCAGCTAGAATCATTTATCTACAGCTGCTACCCAAGAAAACACTTTGCTAAAATATAGATATGTGTGTATCCATTTTGTCTGTACTAAAGTATGAAGATTTGCACAGCAGAATTAATTAACTTTAACCCAAGATTAAAGTTGGGACTTACTGATATTGCTGACTGTGTGTTTCCTCTGCTTCTTCCAATACATGCTGATACTGGAGCTCAGTAGAGATTTTGGGCATGTGATATTCTGGCTGGTAGCCTGAAGGCCTTGGAAGAACAGGAGTGCTGTGACCAGACAAAGCTTAGTTTTGCACTCAGGCTAGCCCAACCCTAGACTGTCTGCAGTCCCTCATTCTTTTTTATCTTCCTCTGACTTTTGAGTTGGGTATTTCACATATTTCATCTGCTGTGCATGCCGTGTGCTGCTGTCTTTGGCCTCTAGTGTGCACTGAGTTGAGTAGGTAATATGTTCAGTCTTGTCTGGATTCTTATGTGGTTGCCTATAGTTGAAGATGATTGGCCCAGTGCAGGTAGCTCTCCATGTTAGTAAAAATTACTTACATGTTTAAGATAAAGAAAGAAGTGGCCTAAATATGCTCCTCTGTGTAATTTAAAAGGAAGTAAGTTTGCCCCATTACTTTGACCATTGTATAAGACGAAACAGATTTTGACATCTAATACCTGATTGTTCTTTGAAAGCATATTTCTCAGTCTCTTGCTGTAAATATTTTAAAATGCCATGTCATAAGAACAGTCCTTTTATATTCCTTCCAGTGTTGTTTGGAGTTCTTTTTGTGACTTCTAAGGACTAATCTGGGTGGCGGAAAGACCATAGAATAATTTCTTAAATCACTAAAGGAACTCAGAAGAGAGGGGAACAGAAAGTGAGCTGCAGTTCCTGCCAGCTGGCTGGAGCTCAGCTGCAGTGAGACAGCCCATGCTGCCAGTCCCCAGGAATGCACTGGCAGCCAGCGCTCTGCTGTACCCAGCCCACCCACTCCCAGGTGGGGGAAGGCAAGCGAAGCAGTCCTTTCCTTACTGGGATTTGCCGTGTGATGTATTGGTCTATTTTAGAAATATTTCATTAATATTTTTGGCTTTAAATTGAGAACGGCTGTGGTTAAAGTATCCTGGATTGTGTGGTCAAATAGTTGGTGTTGGCAATTTCTGTGGTCACATATTTGGTAGCTAATACTTTTTATGAATTCCAGATTTTTCTCCTCTGGGATAATTGTGCCTCTGGAGCTAATGCTATAAGGATGTAGCTTGGCCATGTTGCTTTCTCCCTGAAGATCACAGTTCTTTCTTTACTTCTACTGAAGATAAACTTGTGGGAAAACTATCTGTAGCTACATCTAGCTGTAAAAGTGAGCACGTTTTCCCCAGAATATGTTGTTCTGTGCTATACTGTGAGTATATTGATTTGTGCTAAAGCTTGTGCTGAAAGGACTCTTAGTGAGTGTGATTAGTTTGTGTAGGAGGTGGAGTTACTCATGTTTTCTAAATGAGAAGAGATACGTTCTGAAATATGTTGTTCTAATTCGGTGAACCTGGGCTGAATAACCCAAGGTAGAGATCATGTCGAGTGAGGTTATCTTCTTTCAAGGGAGAAATATCAATGGCTGGCCTAAATGGTACGAAATTATCTATTATGAAAATGAAAAAATATTCAATGAATTTCCAGTGTATACTTGGGAAGGCCTTGAATGGGCTACTTCCCACCAAGAACACGATGCAGATGGGTATTTGATGCCAGCGCAGATGGTACTGTTCAATCCCTTCAAGGACAACTCAGGGGCACATATCTTAGCAAGATATTTGGAATTCTTTCAGCCTTTGATAAGTGGATATTTGTTACACATATAGGAGTGCAGAGAAGTCTGCAGAAATTATACAAATCAAATTTATTGCTATTTAAAATGAGCAGATGTGGTGATTGGTTGACCTTAGCCTGTTTAAATACATGTCTTGTAAAGTTAGGGAAAGGTTGACAAGGACTGTGGTGTAGTTTTAGAAAAGGAAAAAGAAAGCAGTAGTTGCATAACTGATGTCAATGAGCTCAGTGAAACAAATTCTTTCTAAGGAAGTCTGTTTTCTTTTTCAGATTGCCCATTTGGCTGGCAAAAGAACCCTATTATAAGTATTTAGGTACTGACAAAGTTCAATATTTAGTAATGCACCATATTTTGTATACTTGATCACCAGTATGCAGCAAATGTATATTTTCAGTGGATTTTAAGTGTTCGTGAATAAAATTCCTATATATGTGCAGACAAGAGTACTCACTTTGTTTTTGCTTATATTCTTACACTAGTGGCAAAAAGAAAAAGATACCTCTTGAAAGTTTTTAACAGAAAAACTCAAATCAATATGCCCTTTCAGAATATTTCTGGGACAAATTTCCCAGAGTTTTCCTACTGTTTTTAGTTTCTTTATGTGGAATAACCTTGACCCCTCTTCCTTGATGAGGTGGCAAGACATCCAAATACAATGAGTGATTTTTATGACATTGATTTCTAGCTCTTCTTTTCTTCATCGTCCTGAAATGCATCCTTCTGCTTGGTAACTACTAAGAAGGCATGCCACCTGAGAGAATCAGACATTTCTGTGTTTTCTTAAATTAAACTGAGATGGCAGTGAAAAAGTAAAAGGTGATGTTTTGCTGTCCTCTTCTTTCATCTTGATGGACTTGAGGAAAGAAAGAAGTATGAGACTGGTTTGTTTGTGTGCAGGTTTGTGCATGTGTGTATGTATGTGTGCATGCCATATAACCATGAAAAACAGTGTATTGAAGATAATAAATTCACATTTCAAAATCATGAAATATAAATCATGTGACTTGACAGCAATTTGGAGAACTAGGGGAAACATCAAAAGCTGCAAGGCTGGCTGTGACTTTGCAAAATTTGCAATGCTGGGTATATGTACTGGTACATCTGTCATTGCATCATCAAGAGAGGGAAAGCCTCTGGAGTATCAGTTCAGATCATGGTGTTTTAATCCTTTTCACACCCCTGTCCTGCAACTGAAATGTGGCTTCCTACTTACTGCCCCTCAGTTGTCCTTGTCTTTGAGATTGCCTCCCCTTCAAGTGCTGTATTTTTGATGAATCTTTCAACTCCAGTTTGAAGAGGAAAAAAAGGTCTTGAAGGGAAGTAGTGTATTTTCTAGTCAAATGATAGGATTTTTATTTTCAATCCCATTACATCTCTGGGCAGACAGGTCCAATCCATGAAGGAACTGATGTCTGGTTTGGAACTAAATCTCCTGAGGGTTTAATCTTGATATGGAACATAGTAATACAAGAGGTAGACAAAAATGTATTGTGATGACTCGGCTAAGAAGAAAGGTAACAAGAAAAACAGTGAGAGTACATTTTCATAAGCAAGCAGGAGAGCAAGCTGTAGTAAGTGAGGAGGGCACAATAAGAAGTTTGGAAAATGCATTTTGTGGAAAGGATGACTTCTGTCTTAAGATACTTTTTTATATTACATTATGTATCTGGCAGAACTTCTGATTTTTCTTTTTTCTTTTTTTTTTTTTTTTTAATGAGAATGCAAGCCAATGTCTGGAGTCTCTGTAAACTAAGATTCTGTCCTTTGCAGAGTTTCCCTCCTCTGTTCTTGTGCATTCTTTTCCTTGAAATTCCAACACGTTAATTTTTATATTACTGTTCTGAATCTTGGATCGATGATAATAAGGGTCTTTTGCTTTTCTACAGTTCTCAGATGCTAGCTGGCACTTTTATAATGCTTTTTATCTTTCCAATACTTTTCAGACACTAACAAATTAATCTTAATAACACCATGTCTAGTAGGTAAAATAATTCAGTGATGTTATTTACAGATGAGAAGTCAAAGGAAGTGAAACAAACGGATTAGAAAGACAGTAAGGGTCACTTGTATATGCAGATCTGCCTGGCAATCAGGTAACTGTAACGCATTTCTCATGTTTAAAAACTGTTCTCATTATTTACTCTTAAATGTAATTTTCTTTCCCAATTTTTAATTCTCATTTGGTTTAAAAGAAGCAGGAATGGGCTTATCATTACTTTGGCAAATTTCAGGCAACTTTTTATTAAAGATGACCTTGCTCAGTAGAAGGGTTTCTGGCATTCTTCCAGTCCTTTTGAGAGTATTTTAACATTCTCTTACTATGTAAAGGCTTTCTTAATTATTATGCTGTTTGTTTTGCTGTACAGTATACTACATTAAGTTTAACATTCCCTTCATCTGTATCTTAGGGAAATACAGTAACAGTCATGAGAGTGATATCTACTGAATCATATTTTAAGCAATATTTATGCATTTTAAGTAACTTTCCAAAAAGGAGGTTAAAGAAGTGAAAAAACTGAGTTGCTGGAGTAATAAAGATAGTATGGTCTGCCAGTCAGGAAAGGAAGTTTTTGTTTTTTTTTTTTTAATATCTCACATAAGTAAGAAGTCCTCTACAGTGAGCTTCAGATATAAAGAAGAAAAATTCATACCCTAGCAATATGTTGAAAAGTGTAATACCATCCTCACTTTCAGTTGGCCTAGTCCTTCTTAATTAACATATTTGTCAAGGAGTTATCAGATCTTAAAAGATTATAGGGATGCTCTTTTATGTAGAATAATTTTTGTTCTCATAGAATGGTAGGGGTTGGAAAGGATCCCTAGAGATCATCTAGTCCAACTACCTGCTAAAGTAGGTCTGCCTAGGTCAGGTCACAGAGGAACGCATCAAGTTGGGTTTGAAAACCTCTGAGGAGGCTCCTCAACCTCCCTGGGCAGCCTGTGCCAGTGCTCCCTCACCCTCACTGTAAAGAAGTTTTTCCTTGTGTTTAAGCAGAACATTTTGTGTTCCAGTCTATATGCACTACCCCTAGTCCTATCACTACAGAAAAAAGTGTTACTCCATTCTTCTGACATCCACTCTTTAGGTACTTGTAAGTGTTATTAGCGTCCTCCCTAAGCCTTCTCTTTTCTAGGCTAAACAGCCCCAGGTCTTGCAGCCTTTCCTCTTGAGAGATGTTCCAGTTCTCTGATCCTCTGATTAGTTCTAATTGGTTAATTTTCAGACCACTTGTAAACCATCAATAAATCTGTGGTGGACCGAGCAAGTGTATTTTTCAAGAGAGAAAATAATTTTACTCCTTTCTGTTCGCCTAGTGTTTATGTTTGCAGTGCCAGTTGACAGTTTGTCCATGCACTGCTGAGGGAGAGATTATCAGAACTTGGATTTTAAAAGACTTTTTATCATATTCACTTATCAGATTTCATGTATTTTTGTTTTGGTTTTGTTTTGTTTTAAAAACTATTTTGAAGGAACTTAAAATCTTTTCCTTCTATTCCTCTCCCTCCACATCCTATTTTTCTATTAGAAAAAAAAAAAAGGAAACAACCAAAAGTCCATAACCTCTTCTAGATTATAAAGTATTTTTGTGGCCTAAAACAGCCCACCCTTTCCCCCTCATCTCTGTTCTCCCCCACCCCTTCTATGCTTTTAAATATAGGCTTGAGTACCCGCCAGCTGCATACCCAGTCCTCAAAGCACACAGTCTGTGGGGGGATCATCTTTCTGCATTCACTTGCAAGTAGTGAGGAAAAAGATCCTGGAACACTGGAGGATATTTAATATTTTGAGTTCTATTATTTAATTTAATCTCGTCTTTGCTTACTTGGCAAGGCAGCTGGTCCATCACGACCTGTACATGTCAGTTATTTTGTAACTCACTGTGGTTAGAAGGAATCAATATTGTGCCCTTGGAGGCTCAAGTTGAGGGTGCTTTACTCCATAATCTTCCCCGGATCTCCAAATAAAACAACAGGAATTTCAGAGTTGCTTGCAGTAGTTGGATATGTAAAGCTGTTTGGGTGTAGACAGCTGTTTTCCTTTTAAGATATGGGACAGTTGAATCATGGAGTGTGAGGGTGAAATAATTCCATGATAGAGGCTATTAGGGAAAAATTATCTTAATGGAAGGAGACGATTCCAAACAGAATGGGGAAGCGAGTGGTTCTGGCTCCAGGTAAACCATCAGAGATGATAATTTGAGAAATTTTCTTCTTTGCTCCATTTGTATGATCCCAGTAAACAAACTAATGTGTTTCTATTTGGTTCAGTCTAGTTATGTGCTATGGACAGGTGAACATGATCTCAACAGCAAAATGTTTCCACCTGAACAAATTCCATGAGGAGTAAATCAGTTCAGCTTCTCACTGTTTGACATTTCTATGTGTGGCTCATGCCCATTAGAAGTTGCATTCTCTGCTGATTCAGTGTGATGGAAGCAAGTGGGAAAGCAAGACAGCTACTTGAGTCTCTTTGATGAGAACTGCCCTGTGAGTATCTGTACAGCTGTTTGTCTTCAACTCGCTGCAGAAGTTTGAGCAACAACAGAGATACACATCCACAGAGAAGTAAATGTGTGGCAAATACTATAAATGAGAAATTGCTTGCAAGTGTTAGAATTGTACAGAACTAATAATCTTGATATCCTTGCATAAATGTGTGAAACAATTCAAGTGGCCTGAAGAGAAGAGGCATCCTCTGACCTTTTTTGTGTGCCAGGTTCTACCAATGTGTTCTGTTTTCTTTTGCACATGGCAACCAGCTTTGTTGAAGCTCCTCATCTCAAGAAACCAGTGCTGACTGGGATGGGGAAATGATTTTTGTCCCAGTTTCTTTCAGCCCTTTTTAGAGTAGAGTCGAGCCCTATATGCTTGACTGTGGAAACACAGATGGTCCCTGATTTTTTTTTTTTTTTTTGGGTAAATTTTGAAAGCATGGAAAGAATGGGAGGAGAAACTTTTATATTGCAGCAAAGGGTAAGGTCAGATGCTCTAATGATACAGACATTCTTACCTCCTTGGATATTTAAAAACATTGGAAGCTCTTTAAACTAACCATGTGGCAGCAGATATAATTAATGAGAAAAGGTCAAGTACTGCACTGATAACATCATAGAAATTGATAGAAAAGGCCCGTTAAGTCATCCTGTCTATCTCCTTGCCAGCACAAGATTATTCCCTACAGTGTATTTTCCAATGCTCTGTTCACAATGTATAAGAGAATCATGAGTTTTATGGCTTTGGCCTTTTGACAGTACACACTTTATGGAACTTAGTGATTGTTTTAGGGGTCTGAGTAAGACCATGTTTCACTGCCTGAAATTGGAGCAGAAACATCTTAGCAAAATTGCTTAGAATTATGTAAGATTTTAATTAAAATGGGTAAAATACACAAAAGTGCAGCTGAGCCATAGCAGATGAACTTTGCAGCTGACAGTTCTTTAGCTTCAGACTATCATTTAGTTTTTCTAATAAACTGTAATATGTGTAAAGTAAAGTAATCCCTGTGGTTCTCTCTCTCTCCCCTTCCTCTTCAGCTTTGATGTCTTTCTATCTTTCATTTCTGTCCATCTGGAGCTGGAGGTGAATTATGGCATATGATTTGTATAGATTTGTCTCTCTCCCCATGGAACATAACCTCCTTATTGATTCTCTCAGCTCCTGGTGCTTACTCACACTCTTGCTGCTTCTCCACTCGGATTTTCTCCCGAGGTTTTTTCTGCTTCATTTTACTCTGTAGGCTTGCATTCAACTTAATTTTCTTCTCTGTTTTTTAAGAAAAGAATTCATTGATTTTCAGTTGAGTTCTTTACTTCATAATTTTGATTTTTAGTTTTTTTTTTTCTTTCCCCCTTGGGCTAAAATACTGTTGCTTCACTCCAACAGAGAAAGGATTAGAACTGTTTATCTCACTGTGAAATGGAAAGACTGCTTCAAGTCACTATCCGGAAGTTTCTGGCAGTGAGAAGAGGTGTTAACAGCTACCATGAAAGGGCTACTGATCTTGGCATTAGTAAGGAGGTTATTTCTGCCTCAGCAATGTGAATAATTTGCTAAATTAATTTAAAAATATATTTCGTTCCCCTCAAGAAAGAACAGTTATATCCACATGGAATTTTGCTCCATGAATGGAACAAAAGAAAGCAAAACTTAAAACAGCACAAGAAATTGTAGAGCAGAATACAATGTTGAAATAGAGCCTTGGGCTTTAAAAATGACTCCAGAAATGGGCATTTATTTTTCATATGCAATGTTTAATATTTAGTTTTTGTTACTGATCCTATCAAGGTGAAAGACTATTTTAGCCTTAAGCCACAGTGCTTGGTGCTCAACTGTTGGAGTTTTCATTAAATATCTGTATTTTGACATTGTAGAGTGAGTGCACCCTAAGGAGTGAAGTGTTTGAAGTATAAATTGTAGGTCCTTCAGCTTTCAAAGCACGAGCAGATTTCAGCTGCTTCAGAGAACTTGACTAAAATATCAGAATTGAAGTTTCATGCTTGCACGATGCAGATCCCAGGATGAGTTTCGTAAAAATATGAGGAATTTTGTTCTGGTTGAAATGTCTCCAAAGTAATAAGCATTTATTCATCCTAACCCTACGCAAAAGTATTAAAAGCTGGTATGAAAAAGGTATGAAAGTCTGACATTTCTATGAAGGTAAAAGGTTTTACCATAACAATGTTTTTTTTCTTTTTTCTTGGCTTTAAAAAATCGTATGTCTTACTGTTTAGTTCAGGTTTGAAGCCCTGAAACCGTAGGAACATCAAGCAGTGCTAGTTACATCTGAAATGCTCCTGGATGTTGGCAGTGCCTACCCCTACACTATATATGTGGCTTCCTCTTTCTTCCTGTGATCACTTTAAAGGTTTCTGCCTCCAGCCCACCAAAACACTTGTGAAAATTAGGAAGGAATTGATCTCATTGACATAACCCCAGAGTCTTGCTCTGGGTGCTACTATTGCCTGTGTGGAAGGAATTAAAACAACATCTTACATCTTGCTTTTGATGAGTGATTACTTATTAATCCCACTCTAAAGCATTACTAACCAATACCTCTTAAAAAATCTGTGCCTCTGTGAAAAATCTTTGACAATAGGCTGTAGTTAGAGCCAAAAACCATGTTAGCTGCTTGTAGCAGAGATAATCATCACACACAGAGAAGGAGACTCCATGTTGATGGGTTACTACTTTTTGAAAGACAAAAAACTCTATGGTTTAGCATGAAGACTCTTCAATTCCTGAGCAAAAGGCAGCATATAGAGTTTTATTACCTCACAGACTAATGAAATTAAATACAACAAATGCCATACTGTGGTGACAGTGTCCATGAAATGGCACTTTTTTCAAGTAACAGCTCCAGCTCTGACCTTGCACTTTGGGTTTTATAGAGATCTAAGCCAAAGTGGCTTTTAATGGGGGGAAGAAATTGTTTTGATTAAACAGAAGCCAGATATGAAATTAAAGAATGAGTTCAGAGGTTGCTATTATATTTTGGCAACGATATTTCCTTCAATTTTTAACTTTTTATTTAGAGACAGCTACACTTTTTAACACTTACTCTCTTATCTACAGGGAAAGGCCTAATACAACATGCCTTTCCTTTTAGAAATATAAGAAGGTTAGGACTGCCACGATGGCAGGCTAATTCCATCTACTTTGTTATCTCATTTTTGACAACTACCAGCCTCAACTATTCAAAGTGCAAGAATTCAGTTTTATTCAGCTGCATCATGTTCTGTCCCCTGACTTAGGTCCTATCGTGTCAGATTTTTTTAACCACATTTATCCTTTTTCCACTCAGGATTAGATTGTACCTTGTGCCATAGCTCCAAAATAGGATACAGTGGGTCAAAATGTGTCCAAGAAGTGTTTCTAAGCTTGAAGAGGCACTGCATCTCTGGGACACCCACAGCTTTTCCTGTTTCTCCTTCACATGAAATTGATTAACTTTGGTTTTGTTTTCTATAGAGCTGGCTGGAGTGTTTTAAGTTTAGACTGGTGGTGACTTAAAAAAGATGTGCTGCTAATCTCTCCAAAAAGAATCACAGTTATGCCTCTTGATTTTCTTTAAAGCTTTTAGAACTCCTAGTTGTGTGACTAGGCCAGGAATGTGGGGCAATTTTTTTTTCTTCCACCTCTCAATTTTCAGTTGTTTCTAGCAATACCAAAATTTCTTGCAATAGGTTTCAAACCTGCAAGAAGCCCTGTAGACCATGTGAAAAGCAGTGCTTCCTGCCACTGAGAAGAAAGTTGAGATAAAATTTCCCAGCAGGTGTCATCATGACAGCAATGTTCAGAGTTACGAACCAGAGGACCAAAGCTAGGGTAGGTTGGAAAGGTCTCAGATGCACAATTCAAATTTTCCCATTGATTTCTCAAATAAACTGATATTGCTGGCTGCAACAGCCCTTCCTGTGTTTCTCAGTAAACCTAAAACAGATGGTAGCATTTTGTCAATTAAAAAAATCTTCCAAACAGCAAGTTTTATACTTGAAAAATGTTATGTCTGTTGCAGTTCACAAGAAGCCAAATCGTTCGGTGGAATTTCTTTCACTTTTTAACAGTTTGTGCCTGTTACAAATAGACAGATTTGATATTTGCGTAAAAGCCATGCTAGCAGATCCAGGCTACGTGACTTACCTCTGTAATTGTCCTAAGACAGATGGCTATAATAGTGGTAATGGTATTCCCTGTGCAGAAGGAGAATCTCCAGCACACTCATTGATCACCAGTGGATATCCTGCAATGTGTGTTGTTTGGAGTGGTAAGAATAAAAACACACCATATATATCCTGTACTCTGTAGCTGGTTTGGATTTAGGTTTTGGTTTTGTGCTTTTAGTCTGGAAAGTGTATTGACTTTTTCTGCTACTTTGCATAGCTGAGCTGTATAGCCGAATTAAAAAACACCCTAACAACACCCTAACAAATACTAGATCTATGGTCCTTTGTATAAAGAGGCAAAATTGGCAGCTTTAACAAGGAATGAATGGTCATGGAGACAACGATCCATTTGTGCCTCCAAGGCAGCTCCTTCAGATAAGGACTGAGATTTATTGGCAGTTTTGACTTCGCTGCAGAACCATCTCTGGGGATAAACTCTTGTTGTCTTTTAGCATTTTCACTGTTCTAGCACTTTGTGCACAAACACATGTGTTTTTGCATTTTTTAAAGACTAGCTTCTAGCATACTCAAAGGAGGACGAAATTTATGTTTGTGGAGAAAGACAACAAAGAGATCAAAATGAGGTGGATGTGCAGACCCACCTCTTCAACATCAGTTCTGTCATTTCTGTACATACCATACAAAAGAAAGCATAGAGACCCATGGTCACTGATGGTACTGTTGCACATCATGATGTTTTTCTACCACAATCAGCAGTAATTGCTGGATGAATGGTACTCTCACAATCTGTGCTGGATGTAACATGGGAGCTAGAAGGAACTTTGTAAACAAAGGAAATGGAAAGTTTGGTTAAGATATAGTTGGCTAAGAGAAAAAGGCATATACCAGTCTGAGTTTGTTTTGGGTTCTTAGCTTGGAATAAAAATGTAGGTTTTCTAGGACTGGAAATATAATAAGGAAAACACTGAAAGTTTCCTCTACATAGCAACATTGGAATTTAAATGTCTGTGATATTATTCTGTGGTTTTTAATGAGTGATAAATTTTGTTGTTAAAAACAGTGGATTTTAGAATATACATTTCAAAGAGCACGAAAGCTGGCCTTGACTTTGTATGCTTTTATGCTAATGCATAAATGGTCCAGTTGTCTTTAAAGCGTCTGTGTCTGTAAATGTGCACTCACGGGCAAGGGGATGAAAGAGCTAAAAATTAACCCAAAATTGTAGATGGAAAAAGTGAGAGGAGTATCATCCTTAAATCATAAGAAATGTGTTCATGTCTGAAAGGTAAAAGCAAAATGATTTGCAGCAGCAAGAATCTTCAGAACTAAAACAGAGAAAGTACGATGGAGAAAAATGTGTATTTTACTGAAAGTCCTAGGTTCTGGAATAAAGAAGATTAGCCCATTATACATAAGCATGCTATGAACAAATCTCCTTAACTCCTAGTTTACCATAGACATGATCTAAAATAATGTTTCAAAGAGTGCACTGCATTTCTTTCAGATTATGATGTAGAGTAAATGTTTTTGTTTAAAGTTTCTCTGCCAGCTGGTTTTTCACTGAAGTTTTGAAGGTTTTAATATCTCTGTTACTGGAATGTTATAACGAAGGTCAATCTAGATATCTGTAGCTATCTTGATATCTGTAGAAGGTAAATTAATTTGTTAAATGAGCAAAAAGTGTCTGCAAATGGGATGCTCATATACTCTAGAAAATAATCGAAATTTTGCTGTGAGTTTTACCATTGCTTAAAGCTTTACATAGGCATAATCTGGTCAGATACTTTGACAAGGCTATGGGAATAAGAGGGTAGTGAAGATGTCAGATTTAGCCTTCTGTTGTTTCTCATAATTTAAATACTGGGCATTAAATGCTGGGTCTTAGAAAACCTCAGGGAGATTGCTTCCATGAGTATGTGTTTGTTTTTCCGGCTTTTATCTACAGACTAGCAGATTCAGATGCAGGTTACTTCTGGAATTGTGATCCTTGTGGGGAAGGAGGAGAATTGAAATCACTGAGAAAAAGGGATGTGATTAGCTGCCAGCTTTGTGTGTCACCAGTGTGGGGCAAAGTCAATGTATTTCTCTGTGTTACTTTTAACAGATTTGGATCCTGGTGCAGTTAGAGCAATGAATTACTCTGAAAATATTTTACTTAATCTGATGGCTTTACATTAGGAGAAAAGTAGTGCTTTTTTTTTTTTTTTTTTTCCCCAAACAACGGTATCATTGAAAGTTTCATTGACTTTTTATGTAATAAATTTTGTTACCATGGAATTGCTTTTCTGAGACTTCAGCAAATATTTATTTCTGGTGCTTGACATTTGATTACTGTTTTACCGCTTTGCTTTCCTAAGGGTAAATTGTGTTTGAATCACTCGTGGGAAATTCTAACTAAAGTCATTAGTGCTATCACATAAACTTTCAAGTACTGAAATGACTCTTGAAAATGGTATTTAGCAATTTTAAAAAGTTTACTTTTGTAAGAAGACAAAAGTTGGCTATATGATTGGAAGAAAAGAAAACAAGTTTCCACTTACATTGCTACATACACCTCAAAGGACTGAAACTTGACATGGTTCATGTGGTCTGCAACTGTCATGAAACCCTGTGACAGCCAAATAATGTGACAGTTAAATATATATGTACATATTTTATTTTCCTTTTGCTAGGAAAGAAATGTTATTTGCACCTTGAAACAGCCTTACTACTCCAGTGGGAATTTAGTCAATCTATAAACTATGCAAAATCATTTCCCAAAGAAGTTTTGTGAACCAGTAAGCATATAGAAACCACCTTTTTTTCTGGCACTTTTTGTGTCATATGTGAACAACATTCCTGAAATAGAGGCAGAACATCAGTTTGCAACATCTAATCACATAATCAGTTCAAATGGTACAATCATTTCATGGCTGGTTGGTTTGTTTTTGTTTATTTTCCTTCTCTTCCTTTGCTAGCTCCCTCTTATCCTCCATTAAAAGCTTTGATAAATAGACAGCAGATGTGCAACTCTGTTGTTAAGTTCACTGAAGGAATTAATATTGAGGTCTCTGTGTTTACCTGATAAGTGATTTTGAGGGGTTAGCTTTGTTCCCAAGAAAAGAATTCCTTAATGTTCTTGTGATTCTGAAGTTTCACAAAGAACAAGTCATTGGGTTGTCCCTAGTTATGTTGGGCATGTGTGTGGTCTTCCAGAGTGGGATTTCCACTTTGGTTTCAGCAGAAGGGAAAATAGCTCACTCTCATGGGAAGTGCTCTAAAAAAGTAAACCAAAGTATGCAAATGTGGCTGATAAGGGGATTCACTTGTAAACCATGATACTGCAGGCAGCCAAAACAATAATATAGATGCAGACTTGCACTCCTTCCTTCCAAAAAAGAAAGAAAAACAAAGAGGTCTGATAATATCTGTATTTTTTTTATCCTCTGCAAACATAATACATTTTTGTATGGGTAGAGAAGTGGATGAGAGGTAAGGTATTTTTGGCAGTATTCAATATGTAATTCCAATTAGCTATACATCTGTTCTCTTTTAACTAAGGACCTCCTTCAAATTTAGAATTAATATTTTATTTGAAGTTTTATAGAGATCTACAGTCTGTTTGCTAAAGTTCCCATTGAATAGGGAACAATCATGTCTGTTTAGAGATTTATTAGTAGTCAGGGCAGATTTTGAGGTTGTGAACCATGACAGTCATTCATTATTGATGCCTTTTGAAAGGTACAAGTGTAAGCAACACTCTCTTGAGCATTAAATGTTCTCACAAGGTATGTAATTTCTGTAGGATTTATATAATCTGCTTTCCTTCTGAAGTCATGTTGAATGTTTGCTTTAGTAAAATAATATTTAATGAGAATCCTCTTTACTAAATTTTTCAATTTTCAGAGTTTTTAATTATCGGAATTAAGCTTAACCAAATGTACTGAGCTTGTGATGGAGACTTGAAAAAAAAAATCTCAAGCTCTACTTCCCACATTACATGCTTTTTCAAAGAACCTGGTGATATTGCTGAATTGTCCTGTAACTCAGATTTAGTCTTTGTGTCATCACTTCTATCTGAGCGAGTGTGAGAACACAAGTGACTGCCAAAGAACGGTGGCACAGATAGGTATTTGTTCTCTTCAATACTGATGTCATGAGAGCTAACAGAAGTGAAAACATTTTTTTCCATTAAAAGGTGTGACTTTTCCCTTTAGTTCAGATGTACTAATTGTAATTAAGACCTTTAGGTCCTTAAAAGTATTGTGAACAGAACATTTTTCACCTAGTTCTACTATCTGTATAAGACATTTTTGGTTTTGTCACTGTTTAGAGGCAAATTCCTCTCTCTATCCCTCCAGATCAGGAAGTTCTCTTCCCCCTTTTACTCTTTGTTCAAACATTCTCTTATTTTCTTTCCTTTGTTATCCTCATTCCTATCTCCAAGAAATCTCTGCTGTCTCATGGCCAGGACAAGACAATGGTGTTGGATGGGGACTAAACTCCTGTGTTTTGATCTGAAGATTGTCTTGGTTCAGTCTGTTGTCCACTGCCTTCCATTGGGAGAGGTTTGGGTCCAGATAGAATTCAAACTGACTCTGTGGGCCTTAAAACCTTAACTGCTTTAGTTTGTGCTGAATGGTGTTCTGTTCAAGCTGTTCAACAAATGCCACTTGGAGAGAGTGATTTAGTACATGATTTATATTCATGCAGTCATGCAAAGATGGACTTCAGCTTCTGTTTTTCAGTCTTGTATTTTGTGTAGAGTTTATAGTAGCATGAAGAGACTTTCTTCAGCCAGCAGGTCCAGAATAACCGTACTTTCAAGTAATCGATAGCACAGTCCCTTCCAGAGACAGATGTGTATTTTGTGCAATTGATCCACTGCAAGAAGGACCATTTTCTGTAAAACTGGAATTTTGGAGTCTATGTTTCTTACATTTTGTCAGTGAAATAACAAGAAAGTAACTGTTTCTAACACTAGCTTTTTTCCCTCAATATGCCCACAGCCACATATGTGTATGTACCTGTGTAGCGATTTCATATCTCACCAGAAGTGTCTCTTCAGCTGCTCTGTGGGCCTGTACTGTTAACCAGGTTAAAAACTTGTCCTGTGAATTTAAACAAAATGTTAGTTTAAGGGCAGATTTTATCAGCTTAAATTGGCACAGCTGACATAACTAGCCGCAGTATGTGGCTGGGAGTGAACATATGTGAGCAGGAATTTCTGAAGCTGAATTTGTTTTAAAGATAATGTCTTGTTAAACTCTAGTGACAAGCTCATATTGTTTTCTGTGCGTAATAGAATGAACAAAATTTCTTCTATTTATTTTCTCCAAATATATTCAGTTTGTGAGAAAATTCATCTTCATGTGCTTTACACATTGCTGCTTGAAATAATTGATTAATAGAATGAAAATAAAATACTTTCTGAACACTGTCTTTGTTAAGAAATAAACTTTTACTCTAAATGGAGAATATTTGAAACTCTTAATTAAGAACAAATGAATTTTTAAGAATATACAAAAATGCTTTTCACTAATATGATTGTATCACGTGCCTCTTTTGAAGAAATGATCACAATGAAAACATGATTATGTGTTCAGAAGTATGCTAAGTTTTTCAGGTAAAGAGTTTCTTATAGAGCTAGGCAACTTGCAAGCTAAGACGTCAGTACAGCTGTGAGTTCCACATAAGTGGTGCTAGTCTATTTGTTCTGAGTTTAAAGAGCAGACATTGCTGAAACATAATACAAGTAAGTTATAAAAATGAACTAAAGGTGAGAATGAAAACCTTGAAAAGAACAGCTGGAATTCATGTGTTCAGAGATGCTACCACCAAAGATAGTTAACTTTCATGTCTCACTGATTTCTTTGCAGTCTTTTATTTTTAGTCAAGGCAACAGATGCTTCTCCTGGGAAATAGTGCAATGGGTAAAGAATGGTTTGAGAAGCAGATTTGGAGCAGTATGTTGTGTGTTTGAGAGAGCACGGAAGAATAAAATATCAGATGGTTAAGTGCTTACTCTACTTATATTCTTCCAACTTTGAATCACTTAGCATCTAGATCTTGATCTTACAATCCTTTTGGTGTAACTTCAGTGGCACATTTGGGTGTGAAAAGAGTATATGGATGACTGTTACTAAGCTATGGAAAACAGATGACTAAAACTTCATGATATGATACTTTATGTACTTTGAATAGCACTGTCTTTTCTGTTTCCTTGTGATATTATGAATCATAGCTTCTTTTTTTTTCTTTTTTTTTCATTTGAAGTCACACAGCATACTACTGCAGACTTCTCTCTCTCATTGCCTATCTAATCTCACCTTAAGCATCACATTCTATATGTAGTCTGATCTGAATTAATTTGCAGATGGTTTGAGTCATGAGGAAAGGGGTACTTTGTCATTATGTTTCTGTCACTGAAAGAATTTCAGTTAGGTACTAACAGAACCTATTTTAGCAAACATTTTTTTGCTTTCTAGCTTGCTTTTTAGACCAGAAATCATGCTGGACAGAATGGTGTGTCTCGTTCCAATGTGTGAATTGATGACTAAGTTAAGATGTGTTGAGAAATATTTATATCGTCTATGAAAAGCTGTGACACCAAGATATTCTTGTTGCCTGCTTGTTCATAGAATAATGAAAGGTTTGGTGGTTTCCTCCAAATTGTATGTGTTGGCAGAATGTTCTGAGACAGAGATTTCACACAGCATGTGGTATAAACTGCCTTGTTTTCTCATTTTAGAATGCAGTTAAGATGCTTTATGATATTTTGACTACATATATTTGATGCTGTAAACTGCTTTTTAAGACTGTTATGCCTTTGTAATGTGTTAATGTTACCTTATTAGTAGCTGCATTTTTTTCTTCCACAGAAGCGTTTCGCTTATTGGCATTTATTTTTACTGCTGACATTTTTTTTTTCAGCATTAATATGTTGCTGTGTAATTTTACTAGAAAAATGTTATGGTAAGCTAACTGAAATGTCATCCTGTCTTTATTTCCCTACAGATTTTATGGGCTTAAACAAGCACCTGAATAAGCTTTTGAAATGTGTCAGATAATGGAACAGCATTTTTACATGCTTGTTTCAGTTGGCACTCCATGCAACAAACTGTTTGTATGGCTGTTTGCTTATTCTGGAGGATATTAAAAATAGTTCTGAGCTAGAACATAAACATATTTGTAAGAGGTGTAATTATTAAGTTATTTTTACCAACTAATTTTGGACCAGATATGTTGGCTTCCAAGTATTTTTCTGATACTGGTTTATTTTTTAGTGATTTACTGTATGAAAAAATTAATGGTGGAAATACTTCATATTTACCCAGTTGGGCAGACAAAATACCCTTCTCATCAGATTTCTTATTAATAGTTCCTAAGAAAGCCAATTTTTTGTTGGCCAGTGTTCATTTTTCCCCTCTCTCATTGGCTATTCCTAGGAAAACTTGTTTCCAACCTAAAGAGTGCTAGTCACATTTAAAGGACATATGCATGGTGATTTTTAGTCTAAAATGCATCACAGAGGCCAGTCCTATTCCTTATTATATTTCCATTCCTTGCTGTCACTTGTATTTTAATTTTTTTTTAATCTATAAAGTTCATTAGAAACTGCTTAACAATGCTACTAGCTACGCTAGCTGAAAACCAAGAACCACACTACTACCCAGCAATGAAGCACCACAACAGTCTCTTGCTCTTTGTCCCCCATTCATCCCCACCTTTGTTAGGATGGTGGAGACTCCAGCGAGATGGGAGGAGAAAAGATAACCAAGGTTGTTGTGGATTGAGACAAGGGCAGGGAGGGCTCACTGCCTATTATGGTTCCGGGCAAAACAGACTCCAGTATTTGACTTAGAGAGGAAAGTAGGAAAGTTTATTCTGCTACCTACAAGAAACAGAAAAGAACACAAGCAAAAAGAGAGGATGATGAGAAGATTACAAGAGATCTAAGAGACTTAAAACGACAAGACACTTAATCCCTCTCTCATGCCTCCTTTCTTCCCAGGCCCAGCTCACTGCTCCTGATATCTCTACCTAGTCAATGTCCCAGGGGGGCAGGGAATGGGGGATATGGTCAGTCTCTCACAGATGGGCTCTGCTGCTTCTCTTTTCTCAGAAGAGGATAACTTCTTGCATTCTTCCCCTATTCCAATACAGGATCCGTCTAACGGGACACAGTCTTTAACAAACTTTTCTGATGTGGGTTCTTCCCAACAGTTGCAGCTTCTGCAGCTACAGGGTCCCTCCCACAGGACATGGCCTCTTCTGGGCATAATTTTAATAAACTTCTTTGGTGTGAGTTCTTCCCCACAGCTACAGCTTCTGTGAACATAGGTCCTTTACACGGGACACAGTCTTCTCTGGCCATAGTCACTGCCACTGATACAGGGTCTTTAACAAAATGCAAACAAATCACTACTTCACCAGTCCTCTGTAGGATACAGGGGAGTCTCTGCTCCAGCACATCTCCTCCTTCTTTCCCTCACTGACCTTGGAGTACACATGGTTTCTTCTCTCTGTCTCCCAACTCCTTGCACCACCACCAGCCAGGAAAGAAGAAAGGACAGAAGAAAAAAAGAATAGGAAGAACCCTCCTCTTCTGACTTCTTAAAAAGTGATGGTGAAGGTGTCTAATTGGCTCAGCCCCAGAAATGGGTCTGGCTCAGAGCTGGGGAGAATTTCAAGCAACTTCTTACAGTAGCCATCTTTACAGCCTCTTTCTCATTAACAGAAACAGCTCCATGACAGACTGCTACCAAAGAATTACATCTGAAGGTGGATCTAAGACCTTGTACATAGAGATGAAAGTGAGAAAAGGGGGACTTGGAAAGTGATTTTCTTAAACTTCGTTGGATGCAATTTAACCTAACGAGGGGGTGGAGGTGAGGGGAATTACTATGTGAAGTATGAATAAGATGATTAAAATTGCAGTAGCCACATCTGCTGTGAAGGGATGGTGTTTTTTGTTTGTTTGTTTGTTTGTTTTTTCCATGGATCTATGCATTTAGTCATGAAATTAATCTTAATAAAGAGGTCTCTTCAACTACACTCATTTCATCATCAGTTAGTGTTTCATGTCTTATCATTGAAAATGAACATGCACATCATGTCTTGTGAGCAGAAAGGAAGTGCTGATGGGACAACAGGAGAGAAAATGAATTGCAGATAATTTTACCACTATATACTCTTCTCTGAGTAGAGTTACTGTACAAAGGGTTAAGGGCACTTAAGGTAAGTTAGTCTAGTCCTCCTAGTGTAGACATGTGATAAGGCCTACTCAGCTGATTGCAAATCAGTAGTTCAGATATGCCCAGAGTTGCTCTTCGTACACAGGATGATAATTCAGAATAATTTGCAAAAATAACAATCTACTTGTTTAACATGTCTCAATTTTTAGGAAGATACAAGATTGATGGTAGAAAGTATTTAATTCCTGCTTTTTTTTTTAATTGTCACCTGGCCTAGTTCATCATAATTGTTTCATATTTCGTTGAACGTTGCAGGTGACCTGCATTGTGTCGTGGAGATGGGAAAAGCTAGATTTTGACCATGTGATCTCCTTTGTGCCATAGTGTGTAAGAAAGGCACCTCTTTCACTTTTTCTCTTTAATCAGAAGCTTTCTGCTGTTCTATTGCTAAGAACCTGGGATGGTCACTCTGTGCATTACAGATTCAGATGGTGTCTGGTAGCAGAGGAGACACATCCACTCTTTGTGTTTTTAAATTTTTTATTAAGTTGTTTTTTGCAGAAACCTACTCAGGGTTCTGTCTGCTGTAGTAGCTTCTTTGGTGCAAATGTGAGGAAAGTCTTTCCTGTGAGGATGATAGACCACTGAAACAGGCTGCCCAGAGAGTCTGTGGAATCTTCTTCTCTGGAAGTTTTCAAAACCCTCTTCAACACGTGACTTGATTGTGGTAAACCTACTTTAGTGGGGGATTGGACTAGATGATCTCTAGAGGTCCTTTCTAATCCCTGTCATTCTGAGATTCTTTAAAAATATGCCCTTCTTCACTTTAGTGTGACTTGGAGGGAGCTGAGTAAAGTCTAATTTTTGGTTTCCTAATTATTATGTACTTTTGTTACTTATATCACAGTATATTTCCAGATATTCTGAATCCTGGTTGTCTGTGCTATCCAATGCAACAGCTATTTGAACCTTTCTGTCAGAAGGCCCCTAACAAGTCTATGTTGATGAGCTAAAAGTTTTCTTACTTAACAGCAAGACTGTTATAGGAAGGGGAAGAGGTAGTAAACATTTTTTTTTTTAATAATTTGGAAGGCCTTGCACTTTTCTGCATTGTTTAAAAGAAAAAAAAAAAGAAACTATTTCTTTTCTGCTTACATTTGTTCAAACCATTTATGAAGTAGCCTTTTAAAGTTTGTTATAGAGATATCTGAATGCTAGAAGATTCTTGTCAATTAGGAAAACCTACTCTATTGAGACATGTATTTTGTTTCTACTGGAAATCAGTGAAATAAAACATAATTAGTCTAATTAGATTCAGCTTTTAAAGTACAAATATATATATATATAAGCATTTTTCTAAAATGTATTAGATGAGTGCAGAAGGGCTTCAGGATGGTTGGGGCCTCTAGGTATGCCTAAAATGTAATTGACAGTGCTGCCAAAGATACCAGCAAGAGTGCTAAAGCTGGAATCAAATGGTGAGGTCTGGTCATGGCACATTTCTTTCTTTAACCTCTCTGGCTCTTAATCCTGTCTGAGCACTCATTCTTTCCTGTTAGTTTTGACTGTACTAGGTTTTTGCCTCTCTGTTCTGTAGGAAACTAATACTTAAAAGTCTATACATTTTCTGCCTTGAGGGCTTCATTACTTCGTTCATGGTACTCTCTACAGTCCTTGCTGTTTGGTCCAAGGACTAAGATTAGGAGTCTAAATTCCTTTTGACACTGGGCTTTTCCTTCAGAAACCTGTTTCTTAAGAAACAAACTGTACCTGTCAGAAAGTGTTACTTAAATTGAGTGGAAATTGCTCTCTGGTAGAATGGCCTCTGTTGCATAAAGTGAGTTAACTAAACTTCTGTCAGTCATTTTTGCCTCTGAATGATTCCCAAATAATAAAATCTTCTAAGCATAAAATGAGAGTTGATTTTTAAGTTACAGAATGGACACTTGAAAACATCCCCACAGGTGAAACTTACTGCAATTGTAGGAGAATGCTGAAGAGCTGCAGGGGGCAGGCTGGGTTATCTACAGAGTACAATTGATCAGACTCAGCACTTGAAATGCAGACTCCTCCAACCTGTGCTGGAACAAACATCTCATGGTTTAAATAGGGGCTAAACTATAAGTCGAAAACGTTTGGGCCTCTTGGCCTCGCCATACCTAGAAGCACCAGCCAAGTGGATAGACTTACTGGTCTTTGTACAACAAGAGAGTCGGAATGCTTCATTTCTGTATAGGCCCAATGTAATTGAATAACTAAAAATGGATCGTTTTTCCACTACCTACAAGGGGATAAATTCTGGGGCTAGAATCTGGTGCCAAATACTTTCCTGCACTTGATGCATCAGCAGGGATCTGGCTGGTGCCCTTACAAAAACAGAGCATGTGTTTGCACACATTCAACATCCCCTCTGAGACAGTTTCCTCAAACAGCCGTGTAGGTTGTGTTTGGCACCTGAGGTGTTTCAGAGGAAAATACAACACGTTCTTGATGACATACTAGGGGGAGAGTATTGAGGTCTGCATAGATGAGGTTTTGATCCTGGGAAATACAGTAGGTAAAATCAGGAACAGAAGTTTACTGTAGCCGAGAGCCTACACCTCACAGGATGACTAACACAAGGTTTGTAGCCATAAAAATTGAGCCTCATTGAGGTGCCTAAATATTGCTTTAAGAATCTGCCATTAGTCATGTGTGGTATAACACAGGCATTTTATATGCTATCCTTTATAATTTAGTAGAGATCAGGGATTTTATGATTAACAAAATGAAAAGATAATGACCTCTAGCAATTACATTTTTATCTAGTATTTGCCCCTTTTGTTAAGGCACTCTAAATCATGAAAACTTTTAAGTGGCAGCTTTGTCATATTACCTCCACCATTTTCTCTCCTCTCTTGTGGACGTAGAATTAGCATACCATAAAAAATATTTGAATGTCTTAGCCATTGAAAATGTCTATCTTTCGATTTGATTTTTGTCTTAGTTTAGTTTCTAGAGATTTAATCTAGTGTTCCTTATCCCTTTGTTGACAGCATTGTCAAGATCTGATAATTTTGGGGCATGTCAGTATCATGTAATGTTATTCCAATATTTTCAGCATGTTCTTTATTTTAAACACATATTATTCCTTTAAAGTAGCAATTAGTAGTTGATTAAGCAGAAGAATTATGATGGTCTTTTGGAAAGCTTGGATGCATTATTCAGAATTAGAGCTTCATCTTATTGGGAATTTTCCTGTCAAAGTCACTGTAATATCGAAACCTGACAATTTGTCAAAACTTAAAGTTGTGACAGAAGTGTACCAGTTTCAACAAATCTTACAACTGGAAAGGTTTCTTGCCACCAGGATACAGTTTCTGGTTGAATCCAGAATCAGACACTATGGTCAAGTTTTGGGATTTGGTAGACAGAAATTTGAGTTCCTGATCATTTACTTAGGTATGTAAAAGTGAAAGTGCAGCTGGAGAAGAAACTGCTATAAAAGCCCATAGTTAGGGAACTCTCTTATAACCAGACCAGTTAGACCAGGGTTAAAAGTAATTATTTTTGCTGTAGTATGTTTAGGAAGGGATGCAGGTGCAGAATAAGTGATGACGAGCTGCTGGTAACTGATTTCAGAAACTGGTAACTGCTGATCACAGCATGTTTTAAGCATTAGAACACAAAGATATCACAACAAATATAATTTTGATCAGTATCTGGAGTGATTGTTCTGTTCAGTATTGGTTTGCTAGCTGTAATTCCATCTGTCTAGAACTTTACCTGCTGAACACATCAGACAATGTGCTCTGGCATCTGAAATCTTAGAAATCATATAGTGCAGCCTTAAAACATATTGTTTGCCTACCAGGTTTATTTCTATTGTCATCTAGTGAGGTTTCCACTGGGTCTTTGAAAAGGAGAATGATGGAAGAAATGGAGAATGATGGATATTATAGGTTAATCATTTGTTCCAACCACAGGTAAATTGTTTAGTGAAAATATTGTCTGAAGAAAAGTGGGTTTGATGTAAATATTGCTTTTGAGGTGTGGGGAGGAAAGCTGAACTAATCAAGAGGGAAAGTTGAACCTTTTGCTGTTGTAAGGCTGCCTTTGTTCTTACACCCTATACAACAGACCCAGCTGATTTACATTTTAAAACAGATCAGCCTCTTTAGACAGTGGAATGAGACCACTGAGTCACTTTACGGATAACCTAACAAATTTGTTTTCTGTTCTTGTCTGTGACTCTAGCCTCTGCATGGATTCATAGACCTTGGGGAGAGGCCATGATATAAAATGTTATTGTGTTTTTTATGTGCAAATCTTGAGGATGATCTTTAGACACCTATTATTGATAAACTTCTCCTGCAACTTTAAAATTCTTGAAATCTTGTATGAGTCAAACCTAGAGTGTGAAATGTACTGGCTGCCAAGAATGTTTCTAAACTTTTGCCATTGTAGACACCTCTGTCCTACTGCTATAAGGGAATCACTTATTGTTTTATTATTTTGACTAACACACCACAGATTACAGACAAAAATAGAAACTGTGAAGTATCTGCCAGTGCTTCTTTTAGGAAGTGACTCCCTTTAAAGAAAATATTTAGTTGGATATAAAAACATAGCCCAATTGGGTAGCAATTTTGTTAAAAAATCTGGAAAATAAATGTAAATCCTGGAGATCAGTAGTAGTCTCAAGAAGCATGGATGATATCAATTTTACTAAACTTTTGGACCCTTAGAACCTGAAAGAGGAAAAAAGCTTAATTACAGTGGAAATAATCCTATTCGGGGAAAAAAATAAAGTAAGTGCTGTGAGTTTGGTCTGATCAAAAAACACACTGATGAGGATACTGGCAAAAGAAAAGACAGAGAAAGATTTATAGCATCTATCAAGCATTGAGTTGTGTTCTGAAACACTTGCGTTTCCATGAGCTGAAAATGAAACATTTCCTTAAATCAGAGTGAACAAGCAGCCATTATGCTGATTATGATATGTTTGTAGAGAAAAGGAAATGTTTTGCAGGCAAGAATGGGTTATTGGGCTGGGGTAAATGATTGATTTCTTTTACTACTGTAGGCTGCATTTCAAAGAATAGCTATGTAGTGCTAGATACAACATTATTGACCACCAACTACAAAAGCAAACCAAAGAGGAGTTTGCATCTTACTTGACTATAACCTTTGAAGAGCATCATAGCTATGTACAATAATTGGAACAAGTCATTATCTGAAGGTGCCGTTTTTCAATTGTTCTCTGCAGGGGCTGCTTGCACAGATAGTTTAATCAGCAGAGAAGAACTCTGTCACAAAATTCACAAAATGTAATCTTGGCAAAATTTGCCAGGGCTTTGGCTTTTTTCCTTCTCTCATTCAGATAGATTGTTGATTTTATTGCCCTGTGGTACTCTTCCTATCTTAGAACTCAAAACCACTAAGATTGTTACTAGAACCAGTTTTGTCAGAGGTTTGATAAAAATGAGGTGTTTAAATATTAATGTTTATGAGTGACTTGGGAGTTTAGCTAAGTTAACTGTCTTGCAGATGATAATTTTTAAAGAGCTGTTCAGTTAATGAGATGATAATTGTAATAAAAATGAGAGGTTTTAAGAAACAAATTGACTTGTAGCAAGTACAGTTATTGATCTATGAATAATCTGAAGATACTATTTCATTTGTTCTCTAAAGTAAGTTGGTCAACAGATAATAAAGTAGCCTGTATTGGGGATCTCACTAACTGGTAAAATCAGTAAAGTTACTGACAGCAAGGAGATAAGGCAAGTGAAGTGGCTGGAGGCATAGTACAAAGAAGCTAAGGGGGAAAGACTAAAAATCAGTCATTCCTAAAAGAGGAAAAAGACAACTGTCATTATGAGGAAACTGTTCTTGCTGAATAGCCTGAATGTACAACACAATGCAAAAGTGAAACAAATCAAAGCAGAATATTACTTACTTCTAATTCAGAGTCTTTTGAATTATATTAAAAAGAACCCTTGAATTGAGTGCTATTTGCATATTTCTTAATTGTAGAAGATACAAGTAATGTTTTGGTCAAGTTTATGGTAATTTGTAAACAATTTAATACAAGGAAAAAATTGGAACAAAACTGTAGAGGGTTGCTGTATTTTCATATGGAGCATTTTGTTTTCTGAAGGTTTTTTTTTTTTTTTTAAATTTCATATTGTTTTCAAAATATTCAGACTTAAAAAAAAATCCTTGCTTCCTTCAAATAATTTTTCCTTTGCCTTACTGTCAGGAGAACAACACAAGATGAACATAAAAAAAGCCAAGAACATGAAGTGTACAAATAATTTATAGGAAATCTATAAGAAATCAGCTTTGATGTTGCTAATAAAAGAGCATGTGGAGAATCCAGCAATAGCATTGCAAAAATATTGTACATATAAATCATTAAAAAGCAAACAGGGCCAGATGCTAGTAATGCTATTTCAGCTTTGTATAATGTGTAAGGCAGGTGCTTTCTGTAGTGTGTGTATGCACATTGATTCTACATTCAGGCAGTTTGGGACAGGACTGGAGCTTGCTGTGCATAGTGCCCATTCTGTTCAAAAGAAACCCAGCCAGAGTATGAAGCAGGATACAGCACATAACGTTGTGCTGGCATCTGTGGGGTGGATCTTTTGTCCGCCTTATCTCTGTTGAGGAGTTTAGAATAAGAACTTATAGTAGAGGAGCTGGAAGAAAATCTAAATGTTTATCAATTTTGTTTTGCTAATAATTTAAATGTTTCAGGTGTACCTAATTTTATTGAAACCATCTAGCCAGCTTTACGTTAGTTTCCTACCCTGACTAGCACATGACAATTCCCTCCTATTTCTTATGCTTAAAACATAGGTCTTTTATATGAGTTTCTCATTTCTTTGGAGTAAAAAGGCTTGTGCTGTCCACTCACCTCCTGAGAACATCTACCTCTGACAAATTAGTTTTAAGTTATGACTACAGTCCCTGTGAAGAGAGAATATCAAGTGAGATCCACATGTTCTTTATATCTCTTTACATTTAAACTTAATGAACCTGCAGCATTAAAGACTAAAATTTCTCGACAATTTGATTTAAAGTCTTTCAAAAAAATTTGGGTTTTTTTTCCCGATTTTTCCAGTCTAAAATAGAGATCTATTTTATTTATGTTTCTAACCTTGTATGAAAATGAAAAATAGAAGATCAAATTTTAATTACTTTAATGAAAAGAGGTAAAATATATTTAATAGTATGAGTATATAAACATATGAGAATCTGAAAAAGTATTTTTTCTATGTATTACTTCAGATAATTAGATGTTAGAGTACCCTTAGAACTAAGGAATAAAGGTAAGGCACTCAGTGTAGCTAATATGAGGCAATGATATTGGTGCAAAGATGCCAGAGAACATCATAAAAAATATCTGTTGGGAATCTAAATTTAGTATTTTCAGAATCTGGGGAAAATTATAACTGAACAGTCATTAGGGCAAGAACAAAGTCTAGTGCTGCAGAGAAAAGAGCTACAAGCATCTTTATTTACAGATGATTCAGATCTGAATAGTAGTTCAGAAAATAGCACTCTAAAAATGGAAACCATCATCTAATATATATATATATATATTAAA